>CM031386.1:15144478-15493346 GCA_018350135.1 Citrus trifoliata | reverse complement strand
TTCGTTGGTCTACTGCTCTAAATGCTTGATACAAGTACGACTGAAGCGCTGTTGATAACTTATTTGCAGAACATAATATATTGAATAATCTTTGGATATTAGCAAAAGAATTATTTTTCTATCATACTGCTTTAAGCTGGACGACTATTTTAGAACATACGAAATAAATAACATGTTATATTTTGCCATTACATGATAGTTAAAGAAATTTCCTTTTTTTTTAAAAAAAAATGCCGGTGTAACTACGTTGCAAATAAGAACTGAAAATATTTTGGCTACAATTGTGATGACTCTGGAATCAGCGCTACAAATTCTTTGTAGTTGTAAAATATTCTTTGTATTATTATTAATCTAGCGCTAGACATGGTAGAATATTAAGTACATTCGACAAAACACTTATTCATAAAAGTCGATCACAAGTTAAAATTTGCAGTATGAGAATTATTGTAAATCAAGTATTTAATTATCAATAACAATTGATCCACCATTATAATTACAATTAAAATGATAATTACAATCACAATTAAAATAACGTTTACAATTATGATTATGATAACAATTACAACTACAATTGTAATTCGTAATTATAATTATAACATTATATAGAAACTGCAACTGTAATAATTATTGTAATTATAATTAGGAATACAATTGTCAATGTAATTCCAATTCCAATTACAATAGTTGTAATTGTAATTATTTTTTTAATTGTTATTTCATTTGTAATTGTCATTGTAAGAGTTGTTGTAATTAAAAATGTAATTAGTGAGCATCGTCTAGTTGAGATATTAAAATCTTTTGTATCGGAATTTGGAAACAAGAGGCCTGAGTTTGAACTGTGCTCACATGGGGTGAGAGGCGATTGGTTGCCATTAGTTGAGATATAAAATCTCTTGCATTGAAAATAAAAGGATTGGAAGTTTGAATTTCGTTCACATGAATGGAGAGGAGATTAGATTGTCATTAAGTTAAATAAAAACAAATTATAACTGAAATTATTGTTGTTGTAATTAAATTATTATTTGCTACAAAATGACTATTAGCAAGTGATGTAAGGTAGCTCACATTGTAAGAAAAAAATAAACCAATTAGATTCCGAAGAAATATTAGAGACTTATAAATGGTCCTAATTAAAATTTGGATTCTTTAAACAATGTATGATGAAGTATTGTGAAAGCTGCTTAACCAAAGCTTTTAACCAACACTCTCCAAGATCCTCGATTAGAATCAACAAGATGCTTAAGAGATGATCTGAATTGCTAATAAAGAAGCTATGTATGAACAAGATGATGACTAATTCAAAAAAGATCAAAGAATTAACCAACAAATCAAAGAATCATAAACCAAAGCTATTAACATGGTTCAGTCAATTTGCATTGACCTACATCCACGAGGGAACAAGAACACCTCTCTCAAACAAGCTATCTCTCTCTCTCATGCTCTCGAATTCTCTATCTCTCACACCGGAATTAGCTGTGTAAATAGTCTTAACGAACCCAGAAAACTTTTTCAGAAACGCGCGTGTTTACCATGTGAATTAACGGCCTCATAACAACTTTTCCATGTCACGTGCGTTGCACATGCTTCATTAAACTAAAAACGGCAAAGCTTCTGGTCGTTTAAGCTAGCAAACTTAATACACATCAAAACATAGATCTTGCATGTTTTGCCTTAGTCATGGACATACCAAAAACGCAAATCACCTCTGTCGTTTTGATCTCTTTAATTTGCTTCATGGACATACCAACATATGACCTTTATGATAGAACCTTTCTAAACTATTTGAGCTTACTAATAAACCACTTATATGTCGTAAGTTTATAATAACAAATTGATATATTATATATTATTAATTATAAATTACAACAATATGTGATAATAAAGATAAAATATAAATATGAGGCTTGGAAAGGTACAATGTTCTTAAAAAAGATTCGCTACCTTTTCAGCGGTGCTTAAATTATATTGGTGCATGACTGCTTGACTTCTAGGATCATCGAATTTATATAATCTTAATAGTACAATCTTACAATGTTAGCAAACTTCAAATAAGTACTCAATTAAGTGTTTGAATTCTAGCACAAGCGCTAGAGAGAATTTGTTTAGAGGGAGGAGGAAAAATCACTTTGACTAAAGCATTAGAGAATGGAGGTCTCTCTAGAGATTTATAAGAGATGGGGTTTCCTCCAAAGCCCACAATAAGTGCCTATGACTCACTTCTGGTTCCATCATAAACTCTTTTGAGCTCGCAATTACGATGTTCATCATGTCGATGTTGTCTTTCAAAGACAGAGAGGCTGCTGCTACCGACGTACTATTAATTATTTATAGGGAAATTACCATTGAATCACTTGTCTTTTGCTTTATGTCCATCCAACCACCACAAAATTCTAACATATTTTTTACATCATATTTTTTTTTAAATTTATATCAATTAACCACTTTTGCATGACACTGTTAAATAATTTAAAAAAATGATAATTTTACCCCTAAATAAATTAAAAGACCATTTTTATTTTATAAAACTTTGAAAATAAAAAATTATAATTATAAAAATACCCCTAAATTTAATAAAAATAAATCCCAAAATTAGAATTTTTATTTTTTAATAAAAACTATTTTAATAAAAAATTATAATTACAAAATTTTGGGATTTATTTTTTAAATAAATAAATTCAGTTATTTTTATTTAAATATTAAAAAATTATATTTTTTAATAAGAATAATTATTAAAATTTTACAAAATCTACATTTAGTAAAAATCAGTTGACCACCTCTATTTAGGATTTATTTATTTTATAAAATTTGGGGGTATTTTTATAATTATTATTTTTTTTATTTTTCAAAGTTTTTATAAAATAAAATGATCTTTTAATTTATTTAAGAGTAAAATTATCATTTTATTTAAATTATTTAACGGTGTTAGTATAAAAGTAGCTAATTGATACAAATTTAAAAAGAAAAGTGGTGCAAAAAATATATTAAAATTTTATAGTGATTGAATGAAAATAAGATAAAAGAGAGGTGGTACAATAATAATTTTCCTTATTTATATGCTGCTGAATAATAAAATTACTACTAGTGCTGAAGAGAAACTGACCAAGACAAAATGGTTGGTTCGTGGTCATGATCAATGGATTACGAAAGCATTTGTTTTCAACAGTGGACTCTTTTTTTTTCTTTATAGAGCTAATTATACTATAAGCTTTCCAATTCGACTAGAATTGGCTTAGCAAGCCTGTTTTAAAAAGTTTAATTTTAAGAGTCACAGAGAAAATAATTGTAACGATTTCCAATTTTGTTCTTATCTTCATTGATTGTACTTTGAATGGAAATTCTTTCACACGTTCTCGCCTTTATTGTTTGTTTTGTCTCCATCCATGGAATTTCCTCCTTGGAAATGAATGCTAACCAATATCCGGTGGCCCTTCAGATTTACAAAGACTTGCATATGCAATTGCTACGAATTAATTAATCGTTGTATCTTTTTTTTTTTTCAATTTTAATTAAGTGGTTTCATCACACAGTATTTAACTCAATTGAAGATTCTTCAATGGCCTAAAATGATTATATTTGTTTTTAAAACAATATTTCGGGTTGTACCCAATTATGATCTAGATGATTGTTGTAGAATCAGACAGAAAAGCTCTCATCAAGATTAATTCTCTGCAATGAAAAAAAATTAAAGAATATACAATTTAAAGTAAAACCCAACTAGATATCAAGAGACAAATTAATCTAAACAACTATATGTATTCAGCTCGTCACAAAACTGATTAATTAAAACTATCCTGTAATGTATGGAATATGGTCACTTTTGATATGCAACTCCCTCGGTAGGATGCATAACAATCTAATAAGATTATTTTGTTAATGGATGATAAGGTATGTACCATAACAGATCTATCGAAAATAGATGTAAGCATTTAAAAATAAAAAATTAATTACTTAATTAATTTTTTCGGAAATACTGTTTATTGTCACTCTTCTCGTTTACTGTTCATCCATATAAAAAATATTAATTTTCCAAAAACACAATAAAATGAAGAAAATAAATTATACGAAGATTTTTACATGATTCGGTTTAATCAATCCTACATCCACAAGGCCATATCCAGATGAAAAGCAATTTATTAAGTTGAGATGTACCTATGGATTTACCAAACTTAAGACTTTCACTTACAGTTTATCACTATACAGCTTACTCAACTGTAGAATAAATTTGTTTCTCTTGAATAATTGTTACCTCTCTTGATCCATGATTCTCAAGGCACTTCGCAAAGTGATCAATAGTAATTCTTCAATTCTTTAATATCTAGTGATCCAAGATCCACATATCCTCTCCACAGAGATGAAAAGAATATAAGAAAATAAATCAACACAACATTATACGTCAAATCCGAATTCTCTAGGGAGGAGACACAATTTTGCTTCTTTGCTTTATGCTTTGTGTTATGCTATCCAACTTCAATAGTGAAATACCTCTCTTTATATAGGCATTAGAGTTTCACCAAAATAGCAAGTCTTAAAAGACTTGGATTATTTCTAAATAAGAATTTCTTTCCTCTTATAATTCCCATGAATCTGAATAGGATTAAATCTAATCTTCTTGCATTACTTGTCTCTTAAGAAATATCTAGAGCATTTAATGACTTCCTGTTTGAACCAACTTCTTAATCTAAATAGATCTCATGCGCCAATTATAAATCCCACCATAATTGACTTGCTAATAAAATTAGTAAACAAATATTTCTAATAAATTGGAATCTCACTAAATTAGGGAATTAATAAATTAATCCCTATTACAAAATATGCAATAAATAAACTTCCAATTTAACTAGACTTGTCATAAAATACTAACTTTATAAATAATGGACTTAACATCATTGATAAAAAGGGTAAGAATAGTATAACAAAGAATTAAACTTAGACACATTCTCAATTCAACTCAATTACAAACAAGATGCAAAAAAAGATAAATCTAAGCTAGCACTTAAGGAGGCTAATATGATTTAGCAATATCTGATCATCATGTATCATCTCCCTTTCGGATTCAGGATCTCAGTGAACACAGCTCCAGTATACTTATCAGAACTTCCAGTAGAAAGACTTTGATCATCAGTAGCAGTAGTAGTTGATATGGTAACCGTACTAATGGTTTTTGAATCTGAAAGTACATGTTCACCAACACTAGAGAACACGGGACCACTACCATCGGTTTCGTAGTTGTCCAAAAGCTTTTCTTCCTCCTCATTCTCATCAATCTCCTTTGCAATTGCAATACTACTTTCCTGCAGCTGTAATGCGAACTCAAGTCCCCAAACCACATCGCTCATCGAGGGCCGTCTAATTCCTTCCTCATTCAAGCAGCTCATCGCCACCTCAGCAAATTTGTTCAAGCACTCTGGCTTTATCTTACCCTTCAAGAATGGATCAACAATCTGATCAATTGTTCCATTTTGATAACATTGTCGCGCCCAAGCGGCTAAACTCACTTGTTTCTTATCTGCTGTCCGAAGAATAGGTGGCCGAGCACACAATACTTCGAACAACACAACACCGAATGAGTAGACGTCAGATTTCTCAGTAAGCTGCTGAAGTCGGTAGTACTCAGGATCTAAGTATCCGACGCTGCCCTTAACAACCGTACTCACATGAGTTTTGGACACCGAATTTGGTCCAAATTTGGAGAGTCCGAAGTCAGAAACCTTGGCCACCCATTTCTCGTCCAACAAGATGTTTGTTGTCTTCACATCACGATGAATGATAACAGCATGGTTTGCCCCAGAATGCAAATAGTGAAGCCCACGAGCTGCACCAATGCAGATTTCAAGCCTTTGATTCCATGGAAGAGGGGGATTGTGGCTATGGTAGAGATGATCGCGTAGAGTCCCACGAGCCATGAAATCGTATACAAGGATCATCTCCCTGTCATCGTTGCAAAAGCCTATGAGAGAGACTAAATGAAGATGCCGGAGCTGCGAGAGCATTCCTATCTCAGTTTGGAATTCCAGGGCACCCTGTTGCGACTCTGGTTCCAGTCATTTAATGGCAACAGGGGTAGTGCTGCCATTGATGAAGCCTTTGTAGACATTACCAAACCCTCCAACTCCAATTACGAGATCATTGTCGAAGTTGTTTGTAGCCGCTTGGATTTCAGATAGGGAAAATTGGGTACAAAGATCGGAAGGAAGGAATGAGCCGCGTGATGACTTGGTTGCCTTGATAGTCTTAGAAGAAAAAAAAGTCCCCAAAAGTGAAGTACCTGTACCGGAACCCGAGTCCTTGACTTTTCTTCCTCGCCAGAAAATTAACAACAATACAAGAGATAGCACACCAAAGCCTGATATAACACCAGCAACCATCCCGGTTACATTATTCTTCTTAGTCGGTTCTATTGTTGGAGACGCATCCAAATTAGGTGGGATTGTCCGAGGCTCAGGATTAGGTCCGGCGAGATTTCCAGTGTTGTCCACTTTAAAGATTTCAAGGCCGTTCAAGATAGCATCAGAGTATTTGGTCCTCCATCTGGGGGCAGGGTGCAGTTGAATAGAAAGATTCTGCTTCATATTTTGTTCATTTGGTTTTGATCCTATCATCACAGCATAATCTCTATATACGGGAACACCATTCGCACCACTCCAAGCTATCACATCTGCTTGAACTTCAGCAGTTAAATTAGCAATGACGATCTGGAACACCCTATCGCCCTCTTCAGTTACCTCTATCTGAAACTCACAAAAATGAAGCCTCAGAAAATATGTAAAGCCAGAATCCACTTCGAACTCCCAAGTGAGATTATACTTCTCGTTGATTTCCCTATCCTGCCCCATCGTCCTGGCGGTTTTGTAGACCAGATCTGGAGCAGAGTAATTACGTATCCAAGTGAGATGAATACTCCGGTTAACGGGAAGAGCACTTGGTCTGGCATCTGTCAAGTAGAGGTCGTCCATATACCAAGTTCGGTACATGCCGCCGGTGTCGTATGACGGTTCGATATGTTTCCCGCCGACGTTTATCCGGTATAAAGTCGCCAGAGCATTTCTGTTTAAGATACTGTATGGGTTGGCCTGGCCAACAAACCTGAACCCCCCGCCGGGATCATCGGCCGCCGTGTAATAGAAATTGAGGGGCATGGATACAATCTCAATTCCATTGATACAAGTATATGAATCGTTGTAATCCGGACTTGGAGTGAAGGTTATGTTCAATAGCTTCTGATCATCTTCGATGTTAATGCAGAATTCTTTGAAAAAGGGACTGCGGTCGTTGCCATATGCTGCTGCAGCAAGTGAAGGGCTAAAGTTTCTTAACAGAGTGAAAGAAGCTGCTTTAACAGAGAAGAAAGCTGCAGAGGTGTTGAACCCCGGTTTTGGACTTGGATAGAAATGCAGGCGGATGAACTTTTGACCGGCGGTGACGTTGAATATGTAGGTGAATTGCGAATGAGAAACGCGTGATTTAGAATATGGGACTTGCTTATTTTCAGTGACGGTTGTTGATTTGGGAGCGGATGCTTCTTCATGTGGGGAGTATTGAGAGTTAACATCTCCAACCCAAGTCTGGCCGGGAGTACTCGTGTTGCCCAACCAGCCACAAGCAAGAAATATGTTGCTTTCTACTAGAGGGTAATTAGAGTCACCGGTGACGACAACAGCTAGATGATGGCAGGAGAAGAAGAAAAAGAAGAAGAAGAAGAAGAAGTGGAAGATTTTTCTGTATGTCTCCATTAATATTTTCACAATTAATTAATAGGCAGGCTGCAGCTATAGTTTTGATTCTTCAGATAGCTAGACATTTAAAGTTAGCAAATTTTGTAGCAGTATGTCCGTCTCTGTCAGTTGGGGGCCACAGGCGCCTTGGCGTTTCGGACATGACAATCAAAATGATGGAAAAATTAAGTCTTCGTCAACTTCTTAGTCTTTGCCCTTTGGCATCAGTCCAATCTACTATCACCCGTAAGTTACTTTCCATGGCTACTATTAATAGACTTGTTTTGAAATATCAACTTATACACAAACTTACTCTGAAACTTCGTAGTAACCACAAATCAATCAATTGGATTCCATAATTAAATATACACTTAACAAATCTAGATTGGACTTGAACGTTAAATTAGTGGTCGGTCACTAAATTAAAAAATATCTTTGTCCATAATTGGTTATTTTAGAAATACAACATGTTTAGCAGTTTATCGAAAGGTTAAACTGATTATATTAATGGTGCGTTTACTAATCAATTATCAAAATACGCTGGAATCGAAATGAGTTGAAATTGAAATGGGCTAAAATCGGAATTAGGAATGAGAATTAAAATAAATTATTTAATTAAAATAAGTTATTTACTTAAGCTGTAGAAATTGGAGTTGGAATGGAAATAAGATTATTTTCATGGATGCGTTTATTTTGTCTTGAAATTGGAATGAACTATCATAATTTACTAAAATGCCATTTGTTAATTATTGTCAATTGATGAGGACAATAATAATAATAATTAAAAAATTATAGTAGTAGTAATTATTATAATAATAAGAATAATAATAATAATAATAATAATAATAATAATTATTATTATTATTATTATTATTAACAAAGGGCATATAATTCAGCTATGCCTAAACAATGTCTCTTATTAATGTAGTGTCCAGTGTTTTAGATTAAACTCGAACCGTCTCATAATTAGGACAAGGATCGTCTCTCTCTCTCTCTCTCTCTCTTGTTTTTTTAGTCTTATAGCCTCTCCTTTTTTTAGTCTTATAGCCTCTCCTAGTTTAATGAATGGCTAAGAATGAGTTTAGAATTTTGATGTTGACAATCAAGTCAACTTTTTTCACTTTATTTATAATTAAGCCAACTCTTTTCATTAAATTTAAAAAAACTAGAAAAGGCTAGGAGAAAAAAAATATTAGAAAAAGAACCTAATCCCATAAGTTAAACTCAAACCATGCAGTACTTAGTTTTAAGGAGTGTAAATTTGAGTTTTGAATTTTAATGTTCACAAACTTAAAAACCATGCAGCACTAGTGCAAAGCATGGCAAATGATAGTGCTCACTAAGCTTGAAAAGCCCAATAAATCGTAAAAAAGAGCATATTGAGTACTAGAGATTGGAGCTTTTGGTGACTTGGCTCAAATGAAGCCAATTCTTTGTAAATGGAGAAATTACATATGTACAAGTTATAATAAGACTCAACTATATCAAAGCAGATTAGATAGGATAAGTTTGGAATATTTATAATTATAATTGACCTATATCTAGTAAGAGTGCAAATCATAATTATGAAACTTTACGACAAATGTACATATCTATTGAAATAGGGATCTAGATGGATTAAACATGCATCTCCTACTCCTCTCTTATAAAGAGGTTTTAAAACATTTACAATTGGAGGCAACATGCCCGCTGCTAGAGTTATCACACCAGTATCATCAGATTAGTAATTTTGTTTATGATTTTATCTAATAGCAATTTGTCATTTTGTTTTTGGTTACAAATGGGCTCTTAAATAGTTCTAAATAGTAACTAGGTGGGGGTATGAAACCCCATACATATCATGCGTGAGAAAAGGAAGAACACCAACTTAAGGATAGTTGAGAATGTAAAGCCCCAAGGGGAGAGATAGGGCGTAGCTTGTAATAAAATCTGCCATAAAATTTGCTTCGCGATAAACATGGATAACGGTGATATGCTAGTCATATTGCAGGAGATCCTTTATAGATTGAACTAACGAGATGTATTCATTAGGGGAATACAAATGATTACCAACCAGTTGAGTCACACATAAGCTATTCAATTCCACAAACAACAAACAAATCTTGAAACAACCCCAAGAGTTCCGCAACAAGAACAAATATTTATGCAAAAGCTAACCAATCAAATATTTATGAAAAAGTCCTTCTATAGGATCCAAATCCCCCTAGAGAAACCAGTAGCTTCAACTCTACGGGATTTATCAAAGTCAATTCTTTTAATGAAATCATTTACTTTATACCCATTGATTCTAGGCTCTAGTAAAACAACCATGACTGGCTTATAATTCTTGATAATAGAAAGATTCTGCTTCATATTTTGTTCATTTGGTTTTGATCCTATCATCACAGCATAATCTCTATATACGGGAACACCATTCGCACCACTCCAAGCTATCACATCTGCTTGAACTTCAGCAGTTAAATTAGCAATGAAGATCTGGAACACCCTATCGCCCTCTTCAGTTACCTCTATCTGAAACTCACAAAAATGAAGCCTCAGAAAATATGTAAAGCCAGAATCCACTTCAACTTGTTCTTTCTCAGCCAACACTTTCAAAGAAAATTTCTGATTGGTAAGATAAAACTCATTTTCAAAACATTTTAACTATGGAAGATGATTTTTACCACATTGATCCTTTTCAAGCTATTTTAAAGTTTTTCCCCAAAGGCTGGTTTTTTAAACTATGAGATTTAACAAAACCCCAGTCTTATTACTAAAGCATTTTAGAAGCCACTGAGTCTATAAAATTCAAACATTTCTTCCTCAGTGAAACACATTCAGAGCCGGCCTACTCCACGGCTACTATCCTAAAAGTCTTGAGCCCAAACCAGTGGAGTGACCAACTTCACAAACCCAAAAGCTTCCCTCCAAATTTCCAAATGCGTTTACCACACTGTTTGACCTATTCCTATTGGGATTATCAACAAGCTTGATTTAACACATTTTTCATACAAAATGCAAAAAAATCTCATTCATGGTTATTTTTCTTCAATTCGAAAATAACCGTTCAAAGCCTCCCAAATTAGTTTCAACAATGGTGGAACTTTTTTGGTCCATTACCACAAATTTTAACTCCAAATGCCATTCATTGTTTAAACCTCTTCAAATCCCATTATAACCCCTCTCCATCAAAAAAAGATTTTCTCATTTCCTCTGTTTCTGTACAAATTTCTTCCTTCCATGGGTATGGATGTGAAATTTCAGGTTTCATACCCAAAAAACCCAACTTATATTACAGAGAACCTTCAAAGTAAAATGGTGGTCAAAATTTGACGAACTAGACCAAATTGACTGACACCCTCATCCGAAATTGGCTATGTTCCAAAAGTTTCCTACCTCCAACCATTAAAGATTCCAAAGCCCTACAAACCTTTCTTACGCAGAAGTCCAAAGTCCAAAGCCCAATCTCTTCTTGCCAGCGCCAAAACTGAAGAAGAATATTTCAAAGTTATGGAACAACTCCTCATTTCAAGATCAAAATCTTCAGTGGCAGACTCCTCCGAAGATGATGAAGAAGATAATGAGAGCCATTTATTTCTCTTGGAGATGAAAATGAAGATAACTGTTTTGAAATTTTCTCTCCGATAAAGCATTGTAAATAATTATTGTAAAAAAAGAGTAATTATATATGTATTTCTTTTAATTACATATTTTGTATGAATTTCTTCTTGTACCGTCGGGTGGTCCCCTGGACACAAGTGAGAGCGCACATGTCTCTTCACCCAGACCGTATTTCTATGTACAAAACAACAGTTTCGCTACAGTTAAGAAGCTACAATATTACTACAGTAGGGAAGCTACAGACTCGCTACAGTAGGGAAGCTACAGACTCGCTACAGTAATAAAGACCAAATTTTTGTATTTAAATCTAGAGGAAGACTTAAACTCCTCAGATTCAAATTTTTAGATTTGCTTCATTCTCTCTCTCTCTCTCTCACTGGGAATCTGAAATCCGAAGGGCTCAAGGAAATTCTCCTGTCTTCAGATTATTTTTTCATTTCTTCTGTAATATTTCTAAAAGCATCAAATCAAGAAAGCACATGTAAGAATTACGATCTTGTAATTTCAATTTTATGTAAAGTTAAATTTCCGCAATTTATTTTTAAAGCATCATTTGCAGACTGATCTGTATCATATCTGCCATATAACTGCTACGTTCTTCCAAGGCATAGAGACCAGGTCTTTCCCCTTGGTCGTATTCTCTTCTTCCCTCATTCCTTCAGATTACTAGTTCTGGGATCCAGATCTAGTAATGTGTTTGAGCCTTTAGATGTATGTTATTGCTAGGCTTGCAATAAAGAACCTAATTAATATTTGGTAAAATAAAATCATTTGAGTATATCGACGGGAATCCGACGACGTAATTCCAGAGGCGAACCCGAATGGGCGTTAGTCTGGTCTGTACTGTCGGCAAACGAGTCACGTACTTCAAGTGATTAATAAAATTTGACCAACCGCGTTCAAAATCAATAGTCATCTCAGATCCATTTATTTCTTTTGCTTTTATTAAAATCTGACTTATTAATTCTTCTAAAAACACACCCATCCTTGGATTCTATTTCTCATTTGGTATCAGAGCCAAGTGGAGGATATTGTTTTGTAATTTAGAGATTTTGTGTTTAAAAACTTGTGTTTTTTTTTATTTTTGTTTGTGTGGTGAATTTTTTACTGGTAGTAAGTCCCGTCATAGGATAAGTTTTCCGCTCAGGACAGTAAAACCATACCTATAGCCATACTGACCGGACCATTTTAGATCATAGGTTTTTTCCATGGATTCTCTACTTGGTAGAGCATCGTCCTTTTCTATCTCTTCTTCCGGGAGGACTAGTGATTCAAAAAATATTATAAATTCTGAAGAATTTGTAATCGAAAATTTCAATAAAACAATTGATAATTGGGAATTACCAAAAGTTAATAAAGAAATGATTTATAAAATAACAAAACTTAATTTTTTAAAGAATAATTATGTCATAAAAGCAGAAGAACGTGACATAACCCTTTCAAACCCGTTTTGAAACAATTCATTTGTTCTCAAAACAATCTTTAAAGAAGCTAAAAGATAAAAAGTTTAATTATATTCACATCGGCTTAATACAAATAAGTATAAAACCTCTCACTAAAGAAGGCATTGATACGTCTACTCTTGCTGTTTTGAGAGATGGACAATTTCTGGTGTTGTCCATCAATATAAAACAATACAGACCAGACTAACGTCCATTCGGGTTCGCCTCTGGAATTTACGTCGTCGGATTCCCGTCGATATACTCAAATGATTTTATTTTACAAAATATTAATTAGGTTCTTTATTGCAAGCCTATCAACAACATACATCTAAAGGCTCAAATACATTATTAGATCTGGATCCCAAAACTAGTAATCTGAAGGAATGGGAGAAGAAGAGAATACGACCAAAGGGAGAGATCCGGTCTCTATGTCTTGGAAGAACGTAGCAGTTATATGGAGATCTGATACAGATCAGTCTGCAAATGATGCTTTAAAAATAAATTACTTTAAAAATAAATTGCGGAAATTTAACTTTACATAAAATTAAAATTACAAGATCATAATTCTTGATTTGATGCTTTTAGAAATATTACAGAAGAAATGAGAAAATAATCTGAAGACAGGAAAATTTCCTTGAGGCCTTCGGATTTCGGATTCCCAGTGAAAGAGAGAGAGAGAGAGAGAGAGAGAGAGAGAGAGAAAGAAGCAAATCTAAAAATTCGAATCTGAGGAGTCTAAGTCTTCCTCCAGATTTAAATACAAAGATTGGGTCTTTATTACTGTAGCGAGTCTGTA
This sequence comes from Citrus trifoliata, assembly GCA_018350135.1. Classification (NCBI taxonomy): domain Eukaryota; kingdom Viridiplantae; phylum Streptophyta; class Magnoliopsida; order Sapindales; family Rutaceae; genus Citrus; species Citrus trifoliata. The sequence goes on along the minus strand of CM031386.1, from coordinate 15,479,796 downwards.
GCTTCTCTATTGTAGCAAAACTATAGCTTCTTAACTGTAGCAAAACTGTTCCTTTGTACATAGAAATACAGTCCGGGTGAAGAAACATGTGCGCTCTCACTTGTGTCCAGGGGACCACCCGACGGTACAAGAAGAAATTCATACAAAATATGTAATTAAAAGAAATACATATATAATTACTCTTTTTTTACAATAATTATTTACAATGCTTTATCGGAGAGAAAATTCCAAAACAGTCATCTTCATTTTCGTCTCTAAGAGAAATAAATGGCTTTTCATTATCTTCTTCATCATCTTCGGAGGAGTCTGCCACTGAAGATTTTGATCTTGAAGTGAGGAGTTGTTCCATAACTTTGAAATATTCTTCTTCAGTTTTGGCACTGGTAAGAAGAGATTGGGCTTTGGACTTCTGAGTAAGAAAGGTTTGTTAGGCTTTGAAATCTTTAATGATTGGGGGTAGGAAACCTTTGGAACATAGCCAATTTCGGATGAGGGTGTCAGTCAATTTGGTCTGTTCGTCAAATTTTGACCACCATTTTACTTTGAAGGTTCTCTGTAAAATAAGTTAGCTACCCTGATTTTGATTATTTCCCTTCATTTCATAGGTGATCCTTCACACTTTAGAGATAAGAACGCTGAGTTACTACACAATTTAAGGTGTAGAAAACTTAGTGAATTCCAAAGCTATAAAACCACTTTCTTCACCAGACTCTTCCTGAGGGATGATGCAAATCATATAACTTGGAAGGGAAAATTCCTTGCAGATTTACCTACCCTTTTACGAGAAAAGATTAGAAATTCCATTAAAGCCCTTTATGACAATCGTATTCCTTATGACGAACTCACCTACAGTAAATTAGTCAGTTTGTCAATAAAGAAGGTTTAAATATTTATCAAGATTTGAAGTTACAGAAACGACTTAAATGGGAGCTTAGTGGGGATTGGTTTCTTAGTTTTCTTTTTACCCAAAATTTCAGAAAGAGCATAAGAATTCTTTTTAACAATTGGAACTTTAGAAGTTTCTGCTTTATTAGAATCCAATGTCTTTAAAAGTTTATCAAGGTATTCTTTTTGAAAACTTGGATCAGAAATATGTTTAACAAGTTCAAGGAAAGTCTCTTGGTCTTTAGTCAAAACATTGATTTTCTTTAAAAAGAAATCTGATTCAGAGTCACTTCCGCTAGATGCAGAGGTCTCTAAATTTTAAAACAATACCATATTCGAATTTTTAGATTTGCTTTAGATGTATGTTGTTGCTAGGCTTGCAATAAAGAACCTAATTAATATTTGGTAAAATAAAATCATTTGAGTATATCGACGAAAATCCGACGACGTAAATTTCATAGGCGAACCCGAATGAGCGTTAGTCTGGTCTGTACTGTCGGCAAACGAGTCACGTACTTCAAGTGATTAATAAAATTTGACCAACCGCGTTCAAAATCAATAGTCATCTCACGGCAAACGAGTCACGTACTTCAAGTGATTAATAAAATTTGACCAACCGCGTTCAAAATCAATAGTCATCTCAGATCCATTTATTTCTTTTGCTTTTATTAAAATCTGACTTATTAATTCTTCTAAAAACACATCCATCCTTCGATCCTATTTCCCATCTGGTATCATCTATATATATATATATAAATCCTTGAAGAATTTAAAATGTCAAAATCTTGTCAATCATCGCATCGTAATTTATATTCAATAAAATTATAAAAAAATTTATATGGATTAAAATAATCTTATATGCGTGTGGTATAAACGCCTCAGTGATTATTTTATAAAAGAGGGATATGTTAATGATTTTATATGTCCATATATTTTATAAAGCAATCAAAATCTAATAATGTTATTGTCGCAATTTATGTTGTTGATTTGAATTTAATAAGAATTCTTGAAGAGCTTCAAATAATAAAATGTTTAGGGAAAATTAAATATTGTCTCGAGCTGTAAACCAAGCATATACCTAATAACATCTTTATTCATTAGTCAACTTATACTGAGAAAATTTTGAAAAGTTTTGACATAAGTAAAACTTATCCATCGAGTGCCCTTATAATAGTTCGGTCTCTTTAACCTAAAAAAGATTTGTTTGATTCTAAAGAGGATGATAAAGAGATACTTGGACTTGAAATGTCATGTCTAAATACAATTAGTACTTTAATATATTTAGCACAATGTACTAGACCGGACATATTATTTTCGATTAACTTGTTAGCTTGATTCAGTTTTGAACCAATATGAAAAAATAATATGACATAATATTGATATTGTTATGAACTTTTGTTCTACTTCACTGCTATTCTGGATAATCATTTTTCTATCAATAGAACAGTATGTCTTATTAATGCATGGACAAAGGAAAAGATTCGCCAATTCTTGAAATGGTTAAAAAAGTTTGAGGACACCACAAGTAGTGAGATTTGTATTATTCTTCGTCTTTTTCATGCATTTATTCACAATTTTAAGAACAAATTACATGTGTTTCTATTGTCAGTATGTATAATTATTGTTCTAAATTATTTTAAGTCTCAGAAGCAAATTTTTTTAAACTCCCCAGTCATTTCTTTCATTCTAAACATACTAGGCTGTAAATATGGAAATGGCCTTTAGGGTCTTACAGAGTCAATCTAAAGAATTGAACACAAAATAAAATAATTTAATATGAGAATGAAAAAGGTTAATACGTCTTTGGAGGAGGAATTGAAATCAAACTATCCTATTAGGGCACCATAAAAATAACCATTTGATCCATCACCATCTCCGACCTTCAAAAGTTTAAAACCTACATGTCCAATTGGAAAACCCAACCAACCACAAATGGGAAAAACTAAATGCCTATGACTAGTAACGAGGACTTTGTGGAGAGCATATTGAACCTCGATAACTGATGGCCCGGACTAGGACAAGTGAGACAATAAGTGAAATTCTTTAAGACCCCTCCTAGTTTGTAGGAAATTATATCCCCATTCCACCACTGTTCTCCAAGATGAGGTAAGAGAAATCTCATTTTATAAACTTCATTTCTATAATCATATTCAATAATGAATGATTTTAATTTTAAATTAATTTTATATAGGATATAGATGAATTAGTTGACCTTAGACAAGAACCTCAGACATCTACTAGTGTCAGTGTACTGCCAATGGGAGTAATTAGGAATTGTAGGCTAGGCTAATATCAACTTTAACCCTACGATCAGGTGTCACTGGAAGCAAATCTCAAGCACAAAGCAATTCCGTTTCAGGTGAACAATCATGTTACTCTTAATCATTTGAAGCTTATTCAATATGCTTTTAATAAATATGCTCAGGGAAGGTAAGTGTCAAATTATCTAATAAATTTTGTACTTTTACATTAAATTAGGTTTAAATGGTTTTTTTAATTATTACTCAAAAGTATTGCCTATTTCTCTATTTGCAGTGAACTTGTAAATCGACACTTTTTATAAAGCCTTTTGCCTGAGGGATATCTACTGTGGGAGATTTCAGAATGAGATATTATCATTTTACCACCAAAGTTATTATAACATATTATGTTAGTACCAGCAGTTTGTCGAAAAGTACATTTTACCACCAAACGTTTGCGTTGTTATCAATTTATCACCCTTCTGTTATAAAAGTTAAAAATTTACTGATGTTTTGCTGATGTCATAAGAGTATTAAAGACATTTCCTATTGAAGCCAAAACACCCCATTACAAGTGTAAAATAAACAACAAAACAAAGTAAAAAAATTCAAGGGAAATAATTAGGAAATTAAGAAATTGATAACCCTAAAATCGGCCCCTCTCTATCATTAATTTTTTTCTTTAATTAAATTGTTATTGTTTTTAGTTGTGATTAATACTTGAATTTCATAGATTATAATAATAATTGTAAAGCAAAATTTTTTATTGTTTTTTGGTCATTTGTTGTAATTTTACATATTCTTCATTATTTTTATTAATTAGAATTTTCAGTTGTTTTTTAAATCTTATTAATTGTTATTATTATTTTAAATTATTATTATTTAGTTGTGATTAATACTTGAATTTCATAGGTTATAATATTAATTTTGAAACATAAATTTTCATTAATTGTTCTTTGCTGGTTATCGTAATTTTGCATATTATTCATTATTTTTTATTAATTACTATTTTTAGTTGTTTTCTAAATCTTATTTTTGTTCATTATTTTTTTCTCAAATTATCTTTTATTCTCTTGAAGGTAAAATTGACTTTTAACTCATTTTCTGTTAAATATTAACATTTTTCTTACGAAAAAATGGTAAATTAATAACAACGCAAACGTTTAGTGGTAAAATGTACTTTTCAGTAAAGTATGGTACTGACATGATATGACAGAATAACTTTAGTGATAAAATAATAATATTCCTTTTAAAATTCATTCATGTCACACTATATGTTTGTCCTATATTAAATCTCTTAATCATTTGATCATGTTTAGGTTATTTCCATGAAAACGTATTACCTAACTTTCATTGAGCAGGCGATAGAAAAAAAATTTGTCAATCAACTAGCATTTACTAACCTAGATATTCTATGAGTATCTCTGGTAATTTTTGCATTTTTTTTGTTTTGTTTAAGTAGTGATAATTTGCTCACATTGATGGCTTTATTTAGTGTAGCAATAAATTCTTACGATTGGAGCCAAAGTGGATTGTTTCACAAGGGTGCTAGTATTGTTTGATAAGTGTCAAAAGGTTATTTTCTCAGCCCTTAATTATTACAATTTATAGTGGTGTTCTAAAACATTCACAACTATTATAATAGATTTACTTTCCAAATGAATCATCTCATTAGTTTCTTCTGATCACGACTCTAAGAGATAAAAGTGCTGAGATACAAGATCCTCTTCCCAGTCCCCGCAATAATAGAAAATGACACGATCATGCCCTACACATTTTATATGACTCACGTGATATCAAATAGTCTAGTTCATTTTATTATTCGTCTATATTCTGTTATATTCACATCCATAATCGGCATTGTTTTCGATATTTCCAGCAACTACATTCTCCAAATTTGATTTTCCAACCCCAAATGCCAACCAATATAGAACCAACCAACCATGGCATTCAAGTGTCGAAGCAAAAGAATGGGCATGATTGTGGGATTTAACGATCCATCCATTCACATTTCGTGAGAGAGAAAAATAAGCATGATTGTGGGATTTAACGATCCACCCATTCATATTTCGTGAGGAAGAAGAATATATCCACTTAATTATTTGGTATAATTAAGAGAGGAATTTAGATCCCACAATGTTTTATGGGAGCTCAAACTGCTGCCCACACAATAGCTTGGCCACTTGGCCAAAGACAATGTTCTTATTATTATTATTATTATTATTATTAGGGGTGAGCATCAGTTTGGCTTGGTTCAGTTTTTGGGATAAAGCGAAATTTTCAATTCATTTTGGGTTGGGGTTTTGACATTTACGAAAAATGAAAACCAAACCACAACTGACAAATTCGGTTCGATTCAGTTTTAGTTTAGTATTGGTTCACCTTAACGGTTCGGTTTCGGTTCGCTTAATGATTCAGATAAACGACTTAAATCTACACAAGTAAAATAGAAATAAATAAACATAAATATAACTATAAAAACAATATATCAAATTGAAATAAGTAAACATAATTTTTAATGGAAAATATAATAAAATTTTACCTGAACATAAACCAAGTAGATATTGCAGATTTCATAGCATTATGATCTTGTGCAGGCAAAACCAAAAGGGCCAACAGGAAGAACTAAAAATCATTCAAGATAATATATGAATCAATTAAAGCTGGGGAATCTACTCTCTGCAAAAACATATATTTATTTTTTCACTATTTTTATTTTTATTGAATGCACAGAACAAAATCATACAAACTTTATCTGCGAACAAAAAATATACATAAAAAACAGCAAGTAGATTGTATATATTCTCCACGCATAATGGAGCTCAAATTTGTGTAACAAGTGTGTACAAACCCAAAAATAAAATCATATTTCTCAGTGAATTAGATTTTGATATATTAATAGAATGAACTCCAATATTCTAAAAATAAAATTTTAACTTTATTAATCAAAAGTTCAATAAAATACAAAATTATAATATTCTTCTAAATGTTAATATTCTTCAAATCAATTAGCAACAAGTTTCCAAGGTTGTCCCAATATTCTGAATCCTATTGTTTATTTATTTGAAATGTAGGGTTGCAAAATTCAAAATTATGTGAGATTCCGTTTATTGCAAATAAAGAGAAATATTCTAACCCAGCTTGGCAGTGACACATTTCTACAACAACTTGAGAACATAGTTCAATTTCATAATTTTAATAAGAAATTGATAAAAGGAATGCTTCAAACTAACATATCGAGGGTCCAAAACATGCAACAGAAAGTAATTTTATGGCAAGTCGGAAACAAAAATAGAATAAAAGAAAAGCATTAGAGTCAGCACAGTCAAGCGGTGAGGGGCTTAGATTACCTGCAAATTGCAGGCTGCAATACACGGTGAGGGGCTTAGATTACCTGCAAATTGCAGGCTGCAATACACGGTGAAGGGCTTAGAGAGCTCGGTGACCAGTGACCACAGCAGAGTCAACAACCTTCTCCTCCGTCTTTCCGCTATCTAAATTGATCCCCTGAGCTTCCGCCCTCACCACCACCATGCACCACGGTAGTAGTGGCTGCTGGATTTTGAAGTCAGAAGGAAACGGCAGCGGCAGCAACCGTGGTCTGGAGACGCTTTCAAACTTGAAGGAAGCAGCGATGGCTGCTAGATCGCGAAGCCAGAAGGAAGCAAAGAAAGAAAGCATGCGGCAGCAAAGCGGCAAAGCCAGAACGAAGTAGCAAAGGTTTTGTAATCGGCAGCAGCAGCAATTCGGGTGTAGACATTAGGGTTCGCAGAATTCTTATTTTAAAATTACAAAAATACCACTAGATTTCGGTTCGGTTCTGAGTATGAAATTCTGAACCGAAATTCGAACCGAATGGTTCGGTTTGAATTTGGATTAAACTATTCGGTTTTATATTAGAAAATACCAACAGGATCCGAAAAAACCCAAACCCAACTGACTTTTTTGGGGTCCGGTTAGATTCTGCCCATCCTAATTATTATTATTATTATTTAACTTCACAATAAGTCAATAACCACCACTCAATTCCCTTACCACCGACCCAAGTAAACCAAATTCAAATACCAAATTTATTATTTTAACACAAGACATTTTACCATCTTAGATAAATAGCAACCGCAAAACCTCATATTAATCACATTTAACATGGTTATTGCCAAACCATTTATTGTCAAAGCATTATTTGCCACTTTCATTAACACACGGTACGTTAAACAATAAAAGGCCACAGTTGAGATTATTCGATGAAACTCGATTTAGAAATGCTGTGCTGTTGATACAAGCTAAAAGGTAAAGATCAGAAAGCAGGAAGGCAACGAGAATATGTGATCGTATAATATCATCTGTTAGCAAGGGTAATAAAAACATCATATCCTCAGACTCAAATTTCCTCAGCTATGATCATTCCAATGACTGAAATTCTCCACCACGGGACAATAATTAAAAGCGCTTCATGAAAATTTTGATTTACACCGTTAAGTCAGTCTTGATAACAACTAATCCGCTTTCTAGTAGCTTTTTAAGTCAGTGACAGATACTTACAAATATGAAAGTGTAAATCCTGGCACAGAACATAACTTGGGTCTCAACATCACAAGTGCAGTAAGGTTAAAGAGAATTCTTCAACAAGAACGAATCATCAGAAAACAAACTCCGTGTATTACCTGAAAAGGTGCAGCTCAGACTGACCAAGAAAATTTGGATCCCACCACTGATGAATTCCATGGGCTCGTTTAAAATCAGGGCAATGACTCAAATTAATAGTCAGATTTGCCGAAGGCAGCAGATGCAATGCTTCTGAATCCCCCCCAAACACACCAGAGATCATACTCCCTATGGAATATTGTGTCGCAAGTCTCTCAATCTTGCTTCCTCCATTCTTATCCATCTTCTTCCTGTGCTCAAAATACCCAATATACTCGGAGCAAATATGATCAGCTGGGTTCACAAATAGACCAGGGACCCATTCAGATAGTGCATAAAATGAGTGATCTTTTTGGGACCCCTGGTTCTGACCCTTTTTAGCGAGAGCAAATCCTGCTTTGACAAAACTGCTTGCAACGTGAATCCCATGCTTGACCTTTTCGTTATTGATACGTTCAATGGGGGCAGATGGGAATGGTGGATTAAAGAGATACGTTTCCATAGGATACCCCATCTTGGTCATGTTCTTCCCAGCGAGCAGTGCAATCGCTGACCCCAGAGAATGTCCAGCTAACCAAATATTGGCAGCTCCTACCAGACTAATTACATTCTGTATAGCCTGCATTGCGAGCTGAAAGCGGGAACTCTGATGAAGTCTGTTACTAATGCACTGGAGATCCAGCTTCAGATCTCTTGACTTGGTATCCGGTTTCTTTATTGTGCCCCGGAAAGCAATAACAAATTTGGGGGCATTGCAGTCAAAAGCAAATGAATGATATTCATAAATGGCACCAAAGACAGAGTAATCAACATCATCTATGAGCATACGGCTAAGCTGGAAATGGAAGAAGTTCCACCAGGGAGAAGCTTGAGCCTGATGCCCTAGGCGGTTCTCTTGGCGGTCACGCTCTAGAATATACACTCCTTGAACCAAGCTGGCAGCAACAGATCTTCGATGATGTGGATTTTTCCTGTAAATAGCTTAATAACTCAAAGAATAACTTATCCAAAAATATAGTTAATAAAAGGTTAAATCAAACTAGTCAGTAACTTGCTATAAAGTGCCAGAGACATGCTCAGGAAGCCAAAGATTAGCAGCAATGAATCATTGCTACAACTAAAAATAATAATGATACTGGTTATGCTACTCCAATTAGTTTTCTGCATCATTCTCTTTAGAATTCATTTCTGACACTCACACTAATTTCAACCAATTTTCATAAATGCCTCATTGATGGAGCCACAAAGACTGCTGATTTCAAAAACTGATATCCACGTACTAGACAAGGCATGAAACTGGTTTACACATTAATATTTAAGCACAAAACCCCAGAAACTTCAATAATCTCTCTGTTACATCAAGTAGACTAACAACATAATGCAGTCGCATTGCCAATGTGGATATTCCAGATAAAATAAAAGCAATAATCCGTCATGAAGTACCGTCTTTCAAAGTAAGAAAGAAGTGGTTTTACCAATCAACAGCAGGGAGGTATAAAGGTCCAGAAAGACTGAAAATTTCTCGTTCAGAGACCGCTGATTCTTGTTTTGCCATTTTCCTCTCTTTCTTATATTCGTTTAATAGGATCTGCCACAGAATGAAAGAAATGTTCCATTAAAAAACAAATTAGATGACTTCACAACAGAATATAGTGCACATCAGGCTCAGGAAAAGACAACTCAGCAAACATCGCAACAAAGATTTTCCAAATGTTTAATTTTCTGAATTCTTCAATGTCACCCCTTTGGTTATACTATAAGCAAAAATTTCTTGTTACAAACACTAGAATTCAAGATAAGCTCATTTTCAAGAGAAAGTGCTTTCTAGATAATCTAGCAGATAATATACTTGTGCTCAAAAAGTGATTCATAAAAGCTACTCCAGATCATACCGATATGCATCATAGGTTACTCATCTTGTGAAATTTCTTGACATTATTTCCACTCAACATTCAAGCCTTGTAATTTTGTAAATGACAAAAATAATAAGCTCATAAAATTGTTTCCATCTATGAAATTGAACCCCATGAAAAGTAAATGACCTAAAAAAATACAGATCCTACAATGCATATATTGATTTAAAAGCAGAAAGGATTAAGCACCTTGTTATGAAAAATGATTTTGCAAGTGTTACAAGCAAAGAACGTTCTTCAACTCCTTCTTCAGTCTTCACCCATAAGAAATTAAAACTTTTTGTATGTGAATTCTGAAAGGAAGAGGGAAATTATTGAAAATGAAGTTTCGTGTACGACTAAGAGCTAAAATATTTGTGTAAGTTGGCAATGTGGTTAATAAAATGAATGATAAATTTATAGAGTCAATGGCAGGCTTAATTAGAATATTCAAGATTAAAAAAGAAAAAGGAAAAGAAAAAGACAATATTGGGCTTTTGGTAAAAGTATTAAAGTACCTCGGCGGCTTGGTGGCGACAGACTGAAAAGGAATTAGTCAATTAGATTATCCTTCTGAATAAACAAACAACCGTGTACTGAATGAGCTGTGTCATAAAACGGTGCGTTCTGGTAAATATTAAAGAAGATGATTTGATGAAAAATAAATGAAGCCGAGGAAATGGAGGTGCGGGGAATCGAACCCCGTGCCTCTCGCATGCGAAGCGAGCGCTCTACCATATGAGCTACACCCCCAAATTTGATAGTGATGTCTGTAAATTATATAAATGCAATCATAATAAAATTGGCTTACGCATACTATCCCTCTAAAGTTTTAAAATCATATCAATTTACTTAAAAAATATATATATATTGTTATCATTTACCAACATGATGATTTTTAATGAAACATGCCTGATTCAAGAAACTAGTGTTCTTCCCCCCCCCCCCCCTCCCGGCTTTTTTTTCTATTTATTTGTTGTGGTTGGAGATATAATGACAATATTTCGTCTGATTATAAAAAGCGACTCTCATATTAGTATAAATTCAAAATATGATAGTTATTAAAAAATAAATAAAAAATTATTTCTATATCACTAATATTTTACTGAAAGTTTTTATAGCCACCGAGAAAAGCTAACAATTGTTCTATATCGAACTTTTGAAACATATATCATCTACTCACTTTTCCATTTATTTCTTTGATACATGCTTTTGGTTTTAAAAAAATTGATTTTTATCCAATAAAGAATTACATATCAACAGGCGCTTTCAACAAGATCCCAGAAAGAAACGGGTTGCAAGATTTGAAAAATAATTTTGAACTTTCATTTATATAGCACAAAGCACAAAATAATTTATTAACAAGCTAGGCCTGGGCAAGTAATAATAAACCGTCGGCTATCTACTCACTCATTATTTCATTACAAAACCCGAAGTACGCCTTGCAACTTTTAATTCATTTCTTTATAAGGAGCCTGTCTTCAACTTTGACAATCGTGATTGAATTCACCTTCTGAGGAAACAAAAATCAAAATTCAAATCCATGGCTCTGACAACTCCAGCTCATTGATATGAACTCAATTTTCAATCCCTGGGATCAAAATTAATGAAGCACAAAGAGAGGAAGGGATCAACCGAAGCAATTAAGGAAGAGGAGGTCAAGAGCTGTAGAGGGAGCTGCTGCAAAAATGGTCAACAACGCTGGCAAAGCATCATCTGGGGACATTTATGAAGAGCCTTTGAGCCCAGCAGCTATGTTGTTTCAAGCACCGAATTTTAACTGCCATATTATTGCGATTATGGGATGCAAAACCAGCATTAATCCAAGTGTTATTAAAGAAGGATTGCAGCATACTTTGATCAAGCATCCTCGATTCTCCAGCAAGCTGGTAAGAGAGAAAAAATAAATATTTACACGGTTTTCTTTTCTGGCTACCTTTTGCTTTCTTCAAATACTTTACATTATATATTATTATATTATATTTATCTGTTATCTTTTTCTTTGTTGGACTTGAACTTATTATCTTTTAAACTAGAAAACAAAAAAAGTCTACTTTGTAGGGGAAACTTTGTTTGAAATTTCATCTAGACAAAATTCAGACTATATTCAAGCACAATTAATGGATATTATGTATATTTATAGGGGGAATTTTCATCATTCTTTTTAATTTTAATGTTATTTGATTGCCCGGTTTGTCCCTTGTAGTTTAGGTTCTAGTTGTACTAAATAAAATCCCACCTAGTTGCATATATTATACTAATTAAAAAATCGACAGAAGAAAATATTGGCAAATGATACTTATCTCACCAACGAACTCCACCTATGCAAGAATTGTTCATATATTTTTCATTTATTTTTTTGTAATTTCAAGTGATTTTTATTGGTGGGGTTTGTATATCAAAATAACATTCTTATAGCATGAACAATAACATTGTTTAATTCTTTCTGCGATTTTATTATTGTTCAAATATCAGTGTTCATAAATTTTCTTGGCAATAATTTATCGCCTAAAGAAAATAGAAAATCTTGCAAGGACGAATGGATGATAGTGCTAGAAGTTCCCTGGTAGATAAGATAAAAAAGGTGATTGAATATGTTGCGGGTCTGTTGCCCTGCCGTAATGCAATTAAAGACTTGTTTAAATAATTAGAGATGTCTTATTCCTTTGTTGGGTTTATTGACCGAGAAGCCAAACTAAGCAGGAAATAATCATTAAATGTAATAATTTGACATTATTATAGGGGTGCTCACATCCACATGATCCCTAAAGGAAATTTAATGGTAAATTAATAATACATATTTCTGTAATTTTTTTTTATTATTAACAACTTTTTTTTTAACTTCTATATCTAATTTATTTTATTATTTCTTGCATGTGCAAATTAAAGGTTGTCCAAGGAAGAAAAAAGAAATGGACTCGAACTACAGTGAACGTAGAGAATCACGTGATTGTTCCGGAATTAGATCCAAAAATGGAAAATCCTGACCAATTCATTGAGGATTACATCTCTTACATCACAACAAATCCTATGGATTACTCAAAACCCTTATGGGAAGTTCACCTTCTAAATGTCAAAACCTCAGATGCTGAAGCCGTCGGAGTTTTCCGAATTCACCACTCAATTGGAGATGGTGCATCTCTCATTTCTCTTCTTCTTGCTTGTACTCGGAAAACTTCGGACCCCGAGGCGCTACCGACCATTCCGGTGCAGAAACGTGGGGGCTCAAGCACTGCCACAGCCGGGTGGTTTTGTTGGTGGCTGTTGCTAGCAATTTGGTCCGCAATTAGATTGATTTGGAATACAATTGCGGATCTCGTGACGTTTTTGGCAACAGTATTATTTTTGAAAGACACAGAGAATCCTCTCAAAGGTGGACCAGGAGTTGAGCTTGTGCCCAAGCGGTTTGTGCACAGGACAATTGGTTTGGATGACATAAAGCTTGTGAAGAATGCAATGAACATGGTATGTTTATTTAATTACACTTCATTCAATTACACTTCGTTCAACTAGCAATATAAAATATTATTATTTTAAATGTTTTGAGTGGCCTTTCAGATTGGGCTTCTTCATCATGGTAGTGGCTGTATTTACATAAAAAAGGTGGGTATATTTAGCAAATTAAATTAAATTAAATTGAAGATTAGTAAGCCTAAACAATTAAGCCGTAATCAACCTCTCACTAGATGGGCCACTGAGTTTCTCACTAGATGGGCCGCTGAGTTATGTCAGTAACTTTTTGCCATTCTCATATTTGATGATTTTTTTTCTTTTTTTATATTAAAAGAACTATGTTAGTTATAAAATAATTTAATAACATATTATTATATACTTATTTATGTTAAAAACTGATAGATAAAATAAGTTGGAGGTTTCATTAATTAAAATAGCACTTATCCTCTTATCAGGAGATTCTCTCCCATTTGGCACACTTTTATACGCTACATATTACACATGGCAGAATATCCTTTTTGGATTATTCAGTTGGTTCACTGCAAGTATTTGCTTTGTGACATGTACTTGTGGGTTCGTTCGGATCAATTATAAGGCAATGAATGCAAAATCATCCGTTTGTCACAACATGTTAATATGCGTCTCCCCTCTCCTGCCACATTCCACTTTGGGGATGGGACCTTATTTATTGTCACACTGATTCCTGAAATAAGAGGTTCCAGACTATTTTAGAGTTCCAAAATGAATGGATCGAATTTAATTTTCTGAGGCACAATTTTAATGAATTGTCAAAGTGACCCCTATAAGGCTAAAACTGCCCCTTCTCTCATTAAAATTAAAATTGCTCCACCCTTCTCCTCTTTCCAAGTATTTATTTAATTGGTAAAATAATTTAATATCCCCTCTAATTTTCTGTGCATGGCTGAGACAACAGACAATCAACGATGTTATTCTGGGACTAACACAAGCTGCTCTCTCGCGGTATCTGCATCGAAGATATGGTGAGTTTTCTGTCAAGTATTAACTTAATTATTTCTTTCACTAATATATATCATGCTGCATGCTATGATGTTAACATGTTAAGGCTAAGTGTTATGACTTAAAAATAAATATTGCTGTCAAATAAAAAGTACTAGTGTCCTAATTATAATAATCAGTCATGCTGTCGAAATCAAGTCGTAAGTGTTTATTTAACATTTTAATATAATCTTATTTTGACAGCTAAACTACCCATTAACATTCAACTAAAAAAGACAGCCAATTTCAGAGTTCAGATCTAGTTGGCTTATTCTCTAGAATATTTATGCTTCAAGATAAGGAATTATTTGAACCTAAAATAGACATAAGCCTTTAATTCGCACTTGTTTTCAGTTCTTTTAATTTCCATCAGCAATTACATAGGAATTGATCAATACAATTGCGATGTCCTTTTGTTAACAAGTCACCGGCTCAGCAGGTGATAAGGCTATGCAAAACGGAGGAGCAAAGCGTGAGTCAAATAATACTCCACCAAAGAATTTGCGCCTACGGGCAGCCATTCTCGTCAACCTTAGACCAACTACAGGGATCCAGGTCAATTAATTATATTTATCTCCCTCAGTTTTAATTTTATTAATTGTATTTTTGATGACATGCATCTCCAAATGTACTGATACCTTAGTATATAATTCCATTAATATATAATTACAGGCTTTAGCTGATATGATGGCCAAAGAATCAAAGGGCGGATGGGGCAATTGGATCGGATACATCCTCCTCCCCTTCACCATTGCTTTACAAAATGACCCATTAGATTATATTCGAGTAGCTAAAGCCACCATCGATCGTAGAAAGCATTCCCTTGAAGCCTTCTGCACATTTTCAACTGCCAAGTTTGTGCTCTACACATTTGGAGCTAAGGTACACACAATAGATTTTTACAAAATACCTTATTTCATTTCCGCTGTTAAAATATGAACGGCAAACAAAACATTGTTGAAGGGTAAATGTATCATTTTAATGAACAAATTAACTACGTTTAATCGGTAGTGATCTCAGATAATTAGTTTACATGTGAAGATGTAACATTTACCTTTCAACAGTATTTTTTTCCTAAAACTGTTATGACAGTACCATATATAGATGAAATGAGGTACAATAGATTTATCTATCAAGGACCCAAATAGTTTTTTTTTAAAAAAAGATTTATATGTGCAAATAATAAGTAATATTTTGTTCGGTTAATTAACAGGTCGCTGCTGCAATAGCGCACAGAGTTCTTTCAAACACAACAATGGCCTTCTCAAATGTGGTCGGTCCTCTAGAAGAAATAAGCTTCTATGGCCATCCAATGGCTTATCTTGCTCCAAGTGTTTATGGCCATCCGCATGTAAGCATACATGAATTCAATCAGTAGCATGATTAGCTTAATTAATAAATAAATCCTATATATAATTAATTTTATATTAATTTCTCGTTACAAATTAATTTGCAGGCATTGACGATCCATTTCCAAAGTTATGTGAACAAGATGACCTTTTGTGTCGCTGTTGACCCAAACGTGATTCCTGATCCTCACCTGCTCTGTAAAGATATTGAAGAATCTCTTAAAGTCATCAAGGATTGTGTTGTTGAAAGAGGATTAATCAAAGATGATGCTGCCCAGGTCTAGCGAGCGATAGGATTGATTACTTTAGTTTATAGGAATAACATTAATTTATTTTCAGTAATTTTGTTAGTAGTTAGAATTTATATCTTTTAATTTTTATTGCACACTTAACAGTAATTATTTAAAAATATAGTACTTACTAATTTCTCTTACATAAGCGCCCAAAGCATCCAGTTTAATAGTTTTTAAGCAGATTTATTTGTCTGCCACTCTAATTCAATTGGTAGTTTTTTTAGATAAGAATATAAAATTAATATTAGTTGTATATTGCAATACATATATGTGTGGATGAAGATTATGAAGAGTTGAGCAAGATCAACTCAGCACTAGATACAAATTATAAAAATTGATTTAGGGTTAAAGAGAATTCCCTTATTTAAGGGAATATATCTCTCCAATGATTATTGAAGTAGATTTTCGAGCTATTGTGAGATGTTCTACAAAATTTATGTATCTAGATTTTCAGATTATATGTAACATTAATTCCAAGAGAGAGAGAGAGAGAGAGAGAGAGAGATTGGCCCAAAGAGTTATTAAAGAGCAACCCCAACAGCATCGCAACATTTTAAGGATTCTGTCTTTGAGAAAACTAAGCCACAAAACATTCAAATAATGAGAAGAATGAACTAAAGGGAAACCAAAGCAGAAGAGCACTTCAAAAACTGGCCAACGGCGGTTGCAAAACATCGAGGGGTGAAGAGCCTTCGAGTCCAGCATCTCGGTTGTTTCATGCACCAAATTTTAACAGCCATATCATTGCGATTATGGGATGCAAAACTAGCTTTAATCCAAGTGTCACTACTAGAAAAATGGACTACCATGACAGAATTTTTGTGATACTATTAGAAAATTAGTCATTTATCACAAGAATATGATAGATACATGACAGGATTTTCATACGTCATAAAGGGGTGACAAATTGTGATCGATTTTTTACATATCAAATAAACATGATAGCATATTAATATTTAATGAAACGGTGAGTTTAGGATGGATCAATTTGGGCATCAACGACACCGTACCTTGATTTTTGATGAGTTAAAAAATTTTAAAAATAAAACACTTTAACTCCTTTGGCTTCATCACTCATTGGCAAGGACTAAGAAACCTAAGCATTGAAACCCCTCAAAATCTAGAATTAACAAGCCCTACTTTAATTTACAAATTGGTTTGAAATCCATAGCATGGAAACCAAAATCATCATATACGCTATTGAAGCAACCACTTCATTATAAATTTTCAAGCACAAAATCACCATCTACGCTCATTGTTGCACCTTCGAAGAACACGTTCACTATTGAAGCCGTCATTGTCACTACTTCTTTACATTGTTCAACCGGCGGTGGGAAAACCATCTTTGTAATTACTGAATTCCTAGGTTTGTTGTCAATTAGCTTTTTTATTTTCTATTTTAAATAATCAATTGGCCATTATAAAATTAATTGTTAGTTTTGTTGTCATCTCCCTTTTTTTCAACCTCAATCCCAAATAGGGTCTAAGTAAATGTAGTTACAATTAGAACCGATTCAAGTCCCCAAAAAGCTTTAAATACATATTATGGTTCAGATCTTATACCTCATAGTATATGTATGATCAGATTATTATATATCCTTCATTGGACTACTAGGACAATCCAAGCTATCAACATTGATTGGTTTCATTTTAATGACGTAATCTATCATACTCAATATCATATTTCTAAGTAGTATAGTATGATATCTAATATTAGCTAACTCTACCTTAGATTGCGAGCTATAATGCTCCACTAAAGCTCTCCAAGCAAAATAAGAAGTACATGAATTCATTCCTAAATTTGACTCAAGGTATCTTTAGGCATGCAAGAAATCATCCAATTGAAAAGCATTTGACCTTTTAAACTCAACTGATAAGGTATTGTCAAGATTTTCAACAATATAAGCAGCTTCAACATCTGACCTAATTGTGATATACAGTTCTAGTGGCATATTGCACTACAAGAAAATAGGTCATTTTCAAGGGCAAAATCCCTTGGAAATACTCAAAGGCACTCGAAAAAAACTCATTTTCGAGTGAGACATGCCATTGATCGTCGTCTTATTAAGTCTTATCGAAAATGTTAAATTTCCAATGAGTCGTCGAAGGAAAAAATTAATTCTAGGGCATCGCTGTCAGAATTGGAATTAAATGCCCTCGGAAATAAGATAAGATAAACCTAATTGTTTTTATTCTCAACTATAACTTGCCTTTAGAAATAAAAGATACACTTTTGAAAATAGCCTTATTTTGTTGTTTAATGACCCCTTTTATTTTATTTAGTAATATTATTTCATTCATTTTTATTTTTATTGTTGCAATATCTATATTAGGAAAGTAACACAACAAACACATAATAATATACAAAATATGCTAAATGTAATTTCATTAATTTCAAAAATTCATAAAATCACATTCATCATTAAAAGAAAACAATAAAAATATCAATTTTATAGTATCTTTTACTTTAAAAAAATCCCAAATGCATACACAAAATGATATCATTATATCTTGAATATGTTCAATCATCCTCTAAAACAACTACTTCAGTTTCTGAATCATTTCCCTCAACTTCATCATCCTATAAAACAACACATTCACATAATCTATTAATAAAATGAAATAAACAACATAAGCTATACCCTTCGGAGATGATTCTTGTGCACTTGACTTTCTAAGCATGAGCTTTACTATTCTTTTCAGCTTCTTGACTTCCTTTTCTAAATCTTTTAACTTTTTTTTTTCTAAATCAGTATATTGATGCTTGTTACCTCCTTGACTTGGAGAACCATTGCCTTTGATGCTTGCTCCCCAACCAACAACACGACCTTGTGCTGGTTCGCTTGCCACTTCTCGATATATTTTCCATTCATCCACCACCAAACCTTGATCTATAACAGTTGATCTCATTGATTCGATTGTTTTCTATGATAAATACATACATTTGTGTGAGTGCATATAGTAATGAAATCATGCAAATAAATCATAAATATCCTAAAATTTAAATACCAAATACACACGTCCATTTCCTTTGCCTTGTTACTTGCCCATATCTTATTCTTTCTTACATGAAAAAACTTGAATAAATCAACAAGACTAAGGTCAATACTTGTTTGTTACTTCAATAAAGAATTGAAATTCAATAAAATCATAACAAATATGCACCATTTTTTTTTTATGATCAAAGTCAAACATTTTCTCTTACCATTTCTTTTCTATGCTTAGCCATTGGGACCGAACTTATAGTATGAATAAGTTTGGACTTGGTTTGGTTTGTTTTGTTCATTGTGCCTGTGTTCTATATATAAGTTAAAAAGAATAAGCCTAAAATCAACTTGGTTATTTTGAACCCATCAAGAACAACTCATGTATAAAGCGCATGAATAAAATTTATAAACTCCTTATTCCTATAATGGTTCTAGCAACTATAATTCACTGATAAATAAATAAAATAGCAAAGTTTAAGAAAGAAAATGGCATAAAGTATTATGGTAATAATCATTATCAGTACCTCCTACACCTCATCAATCCATTTATCAACCATGTGTCTCCATATTATTGGAGGCATATTCTCAGAAGCATGTGCATAATGCTCTCGAATAGATGGATACTTCTTAAAAATGCCCCTTCTAAGCTCTAACATCCAATCTGAAAAATGAATTTTCACATGAAGTTCTATGGCATCTTTAAGCTCTTGTTCTGTACATGTATAAGAAAATTGTGCTTCATAGAAACGAGCAAATAACATTTCAAATTCTTCACTTGGATATTTAGAATCTTTAATATATGGCCCATTGATGATGTTATTAAAGATGAAACCAACTTCACTTACAACTTTCAGTGTTATGATCCTTACAATTTTTAAGAAAAAGTATTAAGTAAATTTCAAGCCATTAGAACTAAATGAATTAAATGTAAATTGGGTCGGGCTGTAATGCGGCGCTGCATGTCATGCAGCTGTCTTTATTATTTTTTTAATAATGCGGATGTAACCGGCCACCGATACCCTCCTTTTAATCACTTAAAGCGGCAAATGTTAAAAGAAACTATCATACAGCTCCCTCGTTTTAGGAAATATTAAGATAATCAATTCAAAACTAGTAAATTATCAAAGACCCCCTCAACTTTACACCAAAAAAATACTTCCTTTTTCTTTTTAATCATGGAAAATATAGTTAATATATTTAACTTATATCCTAAAAGAAACATAATTAAATAAAATTAATTGGACTAATATATTTAAATAAAAATAATTATATTATTTTTCTTAATATTACATTATAAATTTAATGATATTTTGCTTTAACAAATGTTACTTATGTACTAATGAGAATACTATTTAAAAATAATAAATGGAAATAATTATATATTAATTAAAATTTTTTAATTTATTAATTGCACTATTTTTAATATTATGTAATAAATGTAATGATATTTTGCTTACAAAACTATCAAAATAATTTTATCAACTTTTAATTACATTAGAATCCGAGTATCTAAACATATAACGAAATCGATTTATTTCTAAATATTTAGAAGAAATCAATTCCAGGATCTCACGATACACATTTGGGGACTTAAATCCCTACCTAATAAAATGAGGACAATATTTATCCAACTATCAAATAATTATCATTCCAAACATCGTAGTTACCCCTCAAATGATGTTGTTTTTATTATTAGTGGCCAATATTAGTATGTTTTATGTATACCCTCTAAAAAAAAATTCATATATTACAAAAATATAAAGCATATAATATTTGATATTTTTAAATAAAACTCATAATCAATCTCTTGTGCAAATTAATTCATACTATCTTAAGTGAGATTAATTATTTTATTTAATCCTTTTTGCTATAATAACTTTTTTGTTAAACATTAATCAAATTCATAATGGTACATAACATGGATAATTACAATTTGAATGCAAGTAATATTGAATAATGTTGTATTATGTTATACTTACAGTTATATAATTTAAGCATGACAATTATATTTCTAAATTAAATTAAATTATTTGAGTAACATTGCACTCACTATTTGGGTACATGATTTGTCTACTAAATGATGTGCAAGTATTATAAAATATGTTCAATCTTACATTTATATATATTATTTTTTGAAATTAAGTTAATTTATATCACAACTAAAAAAAATTAAATTATTTAAAATATGAAAAATATAAATTCATTTTCATAGTAAGCAGTATGTTTTACTAAATTTACTTTTAAAACATTTTATGCCATTGGGGAGAAATATAGTCTTTTAAATTCATTTTTATTTATACGTCTTAAGCTTGTCATAATCTTTGCCACATGAAATATGTTTTCATTGTAATTTTCGCTAAATTTAATTTATATACTTTTATTCTAGTGGTAAAAGAAATTGAATTTGAATATAATTTTTTCAATTTAGTTTTTTTTAACTGATTAAGCATCATGTTACTGTATTATACAGATATTTACAACTGTTATAACAGTAAATTATTACACTGATATTTACAATTAGATATACAAACTGAGATTTATATTATTACATTTTAAATTCTATGAAGTAAATGCCCAGATAAATAACCCTCACGGAGGAGGAGTGTCTCCACTCCACTCGCATTTCGTAAGGGAGAAAAACTTTACAAATAATCTCCATATAATTATGTTTAATTAAGGGAGTTTGAGTATATGGGGACTCGAACTATTGCCCTCATAGTCATGTTTTACTTTAATGGTGTGTTTACTTCATGGAATGGGGAATGAGAATGAAGGAATAAGAATGAAACCTATGTTTACTTGGCAAAATGTAATTTGGGAATGAGAATAAAATGTGTGGGTCCCACACAATTTGGGAATGAGATTCCACAATTTGGGAATAAGAATGGGAATCTCATTCCCGGGGGTTGGGAATGAAAATGAGGGAATATGAATGAAATATATGTTTACTTTTGTATTCCTCTAATTTTTTCATATTTTTCAAATTACCCTCATTCAAATCACAATTTATTTTATTATTTTAATTTATCAAAATTTTTATTATTATTTTAAATGTCTTTTTATTATTATTTTAAATGTCATTAATAATAATAATTATTATTAATAAATTTTATTAACTTTATTATTTTAGTTATTATTAATTATTTTTATTTTTATTATTAACATTATCATTATTAACAATAAAAATAATGATAAAAAATAATAATTAATAAAAATAATTAATTTATCATTATTGTTATTATTATTAATAAAAATAATAATAACAATAATTAATAATAACTAAAATAATAAAGTTAATAAAATTTAATAGCAATAATAATCCAATTTTCATTATCTAGATATAAAAATGATATTAATTAAAAAATAATAAATGTTAATAATGAAAATTTAATAAAAATAATATTAACAATAATTAATAATAATTAAAATAATAAAGTTAATAAAGTTTAATAATAATAATAAATGATAATAATGATATATTAATAAAAATAATAATAACAATAATTAATAATAACTAAAATAATAAAGTCAATAAAATTTAATAATAATAATAATAAATGTTAATAATGATAATATTATTAAAAATGATATTAATAATAATTAATAATAACTAAAATAAGAAAGTCAATAAAATTTAATAGTAATAATTATTCAACTTAAGGCGCTTACCACTCGCCCTAAAAGCTTAAGCTGTTAGGGGAAGGCGCTACTTTATACTTAAGCGCCACCCGGACCAAACCAGGTAACGTCTCCACGTTATGCCATGAAACATGACCCCATCTCGGCCCCACAAGCGCGGGGTAGGTGTATAGGAGTCACCACAAGGGTGCGGGCCCCAGTATAGGAGACTGGGATAATATATTAAGCCCATTCCTCCCCCCCGAGTTTCGAACCCTGGCTAGCTCTGATACCACTTATTATTATTACTATTAAATTTTATTGACTTTCTTATTTTGGTTATTATTAATTATTGTTAATATTATTTTTAATAATAATAATAGTAATAATAACAACAATAATGATAATATTGTTAATATTGATAAATTAATTATTTTTATTAATTATTAATACTATGGGTATTTTGGTAAATTAATTTTCATTCCCATTCCTCATTCCCATTTATTTTGTTAAGTAAATACATCAATGACATTTCAGCACATTCTCATTCCCATTTATTTTTGCCAAGTAAACATTAAAATCTCATTCTCATTCCAATTCATTTTCATTCTCAGTTCATTCATATTCTACCACATTCTCATTCCATGACGTAAACGCACCATAAGGTCATTGGTTCACCACTGGGCTAAAGCCTAAGTGGCTAATTTAGCTTAATAACAACTAAATTTACTCCCATGCATTCAAACATCAACTATTTTGTTTTTAATTCAAATGATTTACAACTGCATTAATTAGTACCCACAACGTGATTATTAATATACTTACAAAGTAATATATCTCATCTATATTAAATTATCAATATATTTGTAGAAAATTAATTTTATATTAGCACAAAAGTTTAAAATATATCTTTTTTATGTAAAATTTATACATAGAAAAATTTCATCTTGGCAGGTAAAACTACCGCCTCAATGAAAATATTATTTACAAATTACAAAAATAAATTTTTAGATTTTGAATGGTCACAACAAATTTATCCGTGGAAGTTTTGTCATACATCATCACTCCTTTGTTATCCTTTTTATTAATTTGAAAACTTTCACATTTTTTTTCTAATTTCTACCGAAAATATAAATACTCACATTGTGACATTTTTGTTTTGGAAACCCTAGCCGCTCTTCTCAAATCGTCAAACACACTCACTCACGTCAAACCCTCACAAGCCAGCAAGCAAGCAGTCATCGCCGTCTTCATCCTATGCCCGTTACGGTCCTTTCCATCAGTCACTAGTCGTCATCGAATCTCACTTTCTCTGTATGCAAATCCTAGATCTGTGAGCCAAATCAAGTGGTGGATTTCAATCAGAGGCCGTCATTGACCGTTTGAAAGAGCCATCATCTCTTGCACTGCCAAAGCACGGAGAAGGCTGGGGATCAAATTCATTAAAATCGATCGGATATAACTTATAGAAAAAAAAGGCAAAAACAGTGAAAGCCGAATCCCTAAACCTAATTCCCAAATTCCCAAGTTTCTAAAGCTACAAACCCGAGGAATTCTTAACCAAGCAGGTGGGTTTTTTATTTCTCTATTTATAGGTGTGAAAATAAGAATTTTATTATTTGAAATTGTTTTATTCTCTAACCAGAATTAAAAACATGGGCAGGGATTACAGCAAGATGAAGAGCTACAAAAAGCCCAGAAAGAAACCAAAGCCAGGTAGGAAAACCTTTATTTATTTGTTTTCTGCTATATATGTAAATGCAAAATAAGTTATCAGTTCTCTATCTAGAGTGTGAACATAGCGAAGTTCGATGATTTATTTTATTTTTAAAAAATTATATGAACTATTTTTGTATAGATTTTGGCACCAAGTCATATACTACAGTACATGCAGGCCAATGTAAATTTGAGCCATGAGCTTGTTTTTCCTGACTTAGTATGGGGCTAAGTGAGTGTTGTTTTGTGTAATCTATTTAATTCTATTTGGTAGAGCCAAGTGTTTAAAGCTGATGATGGAATGGAATCGGCCTGAAATTTTTAAATCTTAACATTTAGATTTAGAATGAACTTTTGAAAACTTGCTAGTTCATAATTCTAAATATCGTTTCTTTTTTTGGCCAATGCGAAGTTGTGTTAGCTTGGTATTGTGGTTTTAAATCATTTTATAAAAGATAATTGTTAAACGTTTGTTTGCCCCACAAAAGATTTATTTACGAATCTTGTTATGTATTTTCCATAGAATTCTTCGTGAGGGAAGGGAATACCGGAGACTATGAACCCAAAGGAAAACATAACGACTTTCAAAAGTAGTAGAAGGCATCCAAGATGTATCCAGAATCGAGCCAGAAAAAGAGTTTTCAGGTTTGAAGTTGTTTCCTTTCGTATTGTTTATCGTTGTAATTTATAATTGAATATTTTGAATTTGTTGTTTTAGTAAACCAAATATTTCATCATTTGTTGTTTTCAGTTCATTTTTGACAATACTTGCTCCAATGCAAATCAGTGACCTGACCTGAATTAGAAATCCAAACCGCTTTGTGACCCAAACCGACCCGAAAAACTGCGAATCGAAACCAAACCAAACTAAAATAACTTTTCAACCCCTTTGGGTTGAATTCTTGAACCCAAACCGGTTGTAATCTGAACTGAAAACTGAAAACACCAACAAAACTGAAATGCGCGACCCTATTCAAGACTATTGCAGTGTCCTATAAGGTGAGGTTGATTTCGAGCTCTCCTTGAAGGTATGATATGCAATCTGTTGTTTTTTTTTTTAATTCTACTGTCCTCTATCATTATTTGTAAACATGTTAAGATTTTGGTTTATGCTTATTGTTCTGTAGTAAGCTCACCAATGTGCAGTTTCTGATACAAATGACAAAAGGGCTATTAATATTAGATGATGCTATTTGATGATTTATATTATTCATGCAATCAAGTTTGTTCTTGTTCATTGTAGATGTATTCTCCATTTATCTTCCAAATATAACTTTGTCATTAAAATGAAATTGACATAAAGGTTGCATAGAACAAGTATGCTGATTTTTTTCCTATTGAAAATAAAACTTATTTGATCCTACCCAAGAAGTTAGGACATGCATTGGAAATTCTAAATATTATTTATTTTTTCCCAACCTTGTTTTCTAATATCATTTATTTATTTATTATTATTTTCTTTTTTTGTATGCAGAGACTCTTGAAATATAGCAGCATTTGAAGTCTAGCTTTCGGAAGCTGTAAATTGATTTAGTTTTGTATTGGTTTTATTTGATGTAAAAAAATTTTAAAACATGTTTAGATGAATGGAAATTTTGATTTCCTTTACTTTTTAGAGCATTGGATAAATTAATAGTGCATTATAATTTCATTTACAAACAAATGCCAATAAACCATTTAAAAAAAAATTAAACACGCCTAGATCATAATCATAAATGTTGTCACTACATCGTTAT
This sequence comes from Citrus trifoliata, assembly GCA_018350135.1. Taxonomy (NCBI): domain Eukaryota; kingdom Viridiplantae; phylum Streptophyta; class Magnoliopsida; order Sapindales; family Rutaceae; genus Citrus; species Citrus trifoliata. The sequence continues at coordinate 15,453,966 of CM031386.1, read as the reverse complement.
ATTTTCATAATGCCATACATTAGTCATATTAAACATTGAAAAATTATTTTAGTTAAGTCCTGAAAATTTGAAAAATTATTTAAAAGAGGGTGGTACTCGTTGAAACAAAATGATATTAACAAATTATAAATATTTAAGTGATAAATAAGCATAAATGTGAACAAAGGTCAAAATTTCAAATATAGATGATGAAACTCATGATCAAATCTCGCGAGGTGTTGAGTAATGATTTCAACCAAAAAATGATATTTCAACACTTAAAGTTTTGTAACTTGCAAAAATCAATTGCATAATCAAAATGTTAATGATATCTTAATAATCTAAAAGAGTGCAAAAATAGCGTAGGACATATGTACATTCTTATTATATTTAATTATAAATCCCACAGGATATGATATTAATAATAATAACTATAGTAATATCCAACAAGCACACAGAAAAAAATAGAGATGTTCAACTAAAATAGATTAACTAAGCTTTAATCTTGTAAATTAAAGTATTTTTGTAACTTAACTTATATCATCATAGCTTTAGAAGCATAGCAATTGCAATCCTTCTTACTTGTTATTTATTTATTTACCGTTGACGTTATGAAAAACTAAAGCAATTAATTTGAAAAGTAAAGAGAAAGATGAAAATAAATGCATAGATTTATTTTTAATATAATTAAACGCTATTAATTAAAATGATTACAATGAGAATAGATATGTATAAAAATTAAAAGCTCAAGTATACATACAATCAAATTCAAAAGATTGCACTCAGATTATGGACTCAAAATGTTGAAAATGATGAAGGTTGCAATAAAAAAATTCTTAGTGTTATGTGGTAAATTGATATTTGTTAAAATAGTAAGGGGTTAACCATAATTTGCCTTATTGATATTATTGTTATTTTCAACAAGTAATTTATTATTAGTAAAAAAAGGACCTGAAACATGTACTGGTAGTGTTGGAATATAATAAAAATAATAAGAACATAAAACAATTATCAGAGTGTAACAAAAGTTGAAGAGTATAACTTAAAAGTTTGAAAAACTTAACAAGAATATGATAAAGTTTAATAATAAGTCGAGATCTAGAAAATGAACTTGAAATATCTAAGTAAAATGTTAGAAATCAATGAAAAGAGTTGGAATACATAACCAAAAAGTAGTGGGAACAAGAGTAGAAGAAGTTAACCTAAAAGTTGAAATAAATTACCATGAATTTGATAAATTCAAACGCGAAGTAGGGATCTGAAAAGTAAATTTGATACATTTACCCAAAATTTGAAATTCAATAAAAAGAGTAGAAATATTGAACTAAAAAGTGGTGAAAAAATAAGTTGGAACAACTTAGCGATAACTAGATAAATTCTAACAGGATATAGAGATATAAAAAATAAACTTGAAATGTTAACCTAAAAATTTGAAATTTAATAAGAAGAGTGGAAATATAGAACAAATAACCGGTGAAAAAATGAATTGAAACAATTTACCAAGAATTTGATAAATTTTAACGGGAAGTGGGGATCTAAAAATTAAACTTGAAATTTCCAAACAAAAAGTGGGAATTCAATAAAAAGAGTAGGAATATAGAACCAAAAAGTGGTGGAAAAAAGAGTTGAAGAGGTTAACCTAAAATTCGGAAAGAGTTACTAAGAATATGATAAATCCAACAATAAGTAGGGATCAAAAAATAAACTTGAAACATTCACGAAAAATACTTAAATTAAATGAAAAGAGTAGAAATATAGAACAAAAAAAATGGTGGAAACAAGAGTTGAGGAGTATAACCTAAAAGTTCAAAGAACTTAACAAGAATATGATAAAGTTTAACAATAAGTTGAGATCTATAAAATGAACTTGAAATATTTAACCAAAATATTAGAAATTAATTAAAAGAATTGGAATAAGGAACCAAAAAGTAGTGGAAACAAGAGTAGAAGAAGTTAACCCAAAAGTTGAAATAACTCAACAAGAATTTGATAAATTTTAACAGAAAATAGAGATCTAAAAATTGAACTTGAAATTTCTAAACAAAATGTTGGAATTCAATAAAATGAGTAGGAATATAGAACCAAAAAGTGGTGGAAAAATAAATCGAAATAATTTACCAAAAACTAGATAAAGTTTAACAAATTGTAGAGATATAAAAATAAACTTGAAATATCTATCCAAAAAGCTGGAAGTTGATGGAAAGAGTAGAAATATAGAACCAAAAGCTAGTGGGAAAATGAGTTGAAACAACTTACAAAAATTTAGATAAACCATTACTAAAAATAGGAATTTGAAAAGTAAACTTGAAATATGTATTATAAATATTGGAATGTGACAAAATAAGTAGGAATGTTACTATTTTATGATATGTTTATATTTTTTGTACTATTTTTAAATTTTAAATTATTACAATCTTTTTCCTCATTTAATTAAAATTTTATTCTTTTTTTCCAAATTTTTTCACATTAAAAACAAATAAAAATATAATTTTCATTATATTATCCGGTTAAAAACCGGTTGTACCGGCTGCATTTATACGCTGTATGAGATACAGAGCTGCATGGTAGGTTGACTCATGTAAACTACATATAAAACCAAAACATGAAGTACTCTTTTTAATTTCCCCCTGATCACTATAACAGTCACCATCATCATTGTCACCATCACTATCACTATTACTCTTTCTAATTATCCCATGACAGCACCAAGTAGTGTAGTCCAATCTTATCCCTTTATATAAAAGATGTCTTTCCACCTCACTCCGAACTAGTATATACCTATTGCTACACTTGATGCATGGACAAGATTTTTTTTATCTTCATATTTAATGTGCCTAAAAGTATAATCAAGAAAACACTTCACCCCCTCTAGCATATTCACTTGTTGATCTTTCTAATTGCATCCATGATTTTATCAACTAGCATCGTGTCTTAATTAAAAAAATATATATAAAAAGCATAATTGTTGGAATAATTCTAATGCAATATGTGTCAATGTGTAAGTGTACACAATAAGTAATATGCTAATAAGTATTCAGATCGTCTCCACAGGAATTGATGTTAACAAATTTACTACAACAATCTTAACAGTGTAGTTTTATTCTAAATTAAAATAAGATAATTTATGAAATTAATGAACTAATTAAACTAAAAATGCAATAAATAAAATACAATAAAGAAAACTCTCACCTCAAATACAAAGATGTAACCAATAAGAATAGAATAGTTGAGTGAATAAACTCACTTAATGGCTTTGACTATTTTTCAATTACAGTACAATTGCTACTACAATACTAGGTAGAATCCTTCATGCATCTTCAGCCGTCGTTTGTTGGATATCTTATATCTAATGCAACCTAACAATGACCAATTGTTACGCTAACATTAGATATAGCATTAAATGTTCTAAGTTCCATTTACCCTATAAGGTGAATCATTATGTCTAGTTCATCACTAATTTTGGATCAAGCATGACCCTATTCAAATTGAAATTTACTCAACTTGTGAAAACCAATCTAAAACCAAGTATTGTCTTAATTTGATCTACTAAGTCAGACATTTTTTAGGTTCTTTCTTAACTAATATCCACTATATCGGTGGTCAGCCGAGATAGGGAATTGAAATAAAAATAATTAAGACAAAATGCTATAGCAAACACAGAGCAACACTTGTATATCAGTCAAACATCCATTAAGATCATTTATCACTCAATCACAATCAAATTCAATTCATAGTTTGCAATAGAACATCAAATAAAATTGTTATAGCCATCAAATACACCCCTATAAATAATTAGAAAACAACAAAATAAAAAGAAAAATTAAAGTCTGCTTCGTCTTTGTGATTTCACCTTTATTCATCCTTGAATCTGTTGTTACAGCCCTCAAAACTATCTCTTAATTTCTGTTTTCTTATTATTTCTATTTGGTATTCTCCTTGGGTGATGGCTCTCCCTCTTTCATTTCATGTGTGCTCCTTTTGTAACTCATAATTAGGGCAACCGAAAGTGTGTGTGAAATTGTTGTGCACGTATTCTCCATTTTAGGAAACTTTAGATCACAATTTTTTAATTGTTGTACATGAAATCTAGTGTGTTATTACTCCAAGATTGTTACAACAATGGCTACAACATCTACACTGTTCCATACTTATTTCAATTTCTTTGTAGCCAAATTCTTTCATTATCTTTGCAAGTCTGTTGCAGTAGCATTCTTTCCTTAAAACTTGAGCTTTCAGCCATCTACAATTATGCATATAATTTAAGCACAAATTATTATAAAACAACTCAATTTATTAAAAATAAACTAAAATGATGCTCATGCAAATTGTAACTAAAATGCAATAAAAAAACACATTTACTCTCTATGTATTATTGATTTAAGTTTCAAAGTGTCATGATAACTCTCATTTCATAGAGTCATTGATAATCATTATGCAAGCAACAGTAACAGTAGCACTCAAGAGATATACAACATCATTTTTCAGAAATAGGAGCCTCTGCGGATTACAGAGAATCATATTCTAACCTATAAAATGTAATCAGGAAAGTAGCCACAACAAAGCATATGAGCTTCTTCGTATGGTGGTACAACAATCAAAACCTGAAACATGAGCATTAGTATTAATTAATTATATGTATCTGCAATACATATAAGAGTAGAAAAGAATAAAATCTACAACCACTAATAGAGAACCTAAACTTTACAACTTGCTTGAACTACTTTCAACATAATAGCACATAATCAAATAAACAAAAATTGCTAGAGAAAAATATGGATTAATTAATTGTAATAAATATAATCAATTAATCATGTTATAGCTCTAATTCTTATAACTGAGTTCCATGCGGGATTGAAGCAATTTTTAAAGAAATACTTAGTATCCTAAAATAATGAAAAACCAAGCAATGCATTCGTCTTTTTTGAGACTAGAATAAGATAAAATTAAAGAAGTCTCAAAACTAGGCAGTTGCATCTGTCTTTTTTTTAAGTTAAAATTAAATTAAATTAATTAAAATAATGAAACTTCTTCCAATTCTAAAATTAAAAATTCAACTTAGAACAAATGCAGCCAACTAATTCTAATAGAAGTAAAATAATTTATGTTACAATTAGGGACTAAGTCACATAGTCAAACACGAATTTTTGTCAGGAGATGCAATTTAATTTTAACACTATAAATTTTAACATAATTATTTTAATTAATAGCTCCACTATGGCATTCGAGAGAAATTAAGTGGGAAAGAGACTGGTTATTGAGTAGTTGTACACCAATCATAATAATAAACTATTCAGCACAGTAAAGAGATCCCTAAAATTCATCAGTTGATAGAAACCAAAACCTAATCCAAAACTAAGTTTAACCTAACCCTAAATTAATTTGAAAAAAACAAAGGAATCAACTACAAATTTAAATGATTGAAGAATGGAGAAATGAGATAATTACCTTCATGCTATTTTGAAATGACAACAACGAAGATGTGAAAACGTAACTGGACAGATTGAACAAAAGATTTCTATTCTTTCAAAACTTAGTCAGATTAAAAAGTGATTGGAGATTGAGAATGAGAGCTGTCATCATGTGAATGTCTTCTTCTCAATTTTTTTTTTTAATGAAATCAATTTTATTTAAGGAGAAGCTCAAGCAGTCCCAATAGCTTCAATGGAGGGCCAAGAGATTGTGCACTTGCTAAGTTGTGAAGTCTCTGGAAAGTAAATTTTAGGTTCATGTTTGAGTGACTAAAGTTCTTAATGTGCCGGTCTAAACATCTCCTTAATTTTGCTAAGATTTGATTGTTTATTATTACTTCACTCATAGGTTGCCAAGTGATAGCTGGCTTTGGATATTGGTTTAATTGAGGGGAATTGATTGTCATCTAAAAACCAAGACAAAAAAATGCATATATATATTAGAAGGACTAAAATTTTTATTTGACCAAAGTTTAACAATTTGACATATTTACAAGCAAATATCTTCTATTGGGACTAACATAAATGAGTTATTTTTAATTGCTGGAAATATATGTGTTCTTATCTAATTTTTTAAGCTAGCAAAAGTAAGACATTATTGAAGGTTCAATTCATAATAATTTAATTAGTCACTAAAATTATGTTCGGGCTTTTAATTAGGCAAAGCCCACGCACTCATGGCCTTTATCTTCTTTTGAACTTTACAACAACAATGTACATTTTTCGATTAATATATTGTTATTAGCAAGGGTAATTTGCCCTTAAAAAAACTAATGGATTTTTCAATGTATATCCGACAGTTCTTCTTTGCCTTTGTAAAAAGTACTTGTTATCGAGGGTAAATGAAATCCTTAGAAATATCTCGCCAATAATGCTATTGTTTGTTGTAGTGTTGTACGTGTACCATTGATTTGATACTTTTTAATAAGCAACCACAATAAGTAATTGGGAGCCCCTATGTTATAATTAATGTAACATACACACTCAACAACAACCACACAAATAATGGACCCACATCATTTGTGTGGTTCTTGTTGAGTGTGTATGTTACATTAATTGTAACATAACATTTGCCTAAGTAATTTGTTTAGATTTATCCACCTTAATAGCCGTACTGAAATTGAAGTTGATGTTACATTGACTAGCTTCTTGATTATAAGTATTAATATTTAAAGCAATATAGGGAGTGAAATTTTCTCATACTCATATTATAATTTGTGAGTAAGGACGACGTCACGTTTATGTCACGATTCATGTCTAAGGACAATCAAATTATTTTAATGGTAACACATTATTTTTGAGACAAGAGATTTTATCAACTTAATTAAATTGGCACCCACTTTGAGTAGGATACTTAATTGATAAATAGTTTTAAACAAATTACTCAGATTTTTTTTATAATTAAGTTATAATTATCAAGCCTATTTATTTATATATATATTTTTCAAAGAAAAGAGAATAAAAGCATCTTATAAACAATGAATATTTATTATCTAAAAAGTATTTAGTAAAATAAAGGTTTTTCTTTCTATTTTTCTCGCACCCTTGTGAAGCTCCAATCTCACAACCTTGTGAAACTCTAACTGCTAATTACGAATTTACCATGCCTTCCAAAATCCAACCAACCCCCTCCCCCCCCCCCAAAAAAAAACGTGATGAAATAGTGGAAAATTTCAACTAATAAATTAATCAGCGCATAGTTAGGAATCCTCAACTAAGGTGGTAAAAGTAATGATTACCGAAAAGATCAAGGAGTATTCTGTAAAATCGGTTGAACAAGTGGCTCTCGAACTCTCTTGAGCCTCGTATTCTTTCGGAACGCTTCTTTCTCGTATATAAATAAACCCGCAAACCCCATAGCATAAATTACAAATTCAAAAGAATTTTTTTTTAAAAAAACAAAGACTCAGCATCAAATCAAGTCACTCGCTCGAAAAGCTCCCTCACCAAACTAAAGAAAGCAGCGATGGCGATAATCTCCGATTTCCAAGAAGACGAGAACAAGCCTGATCCCAAGAAGAACCCATCGGCTTCCGCTTCTTCTTCTTCGCCATCATCGGCTAAGACGTCGTCGTTTAGCGCGACATTGGATCCGTCGAATCCGCTAGGGTTTCTGGAGAAGGCGTTCGAGTTTGTGGCTAAAGAGAGCGATTTCCTGACGAAGGACGCTGCCGAGAAGCAGATCGTGGCGGCGATGCGAGCGGCCAAGGAGAAGAGTAGTAATACTAAGAAGCAGCCGCAGCCCCAGTCGCCGCACCAGGAGGAGGTTAAGGCTAAGAAAATGAAGGAAGAGAAGGAGGAGGAGAAATTCGAGGATTTGCCGACGATGAAGGTGCAGAAAGCTCCGCCGCCGGAGCCTCAATTGGATGCCAATGGCAATCCTGCTAGAGGTATTAATTTTATTTATTTATTACTTGTGGCGTTGATATTTTCAATGTTTAGATTGTATTATCAATAACTCTACAATTGGTATCTAAACTCTAATCTCAAATTTTAAAATTTTAGAAGCCGTCATAGGGTACACACACAAATGTGAATAATATTTTGTTTTAATTGGTAATTTTTGAGTTATTTGATAGTTTACATTGTTAAGACTTGTTGTGAATTGGATGTTTTGTGTTAATTAGATTGGATAAGTTTAATCTTAATTGTAAGACAAACAAGTTCAGGTTGCTTGTTTGTAGCAATGATTTCCATGAGTGGCTGTGTGGTTGCTTGCATTATTGATCCTGAAACATGTCAGTTTGTGTGATTAGTGGTGTGGATGGTTCACTGTGATAAATTATAGAATTATGTTATTATGATGCATTATGATTATTAACTTACTATCTAACAATGCTTGTAAATGTTCAACAGCTCCAAATAAAGGCAATGGTCTTGATTTGGAGAATTACTCCTGGACACAAACCCTGCAAGAGGTGACTGTCAGTGTTCCGGTTCCTGCTGGTACAAAATCAAGGTTTGTTGTATGTGAGATAAAGAAGAACCATCTTAAAGTTGGACTCAAGGGGCAGCCTCCCATAATTGATGTAAGTTCGTTTACTTTGCCAGCCTGCTTTTGTGTCAAAGCATATATCAGCCTTCAAAGTTTTGTTTGTCAGTTCCTTTGTACTTTTAACGGCTCAAATTTCTGAATTTTAATATTTGCAGGGGGAACTTCATATGGCCGTTAAGCCTGATGATTGTTATTGGAGCATAGGTATTTTACAATGCAGTACAAAGATATACAGTGAACATATTCTGAATTTTGTCCCAAATGCCTTTTCATTTTTCTTTTGGCATTTAGTTTGCCTTGACTCTTATTCCTTTTCATTCATTTGTTGTAGTTTATAATACTAACATTCTCTCTGTAATTTTAAATGTTTGTTCACTCTAAATGATGTTTGTTCATTTTGTAATATAAACTTTTATTCCTGCAGAGGACCAGAAAACCGTTTCTATTCTTTTGACCAAGCAGAATCAGATGGAGTGGTGGAAATGTCTTATAAAAGGAGGCCCTGAAATTGACACTCAGAAAGTTGAACCTGAGAACAGTAAATTATCTGACCTGGATCCAGAGACTAGGTCGACTGTTGAAAAGATGATGGTAATTGGCTTATCTTTGCTCATTTTCTGCTGTCAATCTTAGTTATTCCTGGTGATATATAGTAGTATCTAAGACTACAAATTTCAATTTATTAGTGGAATTTACTAGTTATGTTATCTTGGTGGTTCAGTTTGTACTTGAAGAATCATAACCTAGTTTCTCTCCTTTGCTTATTTCTGGTGTGCTTGTTTTGCTGTTCTGCAGTTTGACCAGAGGCAAAAGTCCATGGGCCTGCCGACCAGCGACGAGATGCAGAAACAGGATATTTTGAAGAAATTCATGGCTGAGGTGAATACCCTTTTTTACACATTTCATCGTCTCCTATAATTACACCCTAGTGTGCAAGTTTTGCTAGCAAAACTTCTAACTTATTATATTTTAACTTTTTAATTGGTGCAGCATCCGGAGATGGACTTCTCAAGAGCCAAGATCTCATAAATAGTCTCCTTATTAGGATGTGCAGTACATGCACGACAAAAGTTTCTAGTGGATTTCGAGTTTTGTTTTGCAGCCCCGCAAGCTTCGTATTAGATGTTTGAATTTTGTTTATATTTGTTAACAAGGATTGGACAATTGCTATCTAATTAGCATGGTGTGAGTCCACGCATTCTGTGACAAATTATTTATATGTTTCTGCCGCTGCATTTTCTTGTATAATACTTTTGTTTCGAGTCAAAACCTACGAAAAAGCCAATTTAAAAAAAAAAAAACTCATGGAAAGCCAATTAAAGAAAGTATTTTCTATATTTCAAAAAAAAAAGAAAGAAAGCATTTTTTACACATATGATTTGGTTTAATTTTATTAGTTTAAAATTAATAGTTTTGAGTTGAATTTAAAATAAAACTATATATAACTTCTGTGTACCTTTTTTTTTTGTATAACGGGGCTCTAAAAAGAGGTAAGGAGACACATAACGGGAATAAGAAACCCCGTAAAAGTCATGAGACAAAAGAGATCGAACACCCAAGGGGGGGTAGGATACACAATAAAGCCAAGAGGAAGAGAAAAAATGAGGTTGGGGATAAGAAATCCCGTAAAAGTCAAGAGACAAAAGAGATCGAACACCCAAGGGAGGGTAGGATAGACAATAAAGCCAAGAGGAAGAGAAAAAGTGAGGTTCGCCATATAATCGGCAACGAAATTGGCTTCTCTGTAAATATGGGCAATTGAGACATGCCAATCCAATTTGAGATAGTCCTTGATAGCCTGGACCAAGGGATCATACTCATTAGTCATCACCGATGTTCTAGCCACCAATTGAGTGATGCACATGCTATCTGTTTCAACTTTCAATTTACGGATCCCTGAGTCCCAAGCAAGCTGGAGCCCCTTATACAAGCCCCAAAGTTCTGCTACCGTAATAGAACAAGAGCCTATCATCATCCAAAAGCCAGATATCCAACGCCCTAAGTGATCCCGAATCAGACCGCCTGCAGAAGAAATCCTATCAGACTTGTGAGCGCCATCCGTATTCAAAGTGCACCATGGCCACTCAGGAGGATGCCAAGAAATCCACTTATTTATTCTAATGTTCCTTGTGACCAACGGGCTGTTATGAAGCTTATGCATCTCCTCAGCTCTTGAATGAACATCCACTAACAAAGCCGCGCAATTCATCTTTGTTTGGTTAAAAAGAAACTGGTTCCTCCAATACCAAATCTTCCATAATGCAAAACCAAAGAAAACAACCAAACTTGAAACATCTCCCATTCTACTATCATCAACCAAATTCGAGCACGGCCAAGGGTGGAGTCGAGCGTTAAAAAAACCTTGACGTTGACTTATGGGGATGATGTTGAGCCAAAACTGCTTAACCCATGGACAGTCACGTAGAGCATGCATGGCATCCTCACACAAAGCCCCACATCGGTCACAACAAGTCGAGGTGAGAAGATGCCATCTAGCCAGTTCAGCCTTAGTCTTCAACCTCGCATGAAAGGCCTGCCACAAGAAGACTCGCACGCTCTGAGGGCCTTTCCACGTCCAGATCAACCTCCAAATTCGATCTTCAACAGCTGAGTTATAACCAGAGAGAGCCAGAAAAGCAGAGCTTGTAGTGAACTCACTATGTTTCGAATGGGCCCAAAAAGTGGTATCCATGCCCTTCGCCTAAGAAGGGGGGTGAAGAGCCGCTATTTTAAGGATAATATTATTAGGAAGATATTGCTCAAAGCTGGACCTGCACCAACTCCCATCTTCATCAACGAACTCAGCCAACTTGCAATCCAGAATTTCCACAGGGATAGAATCGGTTGGTAGGCTATTAAGGGAATATTATCAGTAACTCAAAGATCCCACCAAAAGCGAACAGTTAGACCGTCTCCCAAACACCAACGCCTGCTCGCAAGGACCTCGCTCTAAACATGCCCAAGAGATTTCCACAAGTGAGAGCCATAACGGGTAGGAAGCTTATGAGGCAAATTGAGTGGGTCAATTCTGTCTTTGGTAGTGAGGACCCTGACCCATAAACTAGTTGGAGAAGAAATTATACCCCAAGCGAGCTTCATGTGTAAGGCTCGATTCATCATTGTCAAGGACTTAAAACCAAGACTGCCAATAGCTTTAGGTTTACACACATTATGCCAACTAACCATGCTAAGCTTCTACTGAGAAGAAACCCCGCTCTAAATAAACTTCTTGCAAGCCCTATCGATACGCCCACGAACAACATTAGGAAGTGAAACAATTTGTATAATATAAATTGGGATTGCCTGGAGAACTGACTGAGCTAGAGTGATGCGACCAGCCAAGGACAAATGAGAAGCATTCCAGCCCGATAGCCGCTTTTCCACCTTATCAATAATCTCTTGAAACATTTTAGTAGAGACTCTAGAATGATGTAGAGGGACCCCAAGGTATTTGCCGAGATCGGAGGTAACTGAGAAGCCAAGAAGATTCGAAATGGAAGATATATCTCTAGCACCCATATTCTTGAAAAAATAAAGTAGGGTTTTGCTTGTATTCACTTTAGCATCAGAGCAAAAATAAAAATCTGCTAAAACTGTCGAAATAACTTTAGCTTGCTCAACAGTAGCCTCTGCAAGCAAAAGAAGGTCATGAGCGAAAAAGAGATGGGATAAAGGAGTACCAGTACGAGATAGCATGATTGGACGCCACTTCCGGACATTAACAGCATTGTGAATCCCATGACTAAGATGTTCGATGCAAAGAACAAAGAGGTAAGGAGATAGAGGGCAACCCTGACGAATTCCTCTGGAAGGAATAAATTCATCAGTAGCTTCCCCATTCCACAAAATCCTCATAGTAGCCGAAGTAATGCATGCCATGATAACTTGGATTAGATTGGGAGGGATCCGAGCTTCTCGCAAAGTATCACTAATGAACTCCCAACTGAGACGATCATAGGCCTTCTCTAAATCAACCTTAATAGCCATGAACCCTGTAGCGCCTGTCTTCTTACGCATAGAGTGCACAACTTCTTGAGTAATTACAATATTTTCTGAGATATGGCGGCTAGGGACGAAACTGGTTTGGTGGGGGCCAACCAAATGAGGTAAAGTAGAGTGAAGCCAGTTTGCGATCATCTTGGTGATAGTCTTGTAAGCGACATTGCAAAGGGAGATAGGACGATACAACTTCAAAGAGGAAGGGTTCTCTGTCTTGGGAATAAGAGCAAGCAACGTAGAGTTGAGCCCTTCAAGAAGAGTTTTATTCTGAAAAACATCTTTCACCAATCGACAAAAAGATGGACCAACAATGCTTCATTGCGTTTGATAAAAAATAGCATGGAGGCCATCTGGACCTGGGGCTTTCATGGGTGCATTCCAAAAATGGTCTTCTAAACCTCCTCTTTTTTTACGCCCATAATCAACGATTGAAGCAAGTCATCCTCAATTAGTGGAAAGCAATTAGGATGGGGGTACTGCCGAAAATCAGAAGACTCACAAGAGTACAAGGTGGAATAAAACTGAATAGCATGGTCTTTTATCTCATCCTTGTCATAAAGCTAAACCCCCGCGTTATTTTGGATAGTAGCTATATTGTTGCGTCTCCTTCTAAAAAGGGTTTTATGATGATAATAGGAAGTGTTACGGTCCCCGAGAAGAAGCCAGTCACGACGAGCCTTCTGATGCCAGATGATTTCTTCTTGGGTAAGCACCTCTTCAAGGTCAGCTTTTAATTTTTTCTCCAGGTCCACAAGCCCCCAAGAATAATAGCTCTCCAAAGCCCTCTGAATCCCTCCTAAGTAGGCCAATAAACTTTTCTTTCGCCAAAACATATTCCCGAAACACTGTTTGTTCCATTCAATAACTTTGGGACGAAATTGATTAGCTGCATCTATATACTGGAGGTTACGATTCCAGGATTCAGCCACAAAATCCATAAACCCATCATGAGTGAGCCAAGCCGCTTGAAACCGAAACGGACGAGAGTTTGAAACCCTTGAGAACGAACCACGTCTTCGCACAAGGAGGGGCCTATGATCAGAGCTCAATTTTGGAAGATGAAGCACCGTGGAGTCAGAAAAGATGCGAGCCCATTCACTATTGCAGATGACGCGGTCAAGGCGTTTGAAAAGGTTTCCACGGGACCAGGTGAAACGAGGCCCATGGAATTGAAGATCATGCATGCAATGACGATGGAACCAATAGTGGAAAAGATTGCAAGCTCCCATGCCTGTAAGAGAGCCTCCTTTTTTTCCGAATCATACAGGATAGTGTTGAAGTCTCCACCCATAATCCAAGGACCATGCATTGTTTGAGCTAATTTATCTAGCTCACCCCAAAGATGTTTTCTAATATTCGGGTGAGGGCTAGCGTAAATGGCTGTCAACCAAGAAAGACAGTTATGATTATTAGAAATTTGAAGATGAACATACTGAGAGTTACTAGCAACTATCTTGATCTGAAGAAAATCTTTCCAAAGGACCCATATACCACCAGCAAAACCCTCTGCTTCTACCCGATGAGAGTTGTCAAAACCACTTCTCTTAATAAAGTTGTCTACCTTGTAATCACTGATACGGGGCTCCATTAACACAACCAGCGAAGGCTTATAATTCTGAACCAACGTAAAAAAACAACGTCGAAAAAATGGTGACGCTGCACCTTGAGTATTCCAGAACATGGTCGTAATAAACATAAGGACAATGGCCAAAAGAACCAAGGGAAGCTACTGAGGTGACTCGAAAGCCTCGGCCTCAACCTTCATTCCAAATTCAGCAGCAACCAAGCTGTTATTAGCATACGAAATTCCTCCAGTCAAGTTTACGACGGGAGAATCCTCAAGCTCAACAATTGTCTCCATACTGTTGGAGTCCCCAGGAGAGACCTTATCAGGTGGTTCATCATCGAGGGAAGGGTCACGAAACGTTTGTGAGGGGAGATGATCATTAGCATGCGGAGCTAAGATAGCTTTAGGAAATGAAACTGCACTGTGGTGAAGAGGGTTAAGGGTTGTGGGAACGGGAATTGGCCCTGGCTGGTTAGGAGTAGAACGTTGGTAGGCATACATGCCATGCATGGAAGTGGAAGCGGCATTAGATGTGAAATACGATACATGCGGTGAGGAAAGTTGGGAAGTGGCTTGCATGCCATGCATGGCTGAGGGTTGCTTATGTGGGTGGGGACAACTGTGAAGAGTTTGGGTGTTAGGATCAATATTCTCAGTCATGGAGTGGGTGGTTGAATTAAGAGCAGTGGCTTTGCGGGAAGGGTATTTTTTGGATTGTTGAGTGGCGGGTTTCTTTTTCATGCTTCGGGATTTTGGGGCTAGGTTTTGAGTGCATTCTAGGATAGGCACTGTGGTTTCCAGATAAGGAGCAGATTCTGTCTCCTGTTTTTGAGAAATTATGTCCTCATTAATCAAACCTTCTAAAACACCAAAATGGGACTGCAGAGTTCTCGGTATATGCCGAGTCTTCTTGGGATTATTCGGATCCTCCTTATCGGTGACCTTACGAGGGCGCGGCTTACGAGCCACCACCATCCACGACCCAAACTTAGGCTCTTCTCCGACCACCACAATGTCCTGTTTCTCAGCCTCCGTTAGAGGAGCTGGATTGTCCATAGTCACGGGATTAATGTCTATTCTATCAGGGCATGCAATTTTGTAGTGTCCAAATTTGCCACAACCAAAACAAATCATTGGCAAATTTTCGTATTCCACTTTTTGGATTCTACCTTCGAGATTAAATTGGGACACTAAGGGCTTCTGGAGATCCAACTCAACCGCAAGACGAGCAAATTTGCCCGTCTGCGCCGCGACTGTATTGGAATCAATTTTAATTACTGGACCAATGATTTGCCCTAGCCGTCGAATGATATTTTGGTGATAAAAGTGGATGTTCATCTCTGAAAGACGGATCCAAGCCACAATACGATCGATTTTATTATTGACCACATCAAATTCCGGAGTCCATTGCTGCACCAACAAATAATACCCTAGCACCGTCCAAGGGCCCTCAGTAAGGGCATACTCCACATCATGTGCGTTACGAAACCGGATCAAGAAATAATCATTTGCCAAATCAATGATATCAAACCCTGAGGTAGAGCTCCATATTTTGTGTAAACGGGAACAGAGCGCTCGGTATCCCAAATTTTGCCCTAAAATTTTGACCACCACTGAGTTTGCCCATGGTTCCGCTAAGTGATCATGAACTCTACTGGAGAAAGGTATATACGGCATTGCTTCTTCCTCCCGGAACGTCACATCCTCGTCCTCCAACTCCCAGACATTATTCTGACCAGAACTCATAATACCCGCCTGCTGGTGTATGTCCATTAGCATATCTCGAAAAGACAGAGGAGAAGGATTATCTCCATCCACCCCTTGAGCCCTAAACTCTGCCTTCTTTGTGGAACAGTCCCCTACCAGCGGCGGCGGAGAGATTTTATCGGAGCGCATTACCATCCTCGAAATTTTCTCTGTGTACCTTTGTATGTGAAGTAATCTAGTTTTAATCGAATTTAAATCTAATTAATGGGCGAAGAAGATGGTTTTAAGTGCGGTAAATAGCTCATTGGAGGTGTTATGACTCCAGACCGGCCATTTTTAAGGGTGAATTTGAATATGACTATCATGTTTCTGAGGCCCTGGAAATTATACAGATACCATGAAGGATGCCTGTAGTCCTGATAGGGATGAAATTTCCAGTCTTGGGAGTGGATTGCTCCAGATTAAGGGTAGTGTTTTATGGACTGGAGCTATTTGAATTGAAATTAAATAAACAAATAAAAATAATAAATAAATATATTAGTTGTTAATCTAGAAATCTTGAAATTGCATTTGTTCTCTTTCACTTGTTCATTCAAAATCAAAATCATAAAACCCAAATTCTTCAAAATTGAAGCATCTTCCTCTTCCAACTCACGCATAACAATTATAATACATTTGTTACTAAAACGAACATTTGTTATTAAAACGAGATAAATTCAAATACATAAAAATATGTTTATAGAGTTTTATATTAATTTGTTCCAACATTCCAAATATTATTACAATACGTTAGTTACCAAAACGAGATAAATTCGAACACATAAAAATAATTCTAATACTTAAAAATTAAGCACTTGTAGAAAAGAGAAATAAGAAAATGAAGAGGTAAATTTCAATAGGTAAAAAATTAAGCACTTTCATGTAAAAAAAGAGAAATTAAAAAATGAAGTGAAGCGATTAGAATGAAAGTTAACAATTTCTTACATGCATGATATATGTTTTAGAATAATTAGAAAATAATATTTTTATATTGATTTGCTCCAATATCTCAAATATTATTAGAATACATTTGTTACTAAAATGAGATAAATTTTAATATGTAAAAATCAGGCTCTTACATGTAAGAGAGTAATAATAAGAAAATGAATAGAAGCGATTAGAATGAAAGTAACTATTTATTTCATGCATGATATATGTTTTAGAATGATTATAAAATAATATTTATGTGAGATAAAAAAAAGTTATGCTAATAATACAATTGATTACGGAGTGACCAGTTTGAGCTAAAGAAAGTTTCCCAAACCCTTTTTTCATTCATGGAATTTATTATATCAAGTTAATAATTATTTGGCAGTGAATTTGATTTTTTTTAAAGTTGGCAATAATTAATTCCATGAATTTGATTGGGATTAGTTAGCAAAGAATTTACGGAATTTGTCCAGTAATTTCATGATGTTATAAATCCAATTTAAGATAAAAATAAAAATAGAAGTTTAATGAAATAGAAAGTGGGATCAAATAGCTCCCCCACTCAAATAAACATTATATTTGTCATAGAGTTGTAATAATTGTTTTTTTAATCAATGATCTTTTTAAAAAGGTAAGAGCTAGTTAAATTCTAAATTGATTTTTTGGATTTGAACGTGGTTGATGAACTGAAAAAACTGCTTGAAAACCAAATAGATTTGTTTATGAAAAAAATAATGTTCGTAATTCTTGCCATGGTCGGGTTAGCGAGTACTTTGTTCAATGGAAGAGATAACCCAAGAGCAAAGGAAGTTAGAGCGTCGACATAGTTGCAAATTGAGGTCAAGGTTCGGAAATTCCAACAAAAGCGCAACACCCTTGTGGCAAGAATTGGGTGGGGAAGGATGTCATGCGACACCCTTTTACGCTTTCACCGGAATCCTCAAACCTTGCAAGATAATAAACATGAGTAGTATATATATAGAATAATTCTCTAATGAGGATATTCACATTTATAAATTAAGGAAGCCGCTAATAAATTAAAATAATGAAGATTTTAATATACTAATAAATAAAAAATATAATCTTTAATGTATTGATAATTTTTTTTTTTTTTGTATTCTAGTAGCATTCTCACTTTGTTATATGTGTGCATCTCTCTCTATATATATATGTATGTATGTATGCATATGTATATGTATGTATTCATATATGTGTATCATAAAAAAAAATAATAGTTATCTATAATGGGGGCCATAGAAACAATTATTGAACTATATGGTGTTAATGTGTTTTTTTTTTTAATTAACTGTAGTAGCATATGGTCTTAACATATAATCTATCGTCAATGTAAAAAACATTTCTAGATGAATATGGTGATTGGGAAGATCATAATGATTAATTGTATGATGAATAGTGTGAAGAACAAGTGCACTCTGGTTTAGGGACCTAATTGCAATAAAGGAAGACTACCAGGGCCTTAGTACAGATTAACTTCGGTTAGGGGTCGTTTAATAATGACAAACGTGGCAGAAGCGTTATTTCGTTGTTATTCTGGTTTCCAGATTTTTTCCAAAAACACCAGTACGTATAGTTGATGAATAGCATCTGATGAGATGCGAATTTCTCTTTCGTTTCTTGATGAACTTGCATCATTCTTGTTTGTTTTGAATCTGTGTAATATCATCTGTAACTTTGGATCTGTTTTTTGTGAGATTAGTCCATAAACTTGGTATTGATCCTCGGGGTTCATTAATTCTGCTTTTGTTCTGAGTTTGTTCTTGATCTTGCATCTGGGTTAAGTTTCACCTTCATTGTTATTTGTTTTTGAATTTTTCATACTCTTTAACACTACAATTAGTTTCTTTGACTAAAATTAATAATTAATTTCATAAAAACTGCAAGAACATGCTAATATAACTACAATGAGGCTCGCCAATAATTTTCTTTTTTTTTTCAAAAAAGAAACTACAAATCTACCAAATAATACCACGAGCATCTCTCAGATGAGATAAAAATGGTATGGAAAATTGGCTGCTTATAGGGAATTGACGTGACGGAGTATTTTCTATGGAGAGACATACATATCCGAGGTCAAGGATGCTAATAAAAGTGGCAAAACAAAGCTTTCCAACAAGCCATCATGAGATAAAGAGAAACTCGGTGAAACTCATCAGGTGAAACAAATTCATAATTTCACTCTAAAAAAACATTTTATAGACAGTACAAGGGAAAAAACAAGAAAATTAAATACACACTTATGGTAACGTTTTTATAACAGTAAAAGAACTCAATTTTTTTTTTTTTGTGTTCTAGTTTTAATGATAAGGATGTAATGAACAATTAATAAATAAATTAGAGACCTAAGTGGTAAAAGTGAAAAACAATAGAGAGATAACCATCATGTTGAACGTATGCATGCATGTAGCAAGCAATTGCATGTGCCTAACATGCAACTTTTTGACTTTTGGCATAATTTGTTGAGTTAGGAAGAGATATGAATGCGAGACATGAATAAGTTGCACGTTATTAGTAGAACATTCGGTGCCAATTAATTTTTTTGTAATAATAAAAAATTAAAGAAAGGGGGAACCTGAGGCCTATAAATAGAGGTTTCGTTTACCTTCTTCAATTATTTCATTCTTCAATTCAGTTGAGAAAGGGCGTCCTTCAACCTTTAAGCACTTGCTATAGTGTTTTTAGAGTTTGAGTTTATTTGGTTTTGGGTTGTGAGACAAAAAAATATTATAATACTTATAACTCCTTTACTGGCAAAATATTTCCTTTTGTCTTTGACCATATACATAGGCCAAAAATGGAACCACTTAAATTATGGTTCCCATGTGGACATAAGCTAAAAATCAAATCACGTAAATTCTGATGTTCCTGTGTGATCATCATTTTTCAATTTCATTTTAGTTATGTGTCTACTTCACCCATCAATTTCCTAACACACCATTCTTCCTTCAATTATGAATAGAGATTACCAATAGGCAGGGTGGCACGTGGCATGACACGGGCACGGCACGGCACGAGCACGTTTCCATAGGGCATGCGCCACAGCACAACACGCACGTGGGCTAAGTTAGGCCTATAATTTTAGGCACGCAAGCCTTAAAAACACAACATGATTAGAGATGAGCCAAAATATGACACACAAAAAAGCATGTAATCAGCACGCTTCATTAGTGGGTTAGCACACGGCCCGTAGGCCAAAGTATATCAAAGTAAAAAAATTTTAATGAAAAGTAAATATAAAATGTTATGATTTTACAAATATCTTGAAATTAAATTTTTTAATATAATATTTTAGTATAGGCTTTTAAAAATTAATTTAAGTTCTAGTTTAAATAAATATTCTATTTTTTTATGTTTATAATTTATTAAATGAATAGATAAATATCATATTTTAATAAATAAAATTATAAATATCATGATTTTATAAATGATAAATAAAAAATTTTACGACATTGATATTTCACTTATGAAATCATAACTTAGTTAACAATTAATAGAAATATATTTCATTTTTTAATGAAATATTTTTCATATTTATATACAAAAAAATAAAATTATGAACTAAATATTTTTATGATAAGTTGTGACTTGTGATTTGTTATAATTGATATCTCGTAGTTGTGACTTCTTGTAATTGATATTCCAGGATTGTAATTTTAATTTTAATTAATCAGTATTATGATCTATGGAATTAAATTTATGTATTGTTATGTTATGATTGGTTATTGTGAAATTAAATATATAGTTGTGAAATTGTGATAAACTGATAATAAAATGTTAATTGCTCTCTTAATAAAAATTATTATTATTATTATTAGGCTAATGGTCTTAAAAAAGTACGTCAGACACGTGGGCTTAAATAAAGTATGCTAGGCACACATGCTTTTTTAGGCACACTAGACATGCGGGTTTAAAGGGGGAAAATGCTGATGGGCCTTTTTTGGGCATGGCCCGAGCATGGCACGAGCAGGCTCTTATAAAAAAAATTGGGCACGACTTGGTGGGCCATGTCGTATAGGCCCACGAGCCCTTGTGGGTCTTCGCTTGACGGCACAGCCTATTGGCCACCTTTACTTATGAAAAGATACAATTAGTTTAGTGTAGAGTGGGATATATAAATATATTATTCCTTTCTTTTTTACTTGATTAAACTTTAAAAAAAAATGTACTCTTAACACATTATACTAAACATCACACCCCAAAGAAAAGACGAAAGCACACCATTAGAGATAAGAACAATAATGAAGCCGAGGAGGAACCACCAGTCCCAGTCTTATCTTGTAAAGGCAAGGAAAAAGTCAAGAGTAAATAATACTCCGAGGATGTTTCAACAGATGTTGATGCAGAGTTAGAAGCAGCTGCTAAAAGAGTCACTCAGACCCTTGCAACAAATAAGTGTCTCTTGGATATTATTGCTGAAATAACTACCGAGGAAGCTGCTGCAACAAAATCTGCCTCAACTGCAACCCTTCAACCTCCAACTAAATCTCCTTGAACCACCACCAAGACAACCAGCAAACGCAGAGGGGCCACCTCTGACAGTGCTGCAACACCAGAAAAACTATAGCACAAACGCACAAGATCCACTTAATCCACCCCTGTTGCCACTATTAGTACTCCCTCAACCAGTCCAACACCACGCGAGAGGACACAAAAGCCACACTTTAAGGTTCCCCTAAAGACCGTTTGAGGAGTGCCATGAAAAGGAAGTGAATCTTATGCTGTAGCAAAATAGACCATATCACGGGAGTTCCCCTTACTAGATTAATTTACTTTCTTTCCTTTCTAGAACTTTTCTTTCAATTTAATGCTTTTTACCACCATCTGCTTGTGTAGTTTGATTG
The DNA here is from genome assembly GCA_018350135.1 of Citrus trifoliata. Taxonomy (NCBI): domain Eukaryota; kingdom Viridiplantae; phylum Streptophyta; class Magnoliopsida; order Sapindales; family Rutaceae; genus Citrus; species Citrus trifoliata. The sequence continues at coordinate 15,432,423 of CM031386.1, read as the reverse complement.
TTTGATTTTTTTTACATGCTTCTGAAGGCACATCACCTTTCAACTTTGGGGGGAGTTGTGCTAAGTTATATTATTGTGTTTAGAGTATGTGTTTGCATTGTGTGCTTAGTGTAGTATGTAGCTCTGTTCTCTAATTATGAGTGGATCTAATAAAAAGCCAATGAGGATACCTTGATGTTAATTTTAAAGTACCAAGTAAAACAGTTCATGAACAAATGCTGAATTTTGTCATTACACATAAGCTTTGAGTAAGTCCTATGAGAATGTTATAGCAAAACCAGAGAACAAAAAAAGTGCAGAAAAATCTCAAGTTTGGGGAGGAAAGAAAAGAAACAATATGTGTGCTTGCTGTTAAATGATTGTTGCTCTTATGGCTTAAGTTGTTGAGTAGTCAGGGCTGAGTATATACTCCATATGCATACTTGAATTCAAAAGCAATAAGAACTATGAGCATTACTGTAGCAACTAAAAAAAAAAAATCATTTTAGAGAAAGTCCTTTGTCTAAGATGTAGAAATAGTCAAGTTTATTAATGAACCCTATGTTTAGAGTTGGACTAAATATGTCTATAGATATGACTATATTGTGCATATTGTTGCAGCAACTCTGATTTGTGCATTAGTTAAGTAATTGGGTGTCATCATTATAAGTAATTGATATTCACATGAAAAATCAATGATACATTAAAGAGAGGTTCTAGACAAATTGACATGTTTGCTAAATAGCAGTATTTGAGTTAACTTGTAATTGTTGCCCTCTAGATGTAAATATATTAATGTTCTACCTCTGAATTTTATGCAATGTCTGTGTAATGCTATAGCATCTCTAGAATCTGATCAAAGTGGCGCACATACACTCTGGATAGAATGAGGCCTAAGTCTAGAACTTGAACTGCCATAGAAAATTTTGCATGATTAAAAGTGTGATATGAGGGTTGAAGAATCCTTACAAATTCGATAATAGAGCTAAGTTGCTTATTGGTGTTGTTGTCATTACTTGAGGACAAGTAATGGTTTGAGTTTGGGGTGTGATAACTTTATGAAATGAGAGTTATCATGAGACTTTTAGGCTTAAATCAAGACTTCCTAGAGAGTAATTAATGTGTTTTTAGTACATTTTAATGTTGGTTTGCATTAACATCTATCTTAGCTTAAGTTTAATGAAGTTTGTGTGATTTTGAATAATTGTATGTCTAAAACATGTGTTTGATTATAGGTAATTGGAAACTTGAATTTTATGGAAAGGAAGCTGTTGCAATGGACATATAAAAGGACAAACAAACATGGCTACAGAAGACTCGAAGCAAGGCTGGAACAGTGTAGATGCTGTAGCAATCCTCGAGCATTGACAGAAAAATCTGGGCAGAATATTTAGAACATTGTGATCTGCAGTTTCTTAATCTGAAGATGCGCACCCTAATGTTTCTAGTTACCCTAATTTGCTATTATAAAAGGAGGTGTACATGAAAAGAAAATAGAGGAGGCCGTCAATTAAGATTAAAACAAAAAAGAAACAGCGAAGTAGCAAAATTCCCGATTGAGATTCAAGGTTGTACCAGTAGAAGAAATTGCAGTATCGATTGGAATTTGTTCTTTCTTATTCTTTTCTTATTTAATTTGTATTCATTGATCATGAAGATATAATCGATGGCTAGAACTTGGTTGTTTATTTACCTTTCACAAATTATTAACTAAATTTAATTGTGGTTGAGTGTTAAACTAGCTTAATGGTTAATTGATTGAATATAGATGTTGCTGCACGTTTGCTATAGCATTTTGCTTTGACAGGACTTATTTAAATTCATATTTTAGCTGACCACTTATTTAATGGTACAAGTTAGGAAAGAGTCACAAAGAGCATATCCTAGTAGAACATATCAGAATAATACTCAGTTTTAGATTGAGTTTCCTGAATTGACTTTAACTTGAGTCCTAAAAGAGTCATGTTTAATCTAAGATTAGTGATGAACTAGATATAAGGATTCACCTCAGAGGACAAAGAGAACATGAAAGTGTAATGTTATATCTTATGTTAACATAGCAACTGGTCACTGTTAGGTTGTATAAAGATATAAGACATTCAATATGCCACCGCTGAGGATAAAGTTAGTTTCTGAGCAGTGCTATAGTAGATGCTGCAGCAGCTAAACTTAACATGAATAAAACAGTCAACACCATCAATGAGAGTTTAATCACTCAATCACTCCATTCCTACTGGGTTAACCTTTTTATTTAACGTGCAAATTCTATCGTTGCATTTTTTTATTATTGCAATTTTATTTTACTAAGTTACTTGGTTATATTAGTTGTATTGATTTAATTTAGAACATTGATTGCATTGTTGAAATTGTTGTAGCAAGTTTTGAAGCATCAATCCCTATGAAGACGGTCTTGAATATTTATTATTTTATTACTTGTTGTGTACACTTACTCATTGACACCCTATTAATTGAAGTAAAATTACCAACACACTTTCTTTCCCTTCTCTTCTTCTCCTCAAAATTTCAGTTTTTCTTACACTCAAATTGAGAGCTTTTGACTTGCACAAAGCAAATTAAGATCTAATGAAATGTATTTAAAAAAACTATAAATTCAATAATATTTTTCAATTTGTCTTTAGCAGAAAGTTATATAGTATATGCCCAAATAGGGATGGCTATAAACTCTGGATCCCCAAAGATCCATATCTGCAGATTTGAAAATGCAGATCTGAATCTTTAAATTCAAGATCCGTGTGGATCTAGATCTGGATCCGGATGTAAGTGCATCCGAAAAATCGAATATCCAAATTTGTATTATTTTATAATTAAATTGTTTGTTTAATTAAATTTCAATTGAAAAATACATAAATTAAATTATTTATTCAATATCTATAAGCATAATTAACTTTATAATCTTCATTGACTATGAAAAATATGTTAAAAAATGAAAAATTATTATTTTTTAATTTATTATTATGCAGATCCGAATATCCAAAAAATCCACCCACAATCCGTGCAGATATTATATGCATCTGGATCCACATATTTTTTTTTGTGATTTTGGATGCCAAAAGTTCAATGCGGATCTGGATCCGGATGCACATACGTTCGGATCTGAATCCTGATTTTGCCATCCCTATGCTTGAAATAGCCTTGTTGTACAAATTCCTTTGCACATGCTTAATTTAATGAATTATTTTTCTTTAAAAAAATTTTTAGAGATGCAGTTGTTTAGACGTGTATTTGCTATATCAGTGGAAATTTTGACTTCAAGAAATGAAATTCTTTTAAGAATTTGATTATCTAAATAAAACTGTTTTCAGAACTTAAATTCACACAATTAGAATTTGACATTTTGGTTGGTTCTAATATAAGATAGTTTTAGTGAAAAAAGGTCATAATCAACAAGTGGCAAATGGGGGGATCCAAATAGATCGCAGTTACACAAGAATTTCATTGTTTGAATTGAGGCAGGATTTGTTCATATTGTTAGACACATATGCTCTTATTTATTAATTGTTAGAAATTTTTTTGAACTACAGTAAATCATGGATATTCTAGCACAATATTAAAGATTTCATTAAAAAGCTACAAAACCTGCAAAACAAAGACTAAGAGGAAAAATAGAATAGGTATTACTGGCATAATATCTGCAATTGGATTCAAAAAAGCATAGACCTCGGGTAATTTGGTGAATAAAAAACTACTTAAATATAGGGCAGAACTAAGATAGATATACATCAAATTATTGATATTAAGCATAATAAACATTTTGTTCTTGGGGACAATTTTATTTTGATCTAGTGATTAATATCTTATTGATATAAGATAAAAGTAAAGAAAAGAAAGTATGATAAACAGAAAGAACTTCTTGGAACTAACCTAATTAAAACAAAAATCCTTCTATTCTCATGTGAGAATTGAAAAAAAATCATCCTGTCATGCAGTATTTTAATTGAATTCTATGCAATGATTAATAAATTAAGCTGTGTTTTACATCTACACATGTCAAAATCCTAACACTAAAACCATAATCTAATTTTCAGGTTTTGCGCCAAAATTAACGAACAACTGCTCTTTATTAGTATCAAATTGAAATTGAAATGGGGCGTCACCAAGTAGTAAGGTAACAGGTTTTCATCCCAAGGTCCGAATCCTTTCATCCCAGACCGAGTAGAAAAAAAAATTCAATCCCCTTTTTAAGCAACCCTCTTAAGTATAATTATTGATAGAATATACATGTACATCTTTTTTCTAATTATAAAAATTATTTTCTCAACTAGTACTTTTTTGACAAATTGAATCGAATTCAAATAATACAAAAATTGAACTAATTGCATTCGTGCTCCCTGCAAGCGAGGAACAACGATTACAAGAGTTTGAATTAAGAAACCTTGAATAGGTGTTTTTACATATGCCTCCCTTTTTCATTCACTTTCGTACTTAAGCAAGTTTCGTAGAATAGTCTTATCCTTTATCCCCCCAAAGTTGAATTTTCAAAGATCCATTCTAAATTAAAATGTGAAATCCTTCCATTCCTATCTTTTCATACTCCCAATTATTCTCTTTTCATCTCAGAATTCTAAATAATATGGTCCTAATGCTTATTGAAACCGGGATTAAATCTCTCAAGTAAGACTAGGTTAGGTTAAAATAAAAAACAACAAATTAGAAAAGAAACAATGACTTAATTTGGCCTTTTTGGTTTTGTATATATGCAAAATAGTCTAATATCCCGTAAAATGGGATCCCTTGTTTATTTAGGATTCCTACAGAAAGAATTTTGGGTGAGAGTAGATAAGAATTAGAGAACAATGAAAGATACCATCTGAATATTGGTGTCAGCCCAAATATCATTAATCAATAATCCTGATGAAGGTTTTTTCATTTTATCCCAAATTTTTTGGTATTTTTTCTTTGTTAATGAAAAATTGTAAATCTCTGGAATAATAATTGAGAGGAGGCTAATTCATATATTCTATTAACTTTATTTTGAATTTGGAGGAAAGATTAATGACCAAAGCCAAAGAAACGATGCATAATTTGAGGAAAGGCTTATATGCATGGATTGTTATCCTTATATTTTAGAGACAACGTCCTTCTGCTCTTCTATGATTTGTAAGCCCATCTTCCAATTAAATATTTAACATACAATATACATAATTACTTCTGAACAACAATTGTTCAGTCTAATCTGATAAATACAGAAATTACCCACTTTTATAATTCCCATTTGTTCTTTAATTTTAATATTTCAGATGAAAGACTAACAACGCAAATGTTCCCTTCAAATACAAGGGGGAAAGGTCATGTATCAACCGAGGCTATAACTATTCATTAGGGGTGGCCAAAATACCCAACCTGACCCGAAATATTTCGAGTTCGGGTTGTAATTCAAACCCAATTGGATGGGAACTTGTAAACTCGATCGAGTTGTTTTACCCGACCCGATCGACTTTTACCCGAACTTGTAAAACCCGACCCATTCGGGTCATCAAAAGAAAAAAAAACTTAACACGCTTACACACATTACACACGCACACACCAGACACAGTCAGACAAGGACACACAGTCACAATTACAAACACACAAAAGAACAGACTCACGCACACACAACACAAAGTCACAGACTCATGCACACACAACACAAACCTCAGTGAACAAATTCTTACACACAACCCTCAGTGAACCCTCTTCAATCCTCGTGAGAAACTGACACCTAACAGCCAGCCACGATCCCGCGATCTGCTGCAGACTGTCGTGATATGTTGCTCCATCTGCTGTCGTGATCTGCTGCCATGATCTGCTGCCGACTGCCGTGATCTGCTGCTCCAATCCTGCGATCTGCTGCCGTGATATGTTGCTCCATCTACTGCCATGATCTACTGCCATGATCTGCTGCCAACTATCGTGATCCACTGCTCCAATCTCGCGGCCTCCAACCCGACCTGTGTGTTTGCCGTGATCTGCTGCTCCTTTCATCCTTTGTGACTTTGTAACTTTTCTAAGTTGAAATTTTCAATTCATGGTATATAAAATCACGTTTGGATTTATTTAATTTATCTCTTGTAGGATTTAGTGACCGATTAATAGCATTTTTTATTGGATTGGATATGTCAAAAGAACCCGATAATGAAAGTGACCAGTATCTTCGTTCAATCAGATCCCACACCAATTACCAAACAACTATATACGATATAGTTATATTATTATGTATGCTTAATTGGTTATTTATTATGTAATTGATTATTATTTAATTGTTGTAATTATGTATTTTTAAGTGTTAGTAATAAAATAAAAAATTAAATGTTAGTAATAAAATCAAAAAACAATTGATGTATTTATGATTTTGTTATGAATAAATTTATTAATTGTTAACAAATAACAAAAATTTTGTCAATTATTAATAATTGAAATAATGTTAATTGATAATTGTTAATAATTGTTAATAACAGTTAATAATTAATTTTTTTATGAATAAAAAATTAGGATATTAGGTAATAGGTAGATTAAATAATAAAATTAAGTATTATGTTAGTGTTACATATATGTTATAATTATAATGTGTTATATGATTATGTGAACTTCAAGCCTTCAACCTTAAAAAAACTAACTAATTCAATTAAGGGAAATTATCATTGCACCACCTTTATTTTGCCTTATGTTCATCTAACCATTATAAAATTTTAACATGTATTTTGCACCACCTTTCTTTTCACATTTGTATTAACTAGCCACTTTTACATTAACACTATTAAATAATTTTACTAAAATCATAATTTTACCCTCAAATAAATTAAAAGCATGTGTTATCTTATAAAAACTTTTAAAATTAATAATTAGAATCAGAAAAAAATCCCTAAATTAACAAAAATAAATAAATCTCAAATAGAGGTGCTCAACTGATTTTTACTAAATTTAGATTTTACATAATTTTAATATATTTTTATTAAAAATTTTAATTTTAAAAATTTTAATAAAAATAAATGAATTTATTTATTAAAAATTATAATTTTGTAAAATTTTATTTAAATAAATGAATTTATTTCTTAAAAGAATAAATCCTAAAATTTTAATAATTTTGGGGATTTCTATTAAATCCCAAAATTTTGCAATTATTTTTATAATTATTTTATAATTATAATTTTATATTAAAATAATTTTTATTAAAAATAAAAATTCTAATTTTGTGATTTATTTTTATTAAATTTAGGGATATTTTTATCATTATATTTTTTATTTTTTATAAAATAAAATGGTCTTTTAATTTATTTGGAGGTAAAATTATTATTTTATTAAAATTATTTAATAGTGTTAATGTAAATGTGACTAGTTGATACAAATGTGAAAAGAAAGGGGGTACAAAGTACATGTTAAAATTTTGTAGTGGTTGGATAAACATAAGGCAAAATAAAGGTAGTACAATGATAATTTCCCTTCAATTAATATTTTATTATATGTTAATCATCCGTTAAGTCGTTAAGTACAAGTAATTTGGGCTTGAAATTAAAGGGTTTATAATAAGAATTAAGATATAGATAGACAAATAATATCATATTATTTTGGGGAAAGGGTAATTGGATATTATTAATTAATTAATTAATCATGAATTTCTTACTTTTTGTTTATGGAGTATGAACAACTTGAATTGAAATGACTAATTTTTGTTTATGAATTATGTTAATAATATTTCTATGTTTTGATTTTTGAATTAATGATTATTAATTATTATTTTGTATATTCAAATGCTTGGACACTCAAGATCGAATTCGATTAGTGACGATGAAGAATAAAGTGTACAAATGGAAGGAACCCAAAGAGGAAAGGAAAAGGCGAAGCAGAAAATACTGCCAATGAAGAAAAGATTGGAAGTATGAAATCATTTCACTTTACTCGAAGATAATACAAACAAATGTAGATGCAACTATTGTGGTAGACAATATCAATGTCATTCAAGACTTGATGGGATTACAAATATGACAATGCATATAAAGACATGTGAAGCATTCATGACATTTCGGGAACAACAAAGTGGAAGCCAATAAAATTTGACAACTGAGGATGGTGAAAAAATGCAAGTAATTTAGTTTTGGGTAAAGGATGGAGTCAAGACGCGTGTCGAATGACAGTAACTAAGATGATTATTATGGGTGAGTTGCCGCTCAGTTTTATAGACAACAAAGGATTTAGGCATTTCTGTAGTATAGTTATCCCGCAGTTCGTTATGCCATCTCGAAAAACTATTGGTAGAGATGTTATGAAGTTATTTTTGGAGGAAAATGCAATGTTGAAGAGTTTGATTTGCAACAACAAGCAGCGGGTGTCTCTTACAACTGATTTATGAACTTCTGTTCAAAACATGAGTGACTTGGTGATTACAGCTCATTTTATTGATAGTGATTGGTGTTTGAATAAGAGGATTATTAGTTTTAGCGCAATCAAAGATCATAGAAGGAAGTCGATTGGCAAAAAAATTGTGGCTTGCTTACATGACTAGGGGATTGAGAGGTTGTTTGCAATAACTGTTGATAATGCCACTATAAATGATATTGTTGTTGGTTATATCACTATGCAATTGCTTGTTTGGAGGAATGATAATACACTTGTGTTGGCAGGGCAATATATGCATGTGCGTTATTGTGCACATATTTTGAATTTGATTATTGTTTCAGGGTTGGGTGAGTTGCATGCTAGTGTTGCTACTATTCGGAATGCTATGAAGTACGTGAGATCTTCCACCACGTGGCTGCGGATATTTAAATGATGTGCTGAGCAGGTGAATTGTTGTTTTGGATTGTCCTACCAGGTGGAATTCCACTTATTTGATGTTGATGACTACGCTGAAATTTCAAGTGACATTTGATAGAATGGCAGAAGTGGATAAACCATATAAGACATACTTTGCTGAGAAAGAGAATAATGTTAGACGAATTGTGAAGTTTTTGAAGGTATTTTATGATGCCACGTTGTTTTTTGCCTTTTTGACTGTGACTTATAATCTTTGTTATGACACTATTGGCTTAATTGAGAGTTTATTGATTACACTATAAGAAATTAAAGATCCTTGGGTGTCCTCTATGGCTTATAGTATGAGGAAAAAATTTGATAAGTATTAGGAGTCCACGGAAAAGATAAACAAAATGTTAATTGTTGCCTTTATTCTTGATCCACGAGCAAAAACAGATTTTGCTAAACATATTTTTTAGATCATTTTTGGCAATGATAGTTTGATAGTTGAACAAATGACCAAAGCAGTGAAGGACTTGTTGAATGAGTTTTATAATACATATAGTGCATTCCCTGCTAGTTCCACACCATCGATGTATAATGAGAGTGGTCTTAGTGGCAGCTATGTAGGTACAAGGTTTTTTTCAATGTTTTACAACTAAGGCTAATTTGGTGGATTTTGCTAGTGGTGAAGGTGATGACGCTTTTTGAGTTGCTTGCCCTTTCCTTGGATATGCTAGGAAGGTTTCTGTTCAGAATGAGAGTAAACGAGTATTATCTGAGGTGGAAAAGTACTTGAAGGACCCAGTTGAAGATTCCAGCAATCTTAAACTTAATATTTTGCTTTGGTGGAAGGTGAATGGATCGAGGTATCCAATTTTGGAGAAAATTGCAAGGGATGTCCTCATTGTTCCTGTTTCCACAGTGGCATCTGAGTCTGCCTTTAGCATCAGGCGTCGTATTATTGATGAGCATAGGAATTCTTTAACCTCGGCTATGGTTGAGGCATTGATATGCACTGAAAATCGGCCGCAAGTTAAACTTTTTGCCAATCCCGTCTACAACCTCTAAGAAGATATTAAGGAGCAAATGTTTCATATGGAATTACAAGAAGGTAATGTTTTTAATTTTTTATCATACATTATATACATAATATATTTAAAATGCATTATAACTTTATATAGAACATCTACATGTAGTCATGTACTTGAGTAACTAATTTTTTTTTTTGGATTTTATAAAACTTATAAAATCGCAAGCTTCGACAGTGGAAGCGACGAGTGCCGACATTGGTGCTATGGATGTTTGAAAGGTAACTTTTAATATATATTATTATTAATAATTTGATATTATAGTACTATTAGTATTTGGTTGTAATTTAAACTATAATTATAGTTGTTATAGTTTTAAATTTTTAAGTCTAATTATAGTTTGTAAAATTATAAATTCGTAATTGTTTTAGTTAGACAAGTTGAAGTTGATAGAATGGTATTATTGTCTAGTATTATTATTAACTTGATTTGGTGATGAATGCCATAAAATAAGCATGATTGACTTAATTATATGTGCGTGTGTGTGTGTGTGTGTGTGTGTGTATAAAATCAAGTGTGTGTGTGTGTATTGAAAAATTTGCTTAACATATTATATTTATTTGTGATTATAAATGTATAATGATATAATAGAAATTGGAAAGATTGTAACACCCGTTTAGGTAAATTAAAGATATGAATTGGATTTATTTATTTGTGTTTTTGTTTAATGTGTAACCTTATGAATTTGGTTTATTTGCTCAATTTTTTATACGAATTGAATTTGTTCATTTGCAATGTGGCTTAAAGAAAATATTTATTGTACATTTCTTCAATCTTTCTCTAGGCAATCGGCGCTTGAACTTGGAGTTCAAGAATTTGAATTTAGAACTTGTCAAGGTGCTTGCATGGAGCCATAGAGGAATCAAGGTGGAGGAACCAAGAAAGTTTATTTAGTTTTAATATTTGAACTTTGAACTTTGTGATTTGTGTTTCTGAATAATTTAATTATATTTAAATTTTGTGACTTTGTGAGTTTGTGTTTCAAACTTTCAAAGACTAATATTTAGAAATTATGCTTTAAACTTTGTAAGTTTGTATTAATTTTAACTTTTATTAAGTTTGGACTTTGTTGGTTGAGTAAATAATAATCATAATCCTACCCTCCAAGTCAATAGGCAAATAATCATATTCTAGCATTTTAACTTTATTCATTTGATTTAATAGCACTCAAAATTGCATTAACCGAATTTTACCCGAATTGACTTGATTTCAACCAACCCGATTTGACCTGAACTAATCCGATTAGACCCGAACTCAATCCGATCCATTTTAAATTCAACCCGATCCAAATTTGGGTCGGGTCTATAATTCGAGTTAAGTTCGGATTAATTTTTGTCTAACCCAAACAACCCGAAACCCGATCGGGTTGACCCAAACCCGACCTAAACCTAGTTTTGCCCACCCCTACTGTTTGACACAACTTAAAAGTAATTTTTAACTCCCAAGTATAAGAGTGTCTTGTTGTATTATAACTCAGTGAGTCCGAGGTCGATTCACAGAGAAAATATTTAATTTGTTTACTTTATTTTAACTAAAAATTGAAATTAAAACTTAAATATAAACAACTTAATTTAAATGAAACTATAAAATTGAACTAGTTATCCCATGCACTCATATCTATTGTAAGCTCATTTCATCATCCAATCAGTGCTCGGTCAATAGGAAAAGTCAATTTTTTTTACACAAGCCCAATTTTAAGCCGATCTTGACTGATCTTAAGGTTTTCAAACCTCCGAAATCCAAATTTAACCTCCGTTTATCTGTTTGGAGCCTCGAATTATGTGAAATTAATATTTTTCCTAATAAACACATAAAAATACATAAAATTAAAAATATTTAAAACATAATTAATAATTTCTAATATATTACATAAACACAAATATAAACTATAACATAAGCATAAAATAATATATTATCGCTTGATAATTAAACAATTTTTAATACTAATCACACCCCCCCCCAACTAGCTTATTGCTAGCCCTCTAGCAATTAAAGAGTTATATTAAATTAAGATTTATAAAATTCGCATGCAAGTTAATAGTTGTTCATCTATCCTTTAAATTACCAAATATATGAACTCTCCCAAATTTCTTTACCACATTGATGTTCACTCATTATCTAGAATGTCATCAAACCTTCTTTTGTGCTCAAGTAATTAACACAATACTTATGGGGCTTCATTAAAAGAAAAACAACATTTTCGTTCCAAAATTCATTAGAAATTATATCTTTAGGTAATAGATTATTCACACATATTTTTAAAATATTACATTTCTAACCCGTGTAGCGAGCTTTAGGTTAGTGACTCCCAGATCAGTTGGCCTTCTTAGGGCACTAGGTGTTGAAACATCCCTACGGATTTAATTACTCGGGTTTCTAATAAACAAACAATATATCTATTACCCATGTAGCGAGCTTTAGGCCAGTGACTCCCAGACCAGTTGACCTTAGGGCACTAGGTGTTGAAACACCCCTACAGACTTAATTACTCGGGTTTCTAGATATAACAAAATTAAAATTTTTTTTTTTTTTGCAATATACACTTTCTACTACCTTAGATACTATTCCTAATAAATCAAAAGAACTAAATGCTATAAAATTTTAACTTACAACCCACTAGTATGTGTCATAATGTGTGTGTGAAGAATGATTTAATAATATCTGTTAAATGAGTAAACAATTAAATAACTTAATAACCAAGTTGAGAGTTCACAAATTCGAGTAATTCAAAGAAAATGGAACAAAAATAATTTAGTATGAATCTCAAAATTAAAATATAATACAACAAGACTATTAGGATGCATTTCAAAAGTCGTGACTCTTTACACGGCCATCCTAAACAAAAACAAAAATGTTTTTTTTTGTTTTTTTAACAAAGAAAAGAAAAGAGAAAAACAACACACATATTTAAATACATACGTCAATTATCCCACTCCACAACCTAATCTAAACATTATCTTAACATTTTATAATTTTACAAATATGCAAATAATAATAATAATAATAATAATAATAATAATAATAATAATCATAATAATAAAAGAGAATAATAAAAGAAGAAGAAGAAGAAGAGATCTCACCTGAACTTGATGTAGAAGCTTAAAAGCGGATAACAAAGATGAAGAAAAAATCATTTTTTTTTAACAACACCCTTAAGATTAAGAAGATGCGTTTCTAGAGGTACTACATTCTCTATATCCTGCCATCTTCGACTCAAATTTGTCCTAAGTTAGTTTTTACAGAAAAAAAAATTTTTTGTTTTTTGTTTTGTAAACACGTCACCAGGACTAAGACATTCCACAATTATCAACTATTCCCTCCCCAAACCTGAAAAAGACATTGTTCTCAATGTTTTAAAAGGAAAGAGAAAAATTTTAAAAGACAGCACATGAACACTGCAACAGAAAATATATACAAACGAAGAGTTAAATCTAAATCGCACTTCTTAGTCCTGCTACTGCTACCGCTACCATCATCAGTCGACCAATTCAGTGCAAAAGTCTTTAGATCTGGCTCTGGTATATAAGCTTGTAAAAGATCAAGTAACTCATTAGCAGTAGAAGCAGAGATAAAGAGTTTTTTTATAGAATATGGAACAAAATGATTCTTTATTGCATGGTTAATAAAAGTTAGCAAGCCGTCATAAAAATTATTAATATTTAACAAACCGATGGTTTTTTTATGAATTTTCAAGTGGGCCTAAGATGCAAATGTAATTAGTGCCTCAAAAGTTGCAAGATCTCCTGGCAAGAAAATAAAAGCATCAGCATGATTCATTATTTCAGATATTCTCTATTGCATACTTAATACCACTAATTCTTCTCCAATTGGTGGGCCAGACATGCACACAAGCGGTTTCATGGCTTTTGGAATAATGGCTAGTACTTGGCTTCCTCTAGTAAAAATAGCTTCTGAGACAAGTCTTGATAACTCCCGTTCACCTCCTCCATATACAAGATGCAGTTTCTGAAATATAAATGTGCAACCCAAGAGGGGGGTGAATTGAAAATTTAAAAATTATTCTAGCAAATCCACACAACAAGCAATCTAGGTAGCGTTTACTTTTTAGATTGGATTGGGAATCCTGAGGAGTGGGAATCCTAGGATTGGGAGTGTGGAGTGGGAGTGAGAGTATGTTGTTTACTTACACTGGAATGGAAGCATGGAATAAAGATCAGAATCTAATTTATGTGTTTACTTTGTCTTGGATTGGGAGTAAATTGTTTCAAATTATAATTTTATCCTTATTTAAAGAATTATAGTTTTTAATTACAAAACTAATAAAAAATATATTTAATGAATAATATTTATTTTATTATATTTGTAAATTTATTATAATTATTAATATTCTTAATTATGAACAATAAATTATTAATTTTAATACAAAATGAAACCTTATTTTATTTTATATAATTAAATTAAATTTATTATTATATAAAATAATAAAATAATATTATTTAGTACAAAATTAATATTTTCTTAGAATAAACTATTTATTATTATTAATATTAAATAAATATAGTACTATTATTTTTAAAATAAATATAATAATATTATATTTATTAATTCTCAATTAATAATAATATTATTTTAAAATAATTTTAACTTAGAATCAATGCAAATTATTATTTAGTTAAATATAATATTATTATTCAAATAAATATAATAATATTAGTTAAATAAATATAACAATATTTATTTTATTTTATTAATTATAAAATATTAAATTAAATTAAATTAAAAAAATAAAAGGGTAAAAAAGGGAGAGGTTCCCACTCCAAAAATGGGTGGGGCCCACGGAGTGGGATTCCCACTCCCTTCCTATTTAGAGGAAGTAAACGCTGGAATGGGAGGAATCCACACTCCTTACTCCCACTCTAGTAAGTAAACACAGCACTAATGTCTTAATAAAAATTGAAAGCAATAAGTTCAATAAAAGCACAATAATTAAAGAGTAAGGGAGAAGAGAAACAAACACACAAATTTTTACATGGTTCGGCAATCCCCGCCTACGTCCACGCCTCCAAGCAATTCAAGCTTGATGATTTCACTATTCAAGCCTTTCCAAGGTTTCAACCGATTACAATTGACTTCGAGGTGTCAATAAACCTTTACAACAAAGAGATTATCTCCCAATCTCTTCACTCAAGTGTCTCACACACTCAAACTCTTACAATTGAGATGAATAAATGAAGGTTACAATGAAACTCACTCAATGAGTAGATATTCAAAAATGAAGAACAAGAAAATATTAAATGTTTTTATTTCGCAAGTTTGAAGGCTCAAGATATCACGTGTGCTTTTTGTTTTTGCTTGTTGGAGAGCTTCAAAATGAGTTGGATTTGAGTTCTTATAGTTTGAGCTCAAAAACTAGCCGTTACTCACATTCTGAGCATATCTGGTTTGCCGTTTATGGAATCCGGTAAGCCGGATTTATGTTACTGTTAAGGCAAAAATTTGAATTTTGCCTATCCGGCTTGCCGGTTACGAAATCCGGTAAGCCGTTTGCGTTCTGGATGCATTCTGTCCCGTATCCGGTTTTTCAATTTTTATATCAGGTAAGCCGGATGCTACAGTAACCTGTTACAGTGAAATTTTTCCTAAATTTTTAGTTTGACCCCAAAACTTTATAAAACTATAGTATGGCCCAAAACGTTATAAAAGTTTACAAATAGATTCAATTTTAGAATTTTAAATAATGCTTTGACAATCCCAAAACTTTCTGAAATCATGATTTCGCCCAAACTTTGTGAAATTATAGAATGTACCAAAAACATTTAAATAGTTTTAAATAGGTCTAAATCTGAAATTTAAAAACACTATCAAAGATTTTAACAATGCTTTCATTTTAATCCAAAATGCTTAAATTCCATAACATCATTTTCTTATTATAAAAGCACAATTCATAAATCTTTACTTAATAAATACATGTGGTTTATTATCATTAAAATCAATATTTATAGTCATATAAGCTAACAATCTCCCCCTTTTTTATGATGACAAAGTACATTAAAAAATTAATATAATTACGAAAAGCTCCCCCTTAATTAATGCAAATTGAAAAATGATTTGAAAAATTGTTTAACAAAAACTCCCCCTGCATACATGCTCCCCCTAGATACATGCATATTTTCATAACACTTATTAAATCATTCTCCCCCTTCATCATAAAAAAAAATAAAAGCTCCCCCTATCAATCATCAAAATCGCAACACAAGCATATTAGTAAAAAAATATATCCATTAGCATAAGAAAATCCATATAATCCATAATGATCAATCAAAACAACTCCATAATATCCAACATAAATAGTCACAACAAATTCATATCATCCAAAATAAATAGTCACAACAAATCCATATCATCCAAAACAAATACATAAACCGAAAAGCATAATAACCATCCATAGAGTCGAAAATAAAAGAACACACAATGCAGTAAATGAAATGTAGGTGTGTTCAAGTACAAGCATAAGATACTACTCAGGTGGTGATGATGGAGGAGATGGAGGTGGAAATGGATATGGAATACCGAAGTGCTCAAAGAGGAGGCGCTGACCATGAATAAGTTGTTGCTGCTGCTGCTGAAACTCAGTCTGCTGCACAGAAAGTGTCTGCACTTCATCCATAAGCTGCTGAAGAGTGACCTCTTCAGAGGTAGGAGGATGTGGAGGTGATGAGGCGGATGCAGAGGCACCAGGAGCTGAAGCAACCGTGTGAGTATCTCGGCGTCTATGCTGTCCTCAAAATGAGAGTGAGAAAACTGGAAGCTGATCGGCTGGAACCACAACATTAAGTGGTCGATCATCACTTGGGGCTAGAAAGGTAAATTTGTTCTCGTTGTATTTGACCCAAGTGCCATCCTTCTACTCAAAGCCTAAACAAAAAATAACATCATCCCCAATACCCTTAGACGGCCTACAGGATGGTTCTAGAATCGGCACTTCAAAAAATTTAAGGATTCGGGTAATGAAGTGACCATAAGGAAGAGAGCGGGCAACCAAAGCAGGTATGGTCAACATGGTGCGAATGATGGTATAGCTCAGGTTAACCGGTCGACGTCTAAGAATACAGTCAATCATGGCAATGCCCATATGAGAAACCTCATCTAGATGACCTGATCTAAGAAGTACAATGGACTGGATGATACGAAGCAAAATGCGAGTTTGAAGACAAAGACACTGAGTACGGAAATGAATGGTATAGTCTTCAACAGAGAGACCATTACACCGACAAATATTACGAACGGCATCAACATGAACATAACTGTTAAGTTTATGAGATTTCCTAAGTGAAAAGATTTTTAGGCCAAAATCAGATGAACCTAGGATAGAATTCAACAAAGAAACATCAAAATCAATCTTAACTCCTCCAACATTGGTGATTACTTTAGTCTTATTCTCCTCAGAAACTTCCATATTCGAGTAAAATACATTCACCAAGTCGGGATACACATTCTCCTCAATCAACAGAGCATCAATCCAACCAACATCTCCCAATAATTGAAATATATTTCTATAACTAATCTTAAGAGTATGCATAAAATCCGGTAAATCGAAGAAAGTGTTGAGTACCTCACGAGTCCGAAAGTTTTGTTGAAACCGTTTGATCAAGTGTTGCTTGTTCTGAAAATGAACAGACTCAAAAGAGGATTGATTGGAGGTGCCCCTTGCTTCCCGTGGCCGGGTGGTTGGTTGAACCGGTTCTTTGCCTTTTCTACGAACTGGCCGAGAGCTTGACATTTTGATTTTGATGGACTTGAAGATAAAAACAGCAAAGAGAATGAAGATGATGAAGATTAAAAGTGATTTGGAGAAACAAATTGGATAAAAAACGGCTTGAGAGTGAGAAATCTAGAGAGAGAAAAAATCAGCCCAAAACCTAGGTTGAAATTCGGATTTAGGGATTTGGAGGTTGAAAAAGAGTTTTGAGTGTGATTTTAGGTATAAGAACGGATGGGGATCAAGATTTATGGATTGATTTGCATCAAAACCGAGAAGAAATGGTGGATTTTGGAGTGAAAAATGAGAGAGAGAAATCGGTTTTTAGAAAGAGAACAAGAACGGAATGCCGAAATAAGAGGGGAAGATGAATAGTGTTTAAAAGGTCACGAATCCGGCTTGCCGGATTTCCTAACCGGCAAGCCGGTTAGCGGGCAGAATTGGAGAAAACCGAAAGCGGTCTACCGGATTTGATATCCGGTTTGCCGGATATGAACCCGAGAGCCATAAGCAAGAATTCGGCTTGCCGGTTTCCTTAACCGAAAATCCAGTTTTGTTCCAGCAAGATTCCACTCAAATTCGGTTTTCCGGTTTTGAAGAACCGGTAGTCCAGTTATGAGGCAGAGATGAAGCTAAGCAAATCCGATTTACCGAATTAAAAATCCAGTTATCCGAATGTTGTCCCGAGAGCAACTAAATCTAATCCGGTTTTCCGGATTGAAAATCCGGTTATCCGAAATTTGTCCCGAGAGAAATCAATAAGAAAGAATGTTTTCCGGATGAATGAAAAGGGAATATTTGCTAACTCTTATACTTGTTCTACACACACCATTTCATTTCCGGCCTTGAAAATTGATTAATTTTAAATCATTTTGAGATTTAAAACTTTTCAATAAGCCATTTAATGCATGAAACACAAAATCATAAAATCATAAATTTACAAGCATATCAAATTATCTAATTCATGAAGCATAAATTCATATGATCACAAACATATCAAGTCATGTAGAAAAACATGAATTAAGATTCAACATTCATCATTCCAAGCTCATGTCTTATCTTTATAAAATGCTCTTCGCTAAGAGGTTTTGTAAAGATATCTGTAAGTTGATTTTCAGTGGAAACAAATTTAATTACGACATCTCCTTTTTTAACATGATCTCTAAAGAAATGATTTCTAATTTCTATATGCTTAGTCCTAGAATGTTGAATAGGATTCTTAGAAAGATTTATAGCACTAATATTGTCACATAAGATAGGAATTTGATCAAGCTTAATACCATAGTCTCTAAGAGTTTGTTTTATCCATAGAATTTGTGCACAACAACTACCTATGGCAATATATTCTGCCTCGGTGGTTGAAAGCGCAACCGAGTTTTGTTTCTTACTAAACCAAGAGACAAGAGAATGACTTAGGAAGTGACATGTCCCACTAGTACTTTTTCTATCAATCTTATACCCAACAAAATCGACATCCGAATAACAAGTTAAATCAATATGAGTTCCTCTAGGATACCAAAGGCCAAGATTAATAGTGCCAATTAAATATCGAAAAATGTGTTTGACAGCAAGCATGTGAGACTCTTTAGGACAAGATTGAAATCTAGCACACAAGCAAACACTAAACATAATATCAGGCCTACTAGCAGTTAAGTAGAGTAAAGATCCGATCATACCTCGATATGTCTTGATATAAACTTCTTTACCTTTCTTATCTTTGTCCAGCTTGATGGTAGTACTCATAGGAGTGCTTTTTGCCATTCCATTATCATAGCCAAATCTTTTGAGTAGATCTTCCACGTACTTGGCTTGGTTTATGAAAATTCCTTCCTCGTTTTGTTTGATTTGAAGTCCAAGGAAGTACTTCAACTCTCCCATCATACTCATCTCAAACTCTTGGCTCATACATGATGAAAAGTCTTTACACAACAACTCATTAGTAGAATAAATATCATCAACATAAATTTGAACAATAAGTATGTCTTGGTTCTTATGCTTAACAAAAAGAGTTGTGTCCGCTTTTCCCATCGAAAAATCGTTATCCAACAAGAAGTTTTTAAGCCTATCATACCAAGCTCTAGGTGCTTGTTTTAAACCATACAAAGTCTTGGATAACTTATACACATGATCTGGAAATTTTTCATTTTCAAAACCAGGAGGTTGTTTCACATAAACTTCCTCCATAATATATCCATTTAAGAAAGCACTCTTAACATCCATTTGATATAAAATAAAATCTTTATGACATGCATATGCTAACAACATCCTAATGGGTTCTAACCTTGCTACAGGTGCGAAAGTTTCATCAAAATCAATTCCTTCTTCTTGGTTGTAACCTTGAGCCACTAATCTAGCTTTATTTCTTACAACCACACCGGATTCATCCATTTTGTTTCTAAATACCCATTTAGTACCTATAATGGATTGATGTTCCAGATTAGGAACTATCTCCCACACATTGTTTCTCTCAAATTGATTCAACTCCTCTTGCATTGTCATAATCCAAGATTTATCATTTTTTGCATCCGCAAAGGATTTTGGTTCAATTTGAGAAATAAATGCAGCATGCTCACATGTGTTCCTAAGAGATGATCTAGTGGTAACACCTTGTGAGGGATCTCCTAAAATTACATCCTTAGAGTGAGAGGATACATATCTCCACTCCTTGGGGAGTGTTTGAGAAGTACCTTCATTTTGTTCTGCATTTGTTTCTTCATGATGTTTCTCTTGAATTCCATGTGGTGCATCTTCTTGGTTGTCATTCGATTCTTCTTTTTGTTGTTCTTCTTCTGCATTATCATCAACAACAACTTTCTCCGCAGAGGGGTTAGACTCATCAAATGTAACATACATAGATTCTTCCACAACTAAAGTTCTTTTATTATAAACTTTATAAGCTTTGCTTGAATTTGAATAACCAAGAAGTATACCAACATCAGATTTTGGATCAAATTTACCAAGATTATCTTTTGTATTTAAAACAAAACATTTGCATCCAAAAACTTTAAAATAACCAATGTTGGGTTTTCTATCTTTCCAAAGCTCATATGGCGTTTTATTGAGATTAGGTCTAATCAACACCCGATTTAAAACATAACAAGCGGTGTTGACGGCTTCGGCCCAAAAATACTTAGGCAAAGAATTTTCATTCAACATGATCCTAGCCATTTTTTGAATAGACCTATTTTTTTTCTCTACTACTCCATTTTGTTGTGGAGTCCTAGATGATGAAAATTGATGTTCAATGCCAAAGTCATTACAAAAATTTTCAAATGCATGATTTTCAAATTCTCCACCATGATCACTTCTAATACAAGTAATAGAATAACCTTTTTCATTTTGAACCTTTTTATGGAAAATTCGAAATGCATCAATGGCATCATCCTTATTAGCTAAGACAATACCCATGTGTATCTAGAATAATCATCCACAATAAAAAATGCATAAAATTTGCCACTTAAACTAGCATATCTAGAAGGTCCAAATAAATCTATATGAAGCAATTGAAGTGGTTTTGAAGTAGAGACATGATTCTTGCTTTTGAAGGAAGTCTTGATTTGTTTTCCAAATTGGCATGCTTCACAAATTCTATCTTTTTGAAAATTAATTTTTGGAAGACCTTTTACTAAATCATTTTTCACGATTTTTTAAATCAAATCTATGCTTGCATGACCTAATCTTCTATGCCACA
The DNA here is from genome assembly GCA_018350135.1 of Citrus trifoliata. NCBI lineage: Eukaryota > Viridiplantae > Streptophyta > Magnoliopsida > Sapindales > Rutaceae > Citrus > Citrus trifoliata. The sequence goes on along the minus strand of CM031386.1, from coordinate 15,411,215 downwards.
ACCAACCATCATCATGCAATGCGAAAAGACATTACTCATTTGTTGATGCACAATCTATATTAATGGTATAGACATTAACACATCTATTTCCTACAAACAAGACTTTCCCATCACATGCATTCTCAATAACACACTTTGATTCATCAAAGATAACTCTATATCCTTTATCACATAATTGACTAATATTAAGCAAATTGTTTTTCAAGTTTTCAACCAAACACACATTTTCAATGAGAGTAGATGAGACATTACCGACATTTCCAATCCCAATGATTTTTCCTTTTGAATTATGTCCAAAAGATACATCTCCACCATTTTCGATCTTAGTAAAGCTTGAGAACCAAGAATAATTCCTTGTCATGTGTCTTGAACAACCACTGTCTAAGTACCAATTATTCTTCTTCTTCTTTGAGCCCTGTAGAAAAAATCTCAAGTTTTAGGTACCCAAACATTTTTGGGTCCTTGAGAGTTAGCAATGGTTCCTTTCAGAACCCAAATACATTTCACACCATAATATGCATTTCTCTTCACTGCACATCTATTTTTCATATGACCATCTTGATTGCAATAATGACATACAATTTTATTGTTAATTGATGTATTCTTCACAAAATAATTCTTGTAAAATTTTTGTTTCAAATTCGGCTTATAACTTATGCCACTTTTGTCAAATACACATTTTTGTGAGTTTAGCAAATTGTCCAACATCTTTTGTCCATTTGTGAATTTTAGCACAATTTCATTTAGTTCATTGCTCTTCTTTCTAAGCATTTCATTCTCATTTTTCAAGTCATTCATGTGTGACTCTAAGTGCTCATGTGAAGTGCTAGAATTCTCAAATAATGCAATACTATCATGCAATGTTTTATTTTCTAATTCTAGATGAAACTCACTCAATGAGTAGATATTCAAAAATGTAGAACAAGAAAAGATTTAATGTTTTTATTTCGCAAGTTTGAAGGCTCAAGATATCACGTGTGCTTTTTGTTTTTGCTTGTTGGAGAGCTTCAAAATGAGTTGGATTTGAGTTCTTATAGTTTGATCTCAAAAACTAGTCGTTACTCAAATTCTGCGCGTATCCGGTTTGCCGTTTATGGAATCCGGTAAGCCGGATTTATGTTACCGTACAGGCAAAAATTTGAATTTTGCCTATCCGGCTTGCCGGTTACGAAATTCGGTAAGCCGTTTGCGTTCTGGATGCATTCTGCCCCGTATCTGATTTTTCAATTTTTTATATCCGGTAAGCCGGATGCTGCAGTAACCTGTTACAGTGAAATTTTTCTAAATTTTCAATTTGACCCCAAAACTTTATAAAACTATAGTATTATGGCCCAAAACGTTATAAAAGTTTGCAAATAGGTCCAATTTCAGAATTTTAAATAATGCTTTGACAATCCCATAACTTTTTGAAATTATGATTTCGCCCAAACTTTGTGAAATTATAAAATGTACCAAAAATATTTAAATAGTATCAAATAGGTCCAAATCCGAAATTTAAAAACACTATCAAAGATTTTAACAATGCTTTCATTTTAGTCCAAAATGCTTAAATTCCATAACATCATTTTCTTATTATAAAAGAACAATTCATAAATCTTTACTTAATAAATATATATGTGGTTTGTTATCATCAAAATCAATATTTATAGTCATATAGGCTAACAGTTTCCTCTTTGCTATTATGACACTACCAAGATCTAGAGCTGCCTGAACGAATTCTTTATACTTTCTATAGTGAAACCCAAAAAGCACACAAATGTTTTTGAATTGTTTACTCGAAGATGCTGCCATTGGACTAATTTTTCAAAAATAAATTGTGAGTGTTTGAAAAACGAGCTCATATTTAAAGATCTTGGTGACATAAATAATGAGAAACAGCTGTAAATGAGTTGGAATATTTGTCAAATGACGAGTAAAGCTCGTGGCTCAATAATTCAAAAACAAACAGTAAAAAGAAAATAATGATTAGAAAAAGCAAACAGTAAAAGAAAACAAATACTTATTAAATACAAAATCACACCGCTAAATGCAATAATGCAAATGATAAAATAACAGTAAAGTAAAATAACAGTGAAGTGAAAGGATATTTACTGGTAGTTGTGATTGTGGCTCACATCTTCCTTTGGTTTTACGTCCAATAACGGCTTGAACGCCCTCTATGGGTCGAGGATCAGCTTCCCATTCAGTTTTCTTATAAACTATCAAATAGGGTCTTTTGAGTCAGATTCCCAAGACTAAACTGTGCACTTTGTTTTTGGAATAATATCCACAAATTATAAATCTCACGTTGCACAAATTCGCTTTGATGCGTCTCAAGAAATCGTAAGATATCATCCAATGATTCTTTACTTATGTCATCTTTAACGAATTTAATTTTATCTTCACGAGTATCAGAAACCATTCCTAAAGATTTACAATCCGGTCATTTGCAACCAAGTCTTACACAGTTATGACATTTTGAGCCAAGTCGTTTCGCTCTCCTTTTCTTAGCAAACGTACTTTTACCAAAACCAAGCATGTAAGAAACAAATGGATCAGAAAACTCACCTGCTAATCGGCCTTTGCTTCAATTAACCAACGAATGGCAGAAGGAATGCCATTGATCATTAACAAATGCAGTCGTTCACAACGAGCTTTGTAAATTTTCCTGAGGGCATTCTGAGGAAGAGAGGGAAAATGCTTATGGAGTTTATGTTGTATTTATTTCATGTTTGATTTTGGAGTTTCAGTTATTGTGGGAAACTAAAGATACTGATTTAAGAAGTCACGGAGTACCGTTATCCGTCATTTATACGGGAAAATAAATCAAAACACACCAAAATCAAATATGCAAAATCAAATCAAACGTGAAAGCGAGCAAAACGAAGCACACAATATAAAAGGAAAATGAACTTACATTCGTCCTCTCATTAAGTTAACCTCAAGCTCCAATTGAAATTCATATATGCCACGCTCTACTGTTCTGAGTTGTCCCTCTAGATCCTCAACATAGGACATGAATTCTGGTGGTTGCAGATCCCAAAGTGGATGTGATTTACAGCTTTGTATCAAGCCTCTTAAGTGAAATTTCACACGCAGAAATATTTTAAGATGTGTGAACAATAATTTTCTCATTGAGGTGCTCATGATATAAAATGAAAATTGATGAGAGAATGTACAACTGTCAAACAAACACGCTTACACAAGAAAAATAATGTTAAAAAAATATGTACAGTGTATCAATCTAGAGAAAAAAAATCAAACAATGAAACGCCAAAATAATAGTAAAACAAAAAAAATCATTAAAGACTTAATCAAGAACTGGTGGGTCATCCAAATTAATTTCGGTGTCCTCGTCACGTGGGTGATGTTTCAGGTATGATTTTAATCTTTGACCATTAACTTTAAATGTGACACCGTTTTTTGGATTTTCAATTTCTATAGCCCCATATGAATATACATTTTTTACAATAGATAGGCCACTCCATTTTGACTTTAACTTCCCTGGAAATAAATGAAGACGAGAATTATAAAGCAACACTTTTTAACCAATCTCAAATGTTTTTCGAAAAATTCTTTTATCACGAAATATTTTTGTTCTTGCCTTAATAATTCTTGAATTTTCATATGCATCATTCCTTAATTCCTCAAGTTCATTCAATTGCAATTTTCGCACATTACCAGCATCATCCAAATTTGAATTAAAAGCTTTAATAGCCCAAAGTGATTCATGTTCAAGTTCAACAGGTAAATGACAAGGTTTACCATAAACTAACCGATAGGGTGACATTCCTAATGACATTTTAAATGCAGTACGGAAAGCCCAAAGTGCATCATTAAGTCTAAAAGATCAATCTTTTCGGTTTGGGTTAACCGTTTTTTCCTAAATTTGTTTTATCTCCCTATTTGCTAATTCAACTTGACTATTTGTTTGAGGATGATAAGGGGTAGCAATTTTATGTGTAATTCCATATTTCTTCATTAAATACTCAAATGACTTATTATAAAAATACTTACCTCCATCACTAATAATGGCTCGAGGGATTCCAAATCGACTTAAAATATTTTCTCTTAAAACTTTAACCATAGTTTTACTATCACTATTTCAACAAGAAATTGCTTCAATCCATTTTGAGACATAATCAAGTGCAACTAATATATACACAAATCCAAAAGATGATGGAAATGGACCTATGAAATCAATTCTCCAATAGTCAAATATTTCAATTTCAAGTATGGAATTTAAGGGCATCATGTTTCTTTTTGTAATTGATCCCAATTTTTGACATTTTTCACAACTTTTGCAAAATTCATATGTGCCTTTGAACATGGTAGGCCAATAAAATCCACACTGTAAAATTTTAGCAGTAGTTTTTCTTGAAAAAAAGTGACCACCACATGCTTCAAAATGACAAAAATTAATGACATTACTTACCTCATTATCAGGAATACATCGTTGAAAAATTTGATTTTGCCAATATTTGAACAAATAAGGGTCATCCCAATAAAATTTCTTTACTTCAACAACAAATTTCTTCTTCTCTTGAGCATTCCATTGCAAATGCATTTTACCTGTAACAAGGAAATTAACAATGTTAGCATACCATGGCATTGAAGTAAGAGAAAATAAAAATTCATCAGGGAAAGAATCATTTATAGGTGTTATATCATTGCAGAATTCGGATGTGAGTCTTGATAGATGATCAGCAACAACATTTTCAGCACCCTTTTTATCTTTAATGATAAGGCCAAATTCTTGTAGTAACAAAATCCATCGAATTAGTCTCGGTTTGGCATCCTATTTACTCATCAAATATTTCACGGTAGCGTGGTAAGTAAACACAACAGATTTAGAGCCAAGCAAATATGAACGGAATTTGTTTAATGCAAATACCACAGTAAATAATTCTTTTTCAGTTGTAGAATAATTCATTTGAGCACTACCCAAAGTCTTACTCCCATAATAAATCACAAAAGGCTTACCATCCCTTCTTTATCCTAAAACAGCACCAACAGCAAAATCACTTGCATCACACATTAATTCAAATGGCAAAGATCAATCAGGAGATTGCATACTAGGTGCAGATGTTAAAAGACAAATTATTTTTTCAAAAGATTTTTTGCAATCATCATTCCATTCAAACGATGTATCTTTTAATAAGAGGTTACAAAGTGGTTTAGATATGGCACTAAAGTTTTTTATAAACCTCCTATAAAATCCTGCATGTCCTAAAAAGGATCGCACATCTCTAACTGTTTTTTTGTTATGGCAATTTAGATATGATTTCGATTTTTGCTTTGTCAACTTCAATTCCTTTAAGAGAAACAACATAACCCAAAACAATTCCAGAAGTAACCATGTAGTGACATTTTTCCCAATTCAACACGAGTTCTTTTTCAACACATCTTTTTAAAACTTTCTCCAAATTATCAAGGCAATCATCAAAAGAATTCCCAAACACAGTCAAATCATCCATAAAGACCTCTAAATAATGTTCAACCATATCACAAAAAATGCTTAACATACATTTTTGAAATGTTGCAGGAGAATTACAACGCCCAAATGGCATTCTTTTAAATGCAAATGTTCCAAAAGGACATGTAAATGTGGTCTTTTCTTGGTACTCAAGTGCTATAGGAATTTGATAATAATCTGAATATCCATTTAAAAAACAATAGTAGGGATGTCCTGCTACTCTTTCTAAGATTTGGTCAAGAAATGGTAATGGAAAATGATCTTTTCTAGTGGCTTCATTTAATTTTCTATAATCAATGCACATGCACCAACTAGATGTAATTCTTGTTGGAATTAATACACCTTTTTCATTTTTAACAACAGTGATTCCAGATTTTTTAGGCATTACTTGTACAGGACTTACCCACTTACTATCAGAAATAGGGTAGATAATTCCCACATCAAGCAATTTAAGAACTTCTCTTTTGACGACCTCTTTCATGTGTGGGTTTAATCTTCTTTGAGGTTGTTGACATGTTTTAGCATTTTCTTCCAAATTAATTCTATGTGTGCCGATTAATGGATTAATACTTTTAATATCATTTAAAGTCCATCCAATTGCATTTTTATACTTTTTAAGAACAGTTAGTAACTTACCTTCTTGGTCGCTTGTTAAAGTAGAACAAATCACAACAGGATAAGTTTGTTCTTCTCCAAGAAAAGCATATTTCAATCCTTCATGCAAAGGTTTCAATTCCATTTTAGGTGCTTCTTGTTGTTCTGTCTTTTCAATACTTCCAAGCTCCTCAAATTTTGGCTCGTCATCATAATTTTGTGAAGTCTGCACAGAATCAAGTAAAAAATTTATATTTGAAATATTAAGTTCAAGTTGCTTATTTAACTCAATTGAATTAACTAAACAAACATTTGAGAGTTCAGAAAAAGACCCTTTTTGAATATTTTCTTCGATACAAGATTCAAGCAATTCTTTTTGTTCATCAGTATCATCTTCATTCTCATTTTCTTCATTAGGTTGCCTGCACATGTTGAAAACATTCAATTCCAAAGTCATATTCTCAAAAGATAAATTCATTAAATCATTCCTACAATTAATCAAAGTATTAACAGTTGCAAAAAATGGTCGACCTAAAATTACAGGAATTGGTTTGTAATTATTCACAATAGGTTCAGTTTTCAAGACAATAAAATCTACAGGATAGATGAATTTATCAACTTGTACTAAAATATCTTCCACTATTCCTTTTGGTACTTTAACTGATCTATCGGCAAGCAAAAGTGTAGTTGAAGTTGATTTTAACTCACCAAGATTAAGTTGAAGATAAACTGAATATGGAAACAAATTAACACTAGCACCAAGATCTAGTAAAGCATGCTCAATTCTGTGATTACCAATAATACAAGAAATTGTAGGACAACCAGGATCTTTATATTTCAATTTATTATTAGTAGACAGAATTGTACTTACCTGTTCGGCCATGAAAGCACTTTTTCTTACCTTCAATTTCCTCTTAACAGTAAACAAGTCTTTTAAAAATTTGGCATATGAAGGTACCTATTTGATTTATTTATTATGCCAAAATTTAATTTGTCTACAATAAGTCAAAATATCATTTTACAATATCTTATATTAAGATATTAAGAATTTATTATGCCAAATTCATTTGTTTGTCTACAATAAATCAAAATTTCAAAATATAAAATATGTATAAAATTAAATAGAAAATAATTTAATTTATAAAATTAAAAATAGAATTTGCTTAAATCATATTTATTTCCTAAGAGTTTCACCTTCCCCTAACTAATATTATTTAGTTAAGCATAATTAAAATAAAAAGAAGTAGTAAAATTGAATTACTTATAATTAAAAGAAATAAAAACAACTAAAATTGGAAATAAAACTAATTTTATTTATAAAAATAATTATACAAAATATTAAAAACACACCAGGAAATCAAGATTACAAGGAGATGGAGAGAATTTGAGAAGAAGAGAGTTGTAGAGAGATAATTAAAAACATAAAAATGGGGCTCTATTTATAGAAAAATAAATTCATAATCCAATGCTTTGCGGTCCATCATAAGCTTCATGCATGTGCTCCTCACAACCTTTAGATCAAGATCCAATGGCTGGTCAAACTTGTAAAGTTAACATCACACGTGGCATCGTTTGACTTATCCGATTTGCCCAAAGAATGGTTGAGATTTGGCGGGTTAATGGGTGGATTGGGTCGACCCAAATACAAAGATTCTGATCCTACAACTTGCTTCACCAACCATTGCCACGTGGCACAATCACGGTCATTGAATCATGAACAGTTTAGATTTAGTCAAAATTGCCAGCTATCCCATGCACTCATATCTATTGTAAGCTCATTTCATCATCCAATCAGTGCTCGATCAACAGAAAAAGTCAACTTTTTTTTACACAAACCCAATTTTAAGCCGATCTTGACTGATCTTACATGAAGGGGCTCTAGGCTTGACATTTTTTACTCTATTAGAATCCTCTTTTTTTTTTGTGGGGGTTGGTGGTAATGGAACTAGTGTCGAGGGGAGATTGAGTATAAATTATTTATTAGTTTCTCAAGTGCATAGATCTAGGGTTAATATTAATCAATAAGTTGAAAAAAAACAAAATACTTTGTTAGCCAATTTTCTATATAAAATTGAAAGGATCGGATTCAAGCAATTTTGAAGTCCAAAAGCAAGGGAAAATTTTGTTGGAATTGGGAAAATTTTTTCCACCAAAAGTGTATCCTGTAGGAATCAATTGTTCGTATTATTTTATAATAGAAAGAAATGAAAAGCCAAAAGGGGGTGTGTTCCTACCATTTTTTAAAACAGAGAACATTAAAGATCACCAAAATAATGTTTGAACCTAATGATTCAAAGCAAAGATAAAAGTTCCTGGAACAAGGAAATTTCATTTTTCAATTGTCTCAGTAATTTGATCCAATCCAAAAATCAATTCGATTCGAAACAAGACAAACAGGAAAGGGGCTTGTGACCGATCAAAAAAGGAAATGCCTAATAATATGTGTATTGAGATATATACATTCTGGAGTGCAGATGCTAACATCTTTAAAAATACAAATTTGATATAATTACCACATAGTGTATTAGTTAATTAAATAGAAAATAATAAAAACACTAGTACATCATATAGTGATATACAACGAATCTGCATCTTAAAGGATGCAGACATCCTACACTAGATATGTATATATACATATGTGTGTGTGTGGGGGGGGGGGGGGGGGGGGCGCGTATATATAGAGTGGGATTCCAATCAAGGATCCCTTACTATATCAAAGTCAAGAATGAGCTAAAAAAACATAAATTTCAATGCACTACATTGGAATCTGTGTTTGTTTGTTTGTTAGCATATCATTGACTTTAATATAATATGTATGTATGTATGTATGTATATAATAAATACATTGCTTCAAAGAAATAATGACAATATTTTTTAAATTAAAACAATTGAAAGATGTGATTATCTGGCACTAAAGAATAATTGTATATATATCAAGATTAGAAATATTTTAAGATGATATTATAAATTCGTTGCTTCTAAAGAATTAATAACAATATTCTTCAAATTAAAATGAGTGTATTATAAAATGTCTATTCACCATTGATAAAAGCAATGAGTGTTTCACACCAATAACTTTAAGATGTGAATTACTAATTAACTCGCAAGTTATTATGCACATACACCTTAAAATTTAAAGAGTCTATTATTAAATGCATGATTAATTAATATGTTTTACTGATTATAAATACTCATTACCATTTGCAATCACATATATTCATAAAACAATTGAGGAATGAACTTGGAAGCACATGATTGCAATCAAAGCTCTCTCATAGCTTTATCTCCATTTTCTTCATTAACATCATTTTGGTCCTTTAACTTTTCATTATTTATATTATTCACAGACATGTTTGGATGCTTCCCAACTAATTTCACAACAAAATCGATTTTATGCTCATAGTACAAATGGTGTCGGAGAGTAACTAATTTCAGGGCAAAGACTTCTCAAAATTTTGTTACTTAATTTATTGAAAAAGTTTTGATCTCTCGTTTAGCAGCATCAGTGGTAAGATCTAAGCTCATACCATTGCTCATAAATCAATTCAATTTGGAGGTTTATTACTATTATTTTTTAATCCTTTGTATTTTCAGATAACTTTGTAGTGAGCTAACTAGCTCGAAATAGGACACAAATTAAAAAATTATTTGCTATTATTCGTAACATGCTTCACTTCGTTAATGCACAGCCCAAAATGGCCCAATAAGCCCACTCAACCTACATGACTTCCATGTTTTGTTTGGTAATTTGAGTGAGATGGACTTTAGAATTCATTGGAATTTTTATTTTGGAATCTAATTTCTCCAGTTAGGGGAATTCTGATTCCTGCCTTCTTGCAAGATATCGTAATTTGAATCCCTCCCCTCTATTTTGATAAATTCAAAAACGATTATAATAATAATTTAATTCATATTTAAATCTTTTAATACAAATATAATTTTATTTCGCATATTCTTAAGTGTCAATATTACAAACTAGCGTGGAGATCAGCCTCCTTTAATTTATAGGCATGGAAGCATAATGAGAGAATATAATTGATAATAGAACCTATTCTAATATTCAAGTTTTACTTTGAATCTCAACTAATGTAGTATTTATTTATTTGATGATAGTTTAATAATTTTACAAGTTATAAAATCTATCATCTAATAAATGAGTGACATATGACATTGAGACTCAAGTGTTGATAACTCTAACATTATTGATGATGATAATATAAAGGAAAATATAACTTAATTGAGGGAAATAATTGTGGAATTACATAAATAATTAAAAATGGTATGGATAAATATTCATATCAGTAAAATATTTTATACCATAAAATTATTATATTATCAAAAAAGAATTACATCAATGATAAAAGAAGTGGTCCTACCTCTTATTTAGAGTTAAAACGTGATTTTCCTTTAAAAAAAAACGTGATTTGACAATCAAATTAAACAAACTTTTAGATTAAGAATTAGTGTTTCATACATCCAAAGTTCTTGATAATTGTTGTTAATGGAGCTAACGAAAAAATCTCCAAAATCAGAATTTTGAAATCCTTAGATATGGGTACGGAATTGCATTTATTATTTGTATTATTTTATTCATATTATAGTTTCCTCTATTGCTTATATAAAAGTCCCTTCATCATAGATACACTTAAGAACGAAATACAGAATAAAATGTGGAAAGAAAATAAAATAATAACTATTTTTTGTCATATTTGTCTTCACATAAGGATGTGGACAGTACGTGATAATTTTATAGTGGAATGAGTCTTGGTGGGAATTTCATAAACCCAATAATGAGAAAGGGAAAAAATAAAAATTGATGGACAAATATGGAGCGTACGATAAGGCAATGACACCTTTCATTTCAAGGTGTTCATTATAATAGCAACAGGCTGACACGTGCCTGAACAAGTCACGTGAGTCACTCTCAAATGCCACTTTCCTAAAAAGGTTACTGGGCTCACTACTAATTTGTCGTATTAATTTTCCACCCCAGATCCATATTTACGCTGAAAACGACTTGCCGTTTTGTTCCCCAGCTCATTCCCCTTTAGGTCGAATCAGGTTATGCGCCTGTAATTTTCAACTGTCCCACTCAATTGAAACACACCTCTCTTTTACAATTACTGTTCATTCCTGAGACATTTGACCTTTATAAAATTTTTACAAGTAATAAAATGGGAAATTTTTTGGAAACGACACAAAAATTAAGGTAACTTACAAGTTACAAAATAGCCCAACTTAAGTTTTTCATTCTTCTGTGTGCTCCCCCACCCCACAAAAAAAAAAGTTGTCAGGGCAAAAATGATGATAGATTAATAGTGTCAGTAGATAGGCGATCGACATTAGTAGTTGTGTTAGAAATTAGTGGTGTAAGAGTCACACAGTCCGTCCTAGTTTTATTACTAGATTTTGCAATCCAAAACATATGTATTAAGATAGAATAACCTAAAATTTATAAACTAATCCAAACACTCACTTGCTAACGATATGGATAATAATTCTTATAGGTAGACGCATGTCATCAATAAACAAGGGTCAATCACTCGTAAATAGGCATTCAATATCATAGGGTGAGATATTACTAATGGTAAATGGATAATTGACATTCGTCAGTGGCATAGCTGGAAAAGCATATCAGTGAGGGCAAAATTTATGATCGATCAAAAGAAAAATTTCATAACCTTATTTTATTGCTTTTATAAACTTCTTAATACTCTCTTTATGGATCTCAGGAAACCATAAGTTTAAGAAGGCACCCAAATCATGAAGATTGAAGAACATATATATGCTTTTAGCTATTTTTATTTTACTTTTTAATAATAGATTTAATTTTGATTGGTTTTTAATGTTAAGTTGCATATTTAGGTTAAATTATATCAATTTTCAATTTAGATCTTAGTCCTTATTTTAATAGATTCAATTGGCTTTTGGACATATAATTAATCAACTGGACTAATAACTTATAAATGAATGAGATTTGTGTGTGATTTTAAATTAAATTTTGAACATAAATTTATGTATTCATTTAATCCAACGGGATAAAGTTGTAATTATAACTAGCTACATAGAATATGTTATCTGAAATTTCTAGACCAAGTAAGGGCAGCTCTTAATAGCTCCGCCACTAACGTTAGTAGACGAGCAACCGACGCCCGCCATGACACTTAGGTGATATTTGGTTGGGAGGAGAGAATGAGGGAGAGGAAAGTAATTCAAATTCTACTTTTATTTCTATTGTTTGGTTGCACAAAATATATAAGAATTTAATATCCCTTATAATATAAATTTTGAATTCCACACCAAAGAGTGAAGAATTTAAATTTCTCTTATGTTGAAAATCCAAACTTCCAAAATTGCCCTTCAACATTTTAACTTGTTTAATGTTATTAATTATTATTATTTATAATTTTATTCTATCAATTTAATATTATAAAAAATTTTATATTAATCAAATTTAATGAATGATTTAAAAAATTTAATAAATAAATAAACTTATTTATTTATTTAATACTAAAATATATAAATATAAATTAACTATTGCCGGAACTTCACCGGCACTTCACCGGAATGCCGCCGGAACTTCGCGGGACCTCTACCAAAAAGTCACCGGTGTGGACTTTCGTTGACTTATGTTGACTGGCATTAACTTATGTTGACTGGTTTTATTTATATTAAATAATATTTAATATTAAATAGTTGATTATATTAAATTATTTTATATTTTAGATTAAATATAAATCATGAATTGTTTTAGAACTTTTTAAAATTAAAAAAGTTTGGTATTAATATGAAATTATATTTTATTACTAATATAGATAATTTAGTATTTAAAGCAAATGATGAATTTGTCCAAAGAAAAAGAAAATTACAATTCATTTCCCTATCAAATTTTATGTCAAACAAAATAATGAAATTTAATTTCACTATTTTTTTCCACTCCTCTCTCCTCCTTTCCCCTCCATTCCACTCATTTCCTCTCCGCCCTTTTCTTAAAACCAAACACCACCTTAGGGTATTTTCGTTCAAAATGCTCATTTTTTGTTACAAAATATAAAAATTATAAGCTAGGATCAGTGGGTCATTTCTACAAATTTTACAAATTTAGCACACACTTATCACTTTCACAAAATGTCTGTGTGTATGTGCATGGAAGGTCTCATCTCAGGCATGATCCAACACAAACGACGAAACGTCACCATGCAAATTTTGGAGCATGACTGTAGTGTGTGTGTTAATATACGTCCAATAAAAGCCTCAAGTGAATGGCATTATACATATTCAATTTCATAGTTAGCAAATCAAATCACGTCGTATGGTTCCATGTATATACATAAATATAGTAGTTGAAACCTGACACATCAAAATCATCATGCCAATTTGATATGGCAGGCAAATTGTTGACATTATTCGGAAGTACAAGTGGAGCTCACCTACACTCGACCAACCCCAGTTGTGCCCATTTCCGGGTAATGCCTAAATGCCCCCATTCATTGAACTATTTTGACCCGAAATCAAATTTATGCGTGCATTTTTTTGTTTTTTGCACAATTTTTTGTTTGCTTTCTTATTGATATTTACATATTTGTTTTGTTGAGTATTGCAATTGATGATTAAGAGTAGTAACTCGAGTTGGTATGTCGTGTTTGTACGTTCATGTTCGGATAAAAAGACCACGGACTTATGTTTAAAATTAAAATAAATAAATACTCAAAAATAAGATTCTTCATTAAAATTTGTCCATTTTTTTTTCAAAATTTTATGTGTTGGGCTCATCTTGTTATTGATTTTATTTCGTACCTCCTCAAATTTTTAGTTATTTTATTATGATTCACATAATAACGTTGAACCAAACTCTTAATTCTACCCGTTGAGATGGAAAATGAATCACAAAAGCTGTTATTAAAGACTTTTTTTTTTTACATATAAGATTATTAGAAGGGTTAGAAACAATTGTTTAGGGCAACTAGACAGGTCACATTTTAGCTTTCGTAGAGAAAGAAACCAAAAATAAAAAAAAGTCTTATTCCGTGTTCATTTGAAAAATGGGAAGAAGAAAACAAAATTATAAATCGATAATATAGAGAAACATAAAATGCTGTATATATACATGAACATGATGGGCCGGCACCACTTTGTTATTTGCTCCCACTTGATCAGCAACTCATAATTCATCGGATAGTGATTCTTTAATCAGCTATTTTATCAATTTCTCCTGAGATTGATGTCACGATAGAATCTGGACAAATTGCACAAATAATTGCAAAATCTGTTCCAAGCTTTCATTCTCCATGAATTTTTTCTATATTATATTATATCATTCAATTTGTTTCCATCGATACCTGAAAATCTTTGAAAAATGTTCTTTATCAACTAGCTTCATCATTGCAAACTTCTCTTCGGTACAATCATATACACCTCCTCCTCGCATTCTTGGAGTCGAGGGCTTGAATCCTCTCATGTGTATTGTGAAATTTGTTCATTCAAATAATTAAAAATAAATTGACTCCTTCTAAATAAAAGAGTGACTTTAAATATATGTGAAAAAGGCGGTCGCTTAAAATCTCAAATTTTAAGAGTATTTCATTAATAATTTTATAATTAATAAAGATTTAAAAAAAATATGCATAGTAGTAAAGCTTATTAGATATCTCTCTAATTAAGAATTATCATGTTATTAAGAATTATTTTTTATAAAGAATCTATATTTGGTAATCTTATTGTTAAAGAGATATAATTAATAATGTTGTCTTAACCATTGATTCATTCATTATTAGTTTTTCCAAGAAAAATAAATAATTTTTTTACCTTTTCAGTTTCTTAAAAAAAGTTAATTATTTAACATTAGAGTCTTTGATTTTGAGTATTCCTTTTAATTTGGGTAAAAGCTCATTTTATCCCTATATTTTAATATTAGTGCCCATTTAATCCCTATATTTTAAAAAATACCTCAAAACATCCATATCTTTAAATTATTGACATCTTTTGACTTGTTTTTACAATATTATTCTCTTATAATAATGTTTCTTTTTATAAAATTAATAAAAAGAAAAAAAATAAATTATCAATTTAACCCCAAAAATAAAATTAAAAAAAAAGAATAAATATTAATTTTTGTGAAAGCTTACATGTGTCCAAAAAACATTTATTGTAAAAATAATTAAATTACCTATTTTTTGGACATTAGTAATAAAAAAATTAATATATTAATTCCTCAGCAGTGCGTTACAAAAAAGTAACATATATTAATTTTGTTTTCATTTATTTTTTGAGATTAAATTGATAATTAATTTTTTTTCTTTTTACTAATGTCCAAAAAAATATTGTAAGAGGGTAATATTGTAAAAATAAAGTCAAAAGCAACAAAAAGTAAGAGAAAATGTGCTAATAATTTAATGTTGGGGATGTTTTGAGGTATTTTTAAAAATATAAGGACTAAACGGGTACTAACCTCAAAATATAGGGACTAAACGAGCTTTTACCCTTTTAATTTCTATTAAGAACCTCATGATCTAAAAAATTATAGATGAAAAAATTTCTTACTCACTTCTTTATAAAGAAAATTATTACATGCATTATTCATTCAAAAAAAGAAAAGTTAGTTACTTGAAATACAAAATTCATATCCATTATCTAATCATCAATTTATCATCTCAACTTTTTATATGCTACCATTCTAAATATTCTATTTGAAAATAGTATTATTCTCATTTTTTTTTAAGTTCTAAAGAAAATAAATTTTAGGTTTTGTTTTTGCAATTTTTTAAGATTTTCTTGATTATTTGTCAAAAGTCAAGAATTAAAGATGAAATGAATTTTGAACCTTTTTATATTTTTTTGAGTATTGAAGTTGGCGAATAAAAAGAGGCCTCATAAAATAAATTTACTTAAGGCCCCATATACTCTAAAATTGGCCATGTCCAAATAAAAATATTTAGATTGCACCTGCGTCATCATAGAACTTGAAAATTGAAATTATTTAACCTATGATATCTTATAACTAATTTAAGAAATTCTTATAGCTCTGATTATAAATGCCAGTACAGCAAATTGTAATGTTGTTCAAAATAGTAGCTCCATTAATCTATAAATGAAAAAAAAATATATTTTAAAATGAGGAAAGTGCCAAAATAATTAGGCCGAAAAATTAACCAAATGCAAGTCTCACTCAGTTTCCTGTATTATTCTTACAAACAACAAAATCACGCGTAGAAATATGAGAACCAGATTTTTTCTTGGGTCGGCATCACTTTAATTATATTGATTTCAATCATGATTATGACAAGCAAACACAAACTGAACATCAAAAATACATTTCTATTTTCTCTTTTATAACATCAAACTAGGTCCAAATTACAAATTCTAAAATAAGATTCACGATCAAAGCTACTAAACAAGGAACACTAAAGTGTAAAATGGCTTTGGACAAAGAATAGGCTATATATATAATGTATAGCACTTTCTTTTTGTCAATGTCATCAACTACTTAGAGGCCAACTCAATTCTTTCTATTACATCATTTCATCCAAAAGAATCCAAAAAGTGCTTTCAAGTTTGGGCCACCTAAGGGGGTGAGAAAGGGGCCCACTTCATCAAAGCATTCCCATTACAATATACAAGTTAATTACAAGTCTAGAAAATGACAAAAGCACTCCAGCTGTTTTTCCTGCTCTGTCTTCATCAATTTTTGTCCAACACTCGCCAGAAATTTTTTTATTTCAGTTCCCAAACTCAGATGGAATTTCTGACGCCTTAGAATAAATTTGGCATACCCCATTTCCCCACTTTATTGCATTATTATTTATTTCTGAGTATATTTTTGTGTACACACTTTTTTTTTTCTAAATTCTTATACTATATAAAATAATAAGTATAAAAATTCTTATACGTGGCCAAGGATGACAAATAATAATAATAATAATTATTATTATTATTATTTGATTCAACGAACTCTTTAACCTACACTCTTGAAAATATTTATGTGAGTAGAAATTTTCAAGAACCGGACATGTTTTTAAACTATAAAAAGAATTGCATGCACTCTTATTAACCCAATAAATCGTCAGTATTTCTATGTAAAACCTCAAAATGCAACCAACTAATGTTCTTCACCACTAAGCATCAACATACGGGAAATGGGATTTGTTAAGTTTTGCCGACTCTCATGGTTAGCAACTATCCATAAAACATAATGATTACTACGGACTTCATATTTTCGAGAAAATGGGCAGCCCGCAAGGACTTGACTAGCGTACAGAATCTGTAAGCTACAGACTGCAGCATCAGCCGTTGGATGTGGTTGGATGTGGAGTGAGAAACTAAACAATAGACAATTCGGATAGTGGGATGACGGGAGATGTTTGTTACAGAAACTGTACCATAGACAGGTCCCAGCAAGCAAATGCACTTCTCATCAAGCAATTTAACAGGACTTAAATCAAAAAGTTGTCAGTACATAGAACTATAGATGCGAAGCTTACCAAAGAATATGGCTGGATTCATCTCACCCTCTCCATTAAGAGAACATTTCAAAATGAAAATTCATCTTTTCATAAGTCAACCAATTGTGTGATTGGGTTCTCAAATTTGTCTTCCACTCACAATTGTTGCAAATTTTGCAAATCTCTTTCCAATCTTCTCAATTGACCGCAGCCTTTAATGATTTTTTTCTTCCCCATTATTACTGCCATAATAACCAATATCATTTTCCATTCTGTTTTTGTCTGCCAAGATCCACCAGAAAAAAAAAAAAAAAAAAAAAACCTAGTGTCAAGATGAAAATATACGCACCGAATATAATTGGCTCATTTCATTTCCCATGACAAGGACAACAAAAAATTGGAACTTTTGTACTTATTTTTATAATTTTTTCAGATTCTGTGGAGCTTCTCCTTTACAATTTCTATTTCCAAATGTGGGAATTTAAGGTTTTTTTTTTATGGGAAGGTATCCCGTGAGCCATCCCAATTTAAAGTTTACATTTCATTCTTGAATACTCATTGTTACTCAAAGTGGCATATGCATCTTTTCCTTTTTTAAAACTTTGGTTGAAATTCTTGACACCTTTTTCACTTTACAGCCCAAGCTGGCAAGCTCCATATTCTTTGCAATGCATGAATTTGGTTTCAATCTTGAGAAGACTTATTGACCTTTATATTAAACTATTAATTTTTGGTTTCGAATTATTAGTTGAAGTAAACGTGTGTAAGGGATTTATATTGAACCATTAATATTTGGTTTCGATTTATTAATTGAAATAAACTTGTGAAAGGGCAATTTTCATAGTGGGTTTTGCTGTTTATGATTTTGGGTTCACACGAAGATCCAAAATTCCTTTTCATGAAAGGATTCTGTTGAAAGTGCATGAACCAAATTAATATATGTGAAGTGAAAAATGTTTAGTAAATAAAATATTGTCTACAAATAATTTCCCATTTGAATTATAAGTTTTCTTTTTCTTTTTTAATTGCTTTAATTTTTTACCTTTTATCTCTATACTTGGGTCAAATGGTTTCGTTGATTTAATATCGGATTCAAGATTTTATGTTCGAAATCCCAGTAAGGAGATTGTTTCATACTGGATGAGAATAAATCTTGAGTTAATAATATAATTAAACTTGAGGGAATGTCAACTCATGAACTAGCTTTGAGTCTGAGTTATGCTTACGGAATTTTATATGAAATCAAAGCTAACTCATGTATAAATAGAACTCACTCTATTTTTTTTTTATGTAGTAATGAGTTAAAAATAGAACTTTAGGCAACCTTAACTCATGAGCTACTATTTGAGTATGGATTCAACGTACAATGTAATTAAGGATGATGAAAACAAATTAATATCATTGACAAAATTGCTTTTATTGAAAATAGTAGAACTACTATGGAAGTTCGTAGCTCTCCATCCTGAGAGCATCACCAAAAGGCTCTTCAAATAAAATTTTATTACTTATTTGAAGAGTCATATTAATATTTAAAGCTCCAAAAGACACTTCAATTAAAATTCTTCAAATAAGAATTGATTCTCTCTCTTCAAATTTAGAGAGTTAATTTCTCTCTCTTCAATTTGTATTTTATTACTTTTCATTAAAAAAGAGAGAGAAATACTTTAATTGTTATTGACTTTTTCTTTTAAAAAATAATTATTTGATTAAAATAATATTAATTTATTTCTATTTGAAAAGTCTTTTGGAGACTATTATATTTTTTTACCCTTCTATTTGCCACATAGGTAAGCAAATAGATATTTGAAAAGTAAAATTTATAGAGACTTTTAGAGATGCTTTGAGATTTCATTAGTGTATGCACCGCTAGTAACAATTGGCTAAATAAGTAAGTCAATATACTAGCCACATATGCAGACAAAGCCAATTAATTCGGATGTGGATGTAAATCAAGTGAGCAAGGATTTCTTTGGCTACACACATGGCTGTAGTTAATTGACTAAACTTGACTCGGTAACTTAGCTATGCTAAGTCAAATTAACTGCAAGCCATGGTAAACTGCTAAGTTATATACTTAAGATATGGTTAAATTTAATTGCACAACATGTTTTGTAAATAAGGGTGCAAAGCCTTCTATATGATATACAATTCTAAATGAATTCAATTTTCTGTCTAACTTTACGTATTTAATTAGCTCTCTTATATTTTATATTATTTACTTAAACTACAATCATTTCTTGTTAAAAATTATAATATATTATCAGCACGACTATTGCTTTGGTATAAGAAGAATCTTATCCCTCACTCTTCATTTTACTTGTTTATTTAATAAAACTATGATTATAAGTATGCTATGTGGTCACCATTAACTTGAATCTTTCACATTAGAAAGTAAGGCTAGTTATTTTATTTTATTACTAACATTGCAAGCGAAGCCGAAGAATCAAGATTGAAGTGTAAATCAAGGCCGAAGTGTATGAAATTCAGATTGAAAAGCCTTACAATATCAAAATTGAAGCCTTTACATCTAAAGCCATAAATTTGACAGATTTGAAGCCCTTAAAGATGTCAAACTTAATGAAGATAGCATTTGAAGCCTTTGATATATGCGGTGGAAAATGCTTTACATGGTTAACATGATAAGCATGTAAATATATCAAAGGCTTTAAAAAGGTATTTTATTAAATTCTAAAATTTTGTAATTATTTTTTTATTATAATTTTTTATTAAAATAATTTTTATAAAAAATAAAAAGTTCTAAGTTTTGGATTTATTTCTTTATTAAATGTAGGGGCATTTTTATAATTATAATTATAATTTTTTTTATTTTTCAAATCTTTTATAAGATAAAATGGTCTTTTAATGTAGTTATGAGTAAAATTGTTATTTCGTTTAAATTATTTAATGGTATCAGTGTGAAAGTGGCTAATTTATACAAATTTAAAAAAAAAGGTGGTGTAGAGAATATGTTAGAATTTTGTAGTGGTTGGATAAATATAAGACAAAAAGAAGGTGGTGCGATGATAATTTCTCTTTTTCTATACTCATAAGCTCCAAAATAATAAGTTTGATATCAACTAGATATGCTCTACAAAAAAATTTACAGATATGCTTACTAAAACTCTACCTGCATTAACATTTAAAAAAATAGTATATGACATCAACATGTGCCATTTTAACAGACTGTTGAATTGATCATCAAGGGGAGCACCCCTTAAGGAGGGCGCCAATTAGGGTAAGCGCTTACCAAGGAGACCATTATCTTACAAAAAAATAACTTTTAAAGCTAAACTAGACACATGTACACTACATTTTTTTTTTAAACTAAGCTTCCTATATTGAGTTTTTACTAACAAAGGTTTCTAACAAGACAATTTTCAAACATGTCCAATGCTACTTTATGATTCATTAAATTGTATTTCTTTTGGTAGATTTTTATTCTAATAGGTTTTCCTTATAAATGGCAAGTACAATTGTCATAAATTAATTAGTGGATATTCCAAGGAAAGTGTAATACAAGTGGGTGGCTGTCTACCATGAGATTTAATTAAGAGTATGCATCACTAGTTACAACTGATTAAGGGTGCGTTTGAGATTGAGGTGTGATATCTTTTAAGCTACAGCTGCTGTGAAAAAAAAACTGTAATTATGAAACAAAAGTTAATAATATATAATAAATATAAATTTTAAATAATAATTTTGATAAAATTATTAAAGATATAATAAATTTTATATTAGACAAGTGAAAAATTATATCAACATAGCTTAAAAGTTACAGCAGTTAGTGTTTACCAAACACTTTAATACTGTAGTTTTTAAACTACAGCTGCCCAATATCAATTCCAAACGCACCCTAAGTAATCAAGTTAGCATAGCAACATATGAAGACAAAGCCAATTAAGACAAGTGTGGAGATAAATCAGGTGAGCAAGGACTTGTATGGCTACACACATAGCTCTAGTTAAGTAGCGATGCTTGGCTAGATAACTTGGCCAGGCTAAGTCAAATACAGTGCAAGCCAAAGTAAATAGCTAAGCCATGTTCAAATGAAGCGTGTCCAAATGTATTGCTTTCCATACGAGGACAATAATGAAATTCGCACAATGAAAAGGCAGTGTAAATGAAGCGTGTCCAAATGTCTTGCTTTTTTCATGCGAAGACAATAATGAAAATGGTACAATTGGTGGCTCCACTGTACTCCATAACCGTCTTGCTTTTGACAACTGACAAAGCAAAACGTGAATCATGGAACTTCCGAATAAAAAAAAAAAAAAGAACAGAAGAAGAAGGAGAAAAGAAAAGAAAAAGAAATTAAGAAAAGAAATATCTAGAAATATCTAATGCTTACGAGTTTCCTTTGCTCCCATTTCATTTCTTCAACGGATGTGACTTCGGTATTACAGGGACAATATACCGCATAATCCGGACATCGTCAAATGATTCTACTCAATCTGTAATTTTAACAATTTTTTCACCTTTTGGAGATGGCTAGATTGTGAATTTCAGTACCCAACAATAATGGAGTCGAATCCTTCCCCAACATCTATTCACTATTTGGGGTTCACCTTGCAAACGGATGTAAGGTAATCCAATTTTTGTCTTATATGATTTAATTAATATTAAATTTTATTAAGCTCCTTATACTCTTTTTATTTATAAAATATTAAGAATTAATATGATATTTTTTACTTACATACACTATTAAAATTTTATTTAATACTTTATACTCTTTTTATTTTTTATTTTTATAAGTATTGAAGTACTTATTTGGATTACATCCAAGACATATTAATCCACGTAAAACACTAATATCATCAAAAAGACAATAATACCCTTAAATTTATAAATTAAAAATAAAATTTAAGATCTTTTTCCTCATTCCTCTCGCCTTCAGCTCCATCATCATGATCTTCACCTTCATCTTCACATATTTTAAACATATGAAATGTTGATGAAATGATATTTTTTTCCCTAAATGTTCTAAAAATTTCATGGCAATCACTTCAATTTTAAACTCAAATCGGCCGCCCCTGTCAAAGCAAATTGTAATTTACTTCGATGTCATCTTGTCCATTACAATGTCATCAAATCCCTTAGTTTCAGACCTATTATTCCAAATCTTGATCCCAAACTCAATAGCCTTCAGCTAAAACATTTATTATGAACTCAACGACTCCAATTTTAACTAGCAGCAGCAAGGATAATTCAAGACTCCCTTCCAATCTCAATCTCAAAGTCCAACAATCTATAGGAGTGATGATGGTAGTTGTTCGTTTCCATTAGCATTGACAAATCCAAATCATTTGTAAGTTGCTGTTGTTGCTGCTCTTTTTCATTTTGGCGGGGCTATTCTTGTTCTTGTTTTTCAGTGGACAAATAATTGGTCTTAGCAAGAGAGGTTTCAGATCTTAATCATTTACTCATGAAGACAACAAAATCATTATTCTTTAGACATGACACTCAACAATGGAACTCTGATTATTCACCTATAACAATAATGGCGCCGGAGGTGGTGGCTTGGCGTGGGTACGACGGAGCTGTAGCCGATGCGTGGTCTTGTGAGGAGATATTGTTTGTGTTGCTTATGGGTTTTTAAGCGACTTTAAGCATGGTTGTGGGTCACTAAGGTTGATGAAGATGAGACTTAACAATGGTGTGCTTTTGTTGCTGGCTGTATTGGTTAACTCCATTTTCTTCATTTTCTTCCACCTTTGTCAAGAAGGATAATTTTGTCTTTTTAAAACTCATAGGCAAATTATAAAATGAAAAGAGTGTAAGGTGCTCAAGTAAATTTGACAGTACTTAAAACATAAAAGACAAAATTGAGGTATCATACAATTGCAACTTAGGTGAATAGGTGAATCCCACTATTTGATTCTTTGAGTTTGATAAAACTAAAGAAAAGTTAGTGTTTGACACAAGACATATTGGTAAAGAAATTAAAAAAAAAACTATAAACAGAGTTTTTTGTTTTTTGTTTTGTTTTTTTACCTTTAAGTCTAATTGCAATGTGGAGGAATAGGAGTCAACATCCGAAAGAGAATTTGAATAATTTTGATCAAATTGGAGACAGAATCTCTCTCTCTCTCTCGATTTCTTTATATTTTTAGAGCTAATAATTAATTAAAAGTTTTCCAAGGCTTACCAGCTTCGAGACGCCTTTTAAAAATTCACGCGGAAGCTTCCAAGTTTTGGGAAAAGGATTGGTGGCACCTTTCACCTATTTTGTTTATTAATATTGTGTATGCCTTCTTGGTAAGTTGTTATATGCACACAAGTTATCACATCAAGCTAATTAAATCTTTATTTAAATTAATCCAGCTAAGTCTTTGCATTGCATGCATTCTTTTCACTAGAAACCAGCAAACTCTTAACTAGCTTTTGATTTAATAAAATAAATTAGACAAGTCGTTTGACGTATACTAAAAAATTAATCAATCAATTTGTTGGTAAAGATTCAAGAAAAGCAATAGCTCAAAAATAGACAGATGAGTAATCCGACACTGTGTTGGACAAATCATTTGACCTAAATATTAATTTGATGTTTAATTGTTCAGCATTAATATTAAAATCAGTGTGAAAATTTAATCACATCTTATTACATGGTTTACTAGTTTCCTACTCAATAGGCATTTGAGGATTGCATTGATGGATTTCTATAACTCTTTTACGGAAAAAAAAATGAAAACCAAAATCATATATGACTAAAAAATAATCTATTAAAAGTGAGTATTTGTCAAGATTAAAAATATTTCTGTAATTTTAGTATCATTTTTAGAACATGCCGAAAACAATTTGTTTTGTTTTAAAAATATTCTCATCAACAAAGTATCAGTCGAATTTTTAATATTTTTATTCTTGACATACGCACAATGTTAAATAAATCATTCAACCCAAAAGTTTAAACAATTAGAAAAAAGTCCAAATATAAGTACAATAAAATCTCCCTAATAATTATCTATAAATTACCCAAAAAAAAGATGTGTTACATTAAAAGTTTAAAATATAAGAAACTGCTTTTCTCAAGTTGCTTGGTATAATAATTTATTCTTTAGAGTTATTAGCAAATCATTGAATAGTATCTTATAAAAATTTCATTGAGAGAAAAACATTAAAGAGAATGCAAACAACTAGATTTTGAAGATGCATTTACATATTCTCAATCTTACAAGTTCAATTTAGTGCATACTTTATCTTTATATCACTTGAATTAAGGATAACTAAACCAAATCAATAATCTTTCTTAACTATACCTTTATTAAGTTATAACATTTTCATATTAATTAAAATAGTTTGATCCCATCATTATGACTATAGGGAGTTTTCGCCGTATTAAACTAAGTTTTATGATACCCTTAACATTAGAATTACACGCAAGTTTTAACAAGTCTCCTCATGTGAAACGTTAACTAAGAGTGAATGGAATGAAGACAAGACTTTGAATATAATATCTTATTAGAGAAATCACTTGACCTGGAAGCTTAAACTACTAGATAAAGATTCAACTATCAAAAACATGAATTGACCTTTAAAAAAAAAAGAGAGTAAAGATACTATGTGTTTTTATATGTTTCAATTACAACTAGTAAATGAGCCTTGATATGTGCTTTAAGATGGTGAAAATTAGAAAACGTTTGTGCTTAAAATGGGTTAATTTTAGTTTACCTTTAAAGAATTAATTATTTTCAAAATACCCTCAAACTATTATAAATTTCGACTTACTCCAAATTACCATTCAAAAGATAAAAAAAATGGGAGCACGCATGCGCGCGCGCACACACACACACACACACACACACACACACATATTTATTTTGCTTTACGAAACAAAAACCCTCCTTAACTACACCAACTACCCGATGTTTCGTCGCAGCAACAAAGATGGAAAAGAATGGCAGCATATTAAATAAAAGAACAAGAATACACTACTAGCCATTTTTGTTTATATAATTGTTGCTGGTAAAATTTGGGTACAATTAGAGTGTGACAAATGTGTTATAGCGCTCATGACCAATATGCCCTTCTAAAATGTGAGAGAAAATTAAAAAGACAAAGTAAAATGAAATATCTCAAGAAAAAAGCATGATCCATCCTATCAACTTAAAAAGTGCAAAAAATGACTCTTAAACCTCCATTAAGGTTGTTACATGTCAACATGATATGATCCCTACATGGATCATCTCAAAACATCTCTCCAATTGTCACATGCACCAAGAAAAAGAAAGGGAACTAGCTCAAATAACACAATGAAGTCACCAACTCCTACAACCCAATTGACTCATTTGAAATAAGCTAATAGGATATCAAGAAATGATATCATAGGGGACAATCTCACAACTAAGATATGTCCTGGTTAAAAAGGCTAAATGACTCAAGTTTAATAGTCAAATTATTGATAAACCATTTCCCTTAGGAGGAGAACGACTTATTACAGCCCGTCGCGTGTCCAAAAAGACACTAAGATGCCCTCAATGGCACTTCTTCTATTAAGTCAGGTCAGTCTGAGCAAAACAGGTTCAACATTTTCCCTACAACTTTTAATTTTTCACTTGTTTTAAGATCTCTAAAAAACACATAATCTTTTATAACACTTGCTGGACTTAACCGTCAGATTGCCATTTTGACCATAGCTTGCATCTCTTTTAGCAGCTATTTTCTCTTATTTTCAAGGTCATGTCAGCTCTATTCACCCTAGAAAATTCTGCTAAGGTGATTTATCTTTATTATTCACAAAACTACCTTTCAAAATAAAGCTCTTACAATATTTTTGAACTAAACCAAAATCAGACTGAAAATATTTTATCTTATTTTCAAGGCCTCTCATCTCTGACTTACAAATACTCATTCTTGGAAAGTCTAGAAATTTGATTCTTAAAGCTACTTGAAACCCACTTTTCACTGAATAGTTGCCTTATTTATCATAGTACCACACAGCTTAATCAAGCTTTGGATATCTTGGAAAGGGAAGCAAAATCTTGTCAACATCCTCAAGTAAAAAATGTTAACCTATCAGATTTTAATTCCATTTATGCTCTTGTTAATCAAACTTAATATTATGGTCTCCAATGGTAATGTTGGGGAAGACATAATCTTAAAAGTCACTAGTCTTGGAACCCACTTGCTTTTATAGATCATCACATGTTTTTATCCCTAACCCTCCATCTCAATTCATTGTGGAGCGCCTATCTTCCCCATAGTATTTTCCTTCATATAAAAGATGGCATTCGTCCTAGGTTAGCATTAAAAAATCACAATTGTTGAAACATTTAGCTTTTAAAACCTTTGTCATTAAGAAGTCTAATGATTAAATGATTCTCCATCCTTGCTTTACCATTAAAGTTTGGTTAAAACTAGTCATATCTCTAAATCTCATTCCTTATTTACCTTTAGATTTGCATAGTTTATGTTGTCTGGCCCAATGAACACTTATTTGACTTCCTTTAGATCCTCACCAAAATCTTGCTATTTCTATTTGAATGTTGTCACATGTCCTAATTGGAATTCTGAATACGCTTATGGCATATGCTAGTATTGCTGGAGCTATTGTTTTAAAAACAAATTCTCTTCCACTATTCGAGAATAGCTTACTATGCTAATTAGATGTCTTATTCAAAACTTTTAACTTGTTATCATTGAAAAAGGTCAATTTCTTTCTATCTACTATGAATGGCAGTCCAAGATATTTCTTAGAAAATATATATATAGCTAAAAAAATAAAATTGACAGTTGCAATCTGACCAACTAAAGTGTTCCCTCTAGAGAGCATTGATGATTTCTCATAGTTAAATATTTGACCAGAGGCAACAGTATAATTATTAAGAATAGTCTTTAGACTATTATAGTATTCAATGGTTGCCTTTGTCAAAATAAAGCTATCATTTATAAAAATAAGACGTTATATGGATAGTTCTTTATTAAACCTCACTCGCTAGATCAATTACTTTGATTATTCCTATAACAACAAACTTGAAAAAGCCCATGCACATAATACGAAAAAATATAGAGACAAAGAACAACCTTGCTTTAATCCCCTTTGAAAGTGTATTAGCCTTTTAGTCACTCCATTAATAAAAAATAAGGAAGATTATGTAAAGGTTCATCTCATTATTAAATCAATTCATTTTATTAAAAGTTCTAATCTTCATTGTATGGGGCTTGGCCTAAGATTTTTAGGTATCCAGTTCAAAAGACCAGCCTATTAGGTGGAGCGATCTATTCTTATAAACTCAAATATCTTCCCTTTACTAGTCAATATAGAATACAACTCAACAATCCCCCCTCGGGCGAAACCAATGTCAAACTTTAGTCCTTTTGTCTGACATACATGAGTTGTTTTATAACCACATTCTAGGTAAAGTCTAGCTCTATTACCAATTGTAAGGGGCTTGACATAAGATTTATAGGTATCCAACCCAAAAGTCTAACATACTGGATGAAGTGACATGCCCAATTATATTCTTTTTACTAGATAATGTGGGACACAACTCAACATCCATAGTATTTTTCAAGAAAATTCATTCCACACTGTCATATGCCTTGTTGATATCAAGCTACAAAGCCACTAAACCACAATTTTTTTGCCTTTACTCTATCTCACTTTGTGAAGACATTTATAACCTATGATTATATTATTAGTGATAAGTTTATTTAAGATAAAGGCACTGTAATTTAGAAAAAATAATTTGGTGTAGGATGTGTTTATGTCTATTAGCTATTGTTTTTGGCGTGATCCTATAAATCATATTACATAAGTGATAACTCTAGGAAATGAAAGTTATTACATCAAATTCTGGACTTTAATCAAGATTACTTAGAGAGCAAATAAAGTCTTTTTATTACATTTTGGTTACATTTTACATAAACACTCATTGTAGTCAAGTCTTGATAAGTTTTGTTTGAATCAAAGTAATTTATGCTAAAAACAAGTGAATAATTGTAGGTTTTCAGAGAGTCTAAATTCATGAGGAGATGTTGAAGCACTAGAAGAGCAAGAGGAGGAAAAACGATAACAACAAAAAGAAGTGAAGCACAATCGAGAATAAGGCAGTGTTGTAGCAGATGTTAAAGCAACTTGTGCTGCAGCAATCTGGGAGCAATGCGCGAGAAAATTTAAGCGCGGGTCAGCCATAATCGCAATATGCTTGTTTCCTAATTTGAACACCTACACGGTCATAGGTTTTGATTTACCCTAATTTGCAATATAAAAGGGAAGCATACACTACATAGAAAGGCGGAAAAGGAATTAGCATCAAAATAATTACAAAGGCAAGAATAAGAAGAGCAGATCGAGAGAGTCTTGTTTCAGCAACATCGAAGACTCGTGCAGAATTATTTTGTCTTTTCATCGTGCTCAAACTTATATTTCTTTTATTCCTTTAATTGTTCTGATGTATTCCTTGATTGATATATGTATGTTTACTTTTTTCATTCAGAATATGAACTAAACTTACTTATAGTTGAGTCAAAAACAATCAAATGAGTTCTTGATTGTTCTTATATGTTGTTCTGGTATTGCTATAGCATTTTACTCTAGTAGTTTTTATGAATATAACTGTTATTTTAGTTAACCACCCATTTAATAGTTCCAGTCAAGATAGAGCAGCAAAAGGGCATATCTTAGCAGATATTACTAAGGTATTACTTGATCTTAAGTCAAGTTTATTGGATTAAATTATCTTGAATCCCATAAGGGCAATATTTGAATTTAAGATTTATGACACGCTAAACATAGGTGTTCACCTTGTAGGGTGGAAAGATTAAAGATCATAATACCGTACCTTAAGTAGATTAGCAACTGGTCATTGTTAGTAAATTTAAGGGTATGGGAAATCTAATATGCGACAGCTGATGATGCAGATAAACTCTGCCTAGTGCTGCAGCATTAGTCACAACAATTGGTACTAACTTGATGAACAACAGTCAACCCCAAAGGAGAGTTTGATCATTCAACTACCATAATCTCAATTGAATCTTAGATATACTTAACTTAGTTTATTTTATTGCAATATTATTTTATTTCATTCTTACCTTAATCATTGATTACAATAGGAATTACCCGACAATTTTTTGTTTTTGTTTTAAGTTGAGTTCCATTATGTGATTGCTTTAGCAATTCGAGTAACATCTCTCCCTGTGGAGACGATCTTGAATATTTATCACTTTATTACTTGTTATGTATACTTGCACATTGGCATTGGTAGTAATTGCTTATAGAAATAAACCAACAATAAGTTAATAGGCCAAAGGTCTATTACTTTTCTAGGCTTCTTTACTATAGAATTCAAACAATATAAGTGTGGTTCAATTGAGCAATATTACCTTATTCATTGAGGATGTGCAAGCATGTGGTTAAAACCCCTATGTTAACTGATGTTCAAAGCTTTGAAAAAAAAAGCTACTAGAAAGTTATTTGACTCGGTGCCTTTAATGTTGTTACAAGTTATAACTTCATTTCAATGAAAGCTTGATCAAGCAACTCATTCATCTTCTTTGTCACTTTTGATGGCATGTCTTATAGAGTAGCTTCCATTTAATTCGAAGAAGTATTCGTTAAAGTGAATAGAATGTCAAAATATTCACAAAATAACATTTCTATATCTCAGGTTTTTTTTTATCCAGTTGTTCTAGATAAAGCCCTTGCATTGAAAACTTATTGATTTTATCCCTCTCTCGAAGCCATCTACTCTAGACCTTTGCTTCCAGTATATTTCAAATTTAAAAGCATAACATCAATCTCATTTCATGCTTTTAATGTTGTCAACATCTTCATATTGTAAATGTTGTGCTTAATAGCCTTTAATTTATTGATGAGCATTTCCAATTTCTTTTCTTTATACTTAAATTCTTCTTTATTTTAAAATTTTAACTAAGCTATAGAACCTTTATTGTCTTGTTAAAAGTTTCAACTACATTGTTGCTGTTATATCTTCTTGCTCTAGTCATTCTTACCTCACAATCTCTTTCCACTAGTCATATGAGCTCTATAAGTCTTTGCAATAAACATGAGGTGTTGATCTCTTATTATACCTTTAGCCTCTTCATTTCTCCTTAATCTTCATTTAAATTAAGTTATGACAAGATGTTATGTCATGAAAGTCTCCATTAGTGTCTTTCTGAACATACTTTCTCAATTGTTGTTATGCAAAAATTGGTCCAACATTTCTTTGATTATGTGCATCCATTACCATATCGCTTGTTAATTAGAGCGAAAGGATATTCTTTGAACCTCAAGTCCCACAACTCACATTCAGTGATTGCTTTTCTAAATTTAAAGATCATATTAACTCATATTTTATTCCCTTCAATTTTCTTAAAAATTATATGAATTTCATTAAAATTCATGAACCAAAGCCAAAGCAATGAGGAAAGTCAAGCTAACCATTTCAAAAGAGTCCACTATGATGCTTTGAAATAGCTTTTAAATGGCCATAAATCCTTACATATAACCAATAGCTTTCATGTGTACCACTAGGTCAATGTGGTGTCTACTACATGATTTCATATTTACTGTAACATTTGAGGTCCATAACATTACCAATCCACCTTCTAATCCATGTCTATTGACTTCTACACAATTCCCAGACTTAAATTTTTACTGTTATTTTGCATTTACATAGAAATCGTCTTAGTTTCATGAAGAGATATAAATTGAGATCTCTATAAGTGGAGAACTTTTTATGCTTCATAGAACGTTCATTCATTCATCAATCCATGAATGCTCCAACTAACGATCCACATGACTATCAGTGGGACTAGCCACTAGCCTTTGTCCATTTAAGCTTAAAGTCTTCTATTGTGATCTCCAAGTCTCATTTATTCTATTTCTCCTATATCTTCAACATTAGCATTTGTTTTGCTTTAGTGATCCTAATGGTGATGTCTTCATTGGGTTTTTTATTGTCTTCCTCTTAGCTTCTAGGCTTGCCTAATTAGCCTCACTTGCTAATTTTTTTTACTACTAAAGGCTCATTTTTTTAATTTTACTCTTTTTACCCCAACTTGCTTGAGCCTTCCGTTATCTCTTTTTAGGCTTAGCTTTATTAATTTCTAACCCACTATCAACCTTTTATATTCTAGATTTAGCTTGGGCTAGTTTTCAAGCTACAGTTTGTTGCAGATTTATAACATGAGGGTTCTCGTAAGTAGTTGTATTTTCTCATTCCTTTTTCCTTTCTTATTCTTTACTTTCTGTCCCTAATGATTTGGACTTCACTAGCTATCAATTTTAATATTTTCTTGTTATTCAAGCAATCTCAAATTTCCTCCATCTCGCATTGAATGCCCTTATTTACCCATTTGCAATCGGGTTTGGATCAACCCATCTTCATGACCTAATTTATCTACAATGGTCTGAATATGCAACTTTATAATGGCTAGATTAGCAATACATGATGGAGATTCATCTTGTTGTTTATATGTTACTTATTTCATTATCCATTTCCCCTATTCTGCTTTAGTTTTTCTGCCATGGTTATGGCTTTAACTCATGAATCATATGGCAGCTCATCTCTAGCCTGACTCTTATAGGTTGTACATTCTCTATATTGATGGCTAGTACAGCTAAAAAAAATAACAAAAATCATGCATTCTTTCATAGTAAATTATAATTGGAATAACTTCTTCTTCACCCTCTTTTTACTCGAGCAATAAGAGCATCATCAATAGCTTAGTAGTATCAATTGACTCTTAGCCTAATAAATTCACCTATACATTCCCCGCTAGCATTTGTCCTAACTTTTTTTATTCTTCTTATGGTTGCTCTTAGTTTTGGTAATGTTTCCTTATCCATACATATAATAAGCATATTTTAAAGTTGTACTTAAAACAATGTATATTTGAAGGAATACTTTGATACATCCCCAATACCACCTAGTTTTGTTAAGATAATGAGCATTACATTAAAATGATATAGACCATCAAATAAATCTCTCATTTTATCAACATCGGCTCTAAATTTGAACATAAAAACATTTTCCCCTACATGCTCGATCTTTACTTCTCTAATTGTTTACCATGCTTGTTGCAAAGCTAGCTTAAGTTCATCTTTATTAACACTTCTAATTGTCAACACTTTACCCTCCAAGCATCCAACAACTATCTTCTATCCTTTTGATTTCTTCTCACTTTTGAAAGAAATTTTTCCTTTCTCACTCATTTTTAGAGTTATCGCATTATACCTTTGAGTGAACTCCTCTAAATCCATAATGCTTTAAATTAGGAGGAAACCAAAAATGGGTCTAAAATAAAAGTTCACATCAGCCCTCTATTAATGCTATTTAGTTTAACCACCAACATAACTATAAAAGAGAAATTTTTAGATTTGATAAGACAATTTTAGATTTGATAAGACAATAATAGATTTGTAATACCCTTAGAACTTAAACCGGTGGGTAAGAACGAAGTATCCTAATGACTCTATCTAATTTCCATTCTGAAAAATCAAAGGAAAATCCACCTCTCTCTTTTTAACATTTGAAAACTACCAACAACATAGAGCTATAGCTCAAATGTGAATGCAATGCATGAATATAAAGTGAAGAGAAAACAAAACTATAAAAATCAATATCTAGGAAAACCATTTGTAATGACAAACTTGGGAATCTACGGAACATTTGAGATATGTAATGAAAAAATTGGGAAGTTTAATGAAATATTCTATGTGATCAGGGGTGAGGGTTAATGTGGGCTGGGATCGGCTAGATTTGGAAAACTTTGTTTAAGCCTTTAAGGTTGTTAGTTATTATAAAAACTGCCAGTAATATATTTATAATTACCATTGTGAGTAAATTAATTTACAAACCTGATACAAAAGTTTGAATTTATTTATAATCTGTTCACCTCCCTTTTCTTCAAGCTATTATTTTCACAGTCACCTTTGAATATAAGATTATCGCAAGAGGCTTGCCCATCCTGATCCAAATTTACATGCCTTTCTTAATATTTTTAAGGGAAATTATCCACCATCCACCCTATTTTTTCACCGTTTTTAAAAAATACACAAATCTTTTTTCTTTTTTTTTGCAGCGCTCCACCTGAAGTTAACATTTTTTTCATTAGTCCACTCTCCTTATAACACCATTAAAATTTTGCTGACATTATAAGGGTAAATTTGTCATTTCACAACGACACAGTAGTGGAAATGTGTAAAACAATATAACTTCAAATGAAGTTCAGCAAAAAAAATTAAGAATTGTGTATTTTGAAAACATACGAAACAAAGGTGGTTGATGGATAATTTATCTTTTACATTTTAGGGTAAAAAAGTCATTTATACAATATTCCGTTAGTTTTCTTTCCTTAGTTTTCTTAACGGTCTCCAAACGGAAGTGGAAAAGTGAAAAGAAATGTAACTTCAGGTGGATTCCAGTAAAAAAAAATTATATATTTTTGAAAAAGTTGAAAAAAATGGTGAACAGTAGATAATTTCTCTTTTTTTAAATTTTTTTCTCTGTTTTTTTTCTTATGTACACAATTTTGTGAAGACAAAGAATTTAGCACACGTTTTAAATTTATAGTTTTTAATGTTCTTTTTTTTTATCAAAGAATTTAATTTACAAGATATTTTTTAAATGCAACTGTCAAATATTAGCTTAATATTTATGCATTTACTTTAGAGTTTTCATTATTGTTTTTATTTGAATTTTTTCAACCATAATTCTCAAGATTTTATCAGTTTACACCCTAAAGTATTAGGAGGAAACTTCGATGGTGCTTAATTATATTTTTATTCTTTCTTTACTATTAAAATTATATTGGGGTAAAATTCTAAACTATTAAAATTATAGAGGCCGAATCCTTAACCTTTTCTTTAAAGGCTAAACTTAATATATATGTATATGTATATGTACCCATCATTGTTTTTTCATACGGACACGTTATTAAGTCATATGATTTAATAGAGTTAGTGCAGGCATGCTATTAAACTATATGTGTTTATATTGAATTGAACAAATTTTATTAAATCACATAATTTAATAGTATGTTTTTAAGAAAAATAAAATAAGAATGCTTGCACTTAAGAATTTTTAAAAATATGTGTGTGTGTGCACGTTTGTGTAAACGAGAGATTGCACACTTGAGGAATTTATATATATACTTATATATGTGTGTGTGTACAGATTTTGATCTGGTTTGCCAAGTCGCTCACCTTATACGTTATGTTCATGGGCTTGCGTGTTTTTTTCGTGCGCAAGTACATCTCTCTTATTGGAAATGCAAACTAAGTTGGCGTTTGTTTTTTTATCTGAAATTTGAATAGACTTGAATTAGTCTGAATTCTAAATAGATCTGAATGTCTAAATCTGAATAATATATTTGTTTTTTCGTCTGAATCTCGAAAAATAAGTATTAAGTTGTTTATTTTTTTCAACTGAAAAAGCTAAATATATGTACTTTTACATTTGTATCCTTATTAAATTTGAATGTCAAATAAATAATAAATTAAATACCACAATATTTTAACATTTATAAGTAAAACTATATTCAAGTGAATAAATAATTATTTTAAAATTTTAATATATAAAATACCATAAATTTTAAATTTTATCGTATATAATATAAGAAAGAAAAAATATGGATATTTTTATGTGAGTTAAATGTCTATGGGTGAGTTTTGGGATATACATGAAAAATAAATTATAAAGAAGGGATATTTTTTATATTAGTAAGTAATTGACTTAATTCAAATTTCTCCATTAAGTAAAAAGTCAAAAAAATTGACTTATTTTATTAAGTCAAAATTATCTAAAAAGTCTTATTAAGTTATAAAAATAAACATATCTAATTAATTTAATTAATTAAATTAAGTCATTTTAAATCATAAATTAAAAAACAAATGTCACCTAAGTTAACAAACGGCCAAGGAAATTAGACTTGGCAAAACTAAAAAGAATCGCCAAACTGATAAGCAAAGGAAATTTAATGAAGTTATAATGCGCTCAGTGCAAACAATTGAACTAATAAATGCCTTAAGAGTAAGCAAGTACCTAAGAATTTGACGATTTTTTATTCTTTTATCTAAACAAATTAAACAAGATATACCGATATACCACCATACAATAAGATGATAACCATTAATAATCATTCACATTTTACTTAAAGTTATATGTCAAACCTTGTCTTTGATACTGCTCTTAGACCCTAATCTGATAAAATTCAACTTTAAAACACTAACTTGTTATTTTAATTGGAGTTAGAAACTTAATTTATTAAATACATGTGTTTTGATTAGTGCAAGATTCTTGATGTCGCAAGTGCAACTCCTTTTTATATACCAACATCCACATAAATATATACAATAAATTTATACTTTAAATCAAAGAACCTGAGTCCATCTCTACTCATAAGCTCTATTTTTTCAAGTAGTTCTTCTTTATTATACAATAGAGAACACAACTCAATCTGCTGAGAGTCAGGTTCAAGTGTGTAAAAAACTAATATACAACACATAAAGGAGGGTTTAAAAAAATAATAAAAAAGACCAATAATGAAGCCCTAAAATTAGAATGGCAGGAGTCAACTTTCTTCCAAGCAAGAGAAACTGTTAGAGAAAAATTGAACAATAATGGAATAATGGTTCTCAATGTCAGGATATTTCAACAATTCATTAATATTGAACACAGAAGGTAGTTGAGCAGTCACTCTCCCCACTGTTGCTTCGTGGCATCGGCCATAAGTTCATCGGAAGGATATGCGATTTTTATGCTCAAGTGTTGTTACTATAAATTATCAAACGTCCAGTTTTCTTGTTTTTGTTTGCAGAATCGTGCATGTGCTTTCACTTACCCTGTAGTTGTAATGTATCAATCGATTCCGATAAAAAGTTACTGAAATATCATTATTTTTTTGAACACTGTGTCTTTATATATTATTATTGAAAACAACATATATATGTATATATAAAAATTAATGGTAACATGAAAACCAAAAGTGATAACAAAGAATCATTGGATGTCAAAGTAAAAAATATAAAATGTGTAAGACGAGTAACATTGATGAAATTACCATGAAGATAAAATGTCTAACAACTAAAATATCTCATACCATAATTAGTACTAAGATGCCTTCATTATTTTTAATTATCTTGTTGAAATTAATATATAACACTATTTGAAATTGACAAATTGTTGCTCATTATTACATCAACACCATCATATCAGTATTGATTATAAAATTGAAACCTAAAAGAAATTATGATGGATCAATTTTTAACTTATTAGGCTGCTCAAATTGCAGTCAAGATTGTGGGAAGTATTAAAGGGGCACACTAGCTTAATTTATATGTAAAAACTAGCTCAAGAGTTAAAAGACTTGACCAACTTATGTTATTAGTCCAATGACTAATTAATTGATACCAAAAAAATTTTCTTATTACTCCCGTCATGTATAGACCATCTTGTTTGCAGATCTTTGTCACAGAGTGTTAGGCCACACTCGTGAATGAATTCGACTATGATACACTATAAAAACCGATCAATCTAACTCATAATATTGTTGTCTAATCAGAATATAAAAGATCAAGAAATAAGGATCAAACTTGTATTATTAACTCAATAATTAATCTCAACTTATGTGAGATAATTTTCATATCACGACTCCATCAAGTTGGTTGGGTCTACTCTTATTTTTATTTATTATTATTGTTGTCTAATCAGAATATAAAAGGACCTTTTGTTCTCTTTATGGGTTTTTCAACATGAAATAATACCTATATTTGATTAATATCAAGAACATTTAAGCTATAAACAGTTGAATAATGCTTTAATATGCAACTCCGATTCAAAACTTAATCAATTTTGCATTTTTTTTTTCATTTTTTCCTGTGTGTAAACTAATGGAAAAGGGAAACTGCCGAAGGGAGACTTAACCATGCTTAGTGCATGTTAAGTTATGCGTCATAATCATATATAATTGCTATTGCATTGGTTAATTTATGCTTTTCCCACTAAGTAGATATGGGTATTAATTTGAGGACAAACTTAATTCATAAAAGCTCATATAGATGAACCGAAATACCATGATTTTTTTTCCCCATAATGAATGTGGTTAGTGTACATAGATGATGATAAGCTGTTCAAACCTTTGTCAAAATTAAACCAAATCTTCGGATTGAATTTGTTAGTTGCTTTATCTTGCATTGAGATAAGGTGCCATAACTTTCTAAATTATGCAAAAGTGATTAAGATAAAGTAGTGGAATTTTATAGAGAAAAAAAAAAGTCAATAAGATGAAAGATTGAGAACTTCTACAAACAAAGTGAGGGTGCCGAATCCAGAGAATTTTAAATTCACAAAACGATGGTCACTATCGTTAGCCCATTTGATATACTTCTACCTCATTTCTATTTTAAAACGGCGTAAAAATGTGAAGTGCCTGCACAAAAAGATTACTATTATTATTATTATTATTTTTAGTAGACTCATGCATAAGTTGGCCGTCATTCATTGCGCACTAGGACCCCTTATACATGATATCTTTTATAAATTTAACTGTTATTTTTCGACAACAAATTGCGCTTGAGATCAAAGATTGAGGTTCCGTCACTATGTATACAATTCACCATTGGTAACGAAGATAAATAAATACTTTAACACATGATGATTTATAATAATGTCACGCTCTATGCCACATTAATTGTAATATAAATAAAACTTAGAGCTCTCTTTTGTAAGAAAATCGAACACAACAATCTTAGCATGCCTTTTGCATGAAAATTATGTCCTCCTTTTATCGTTCGCCACTTAGAACTAATTGCAAAGTTTTGTTAAGCAACCGAGCTTCGGCCCGCCACTTGGTATATTTGCCACTTTGCCATCCAAATGCATGTGACGCGTGCCGCACGCACCCAACAGACGCGTGGTCCCATCTCTGACAGGTTATAAAAACTGATGGGTGATTATCACAGTCGATCCCACGAACATGACAAGAAATTTTGGCCTCGATGCATTCACCTCTACAATTTGCATTATAATAAATACAAAAAATTATTGTAAAAGTCAAGTTGGTAAAAAAATTTAAAATAATTCCACAAAATAATAATAATATCTTTTCTATAAAAAAAATATAAAATAATGAGCATGATAAGAGACATGGGGACAGCCTACAGTATGATAATGGCCTTTTACACTTTGTCCTTATTACATAAATCATTTCTTTTTTAAAAATTTTAATAGCAACCCATGATTATATTTATATATAAATTCTCTCTCTTCTTTCAAAGTCCAAAATCGGAGCTCAAACCGACTTGTACTTCGCATTTTGCTCTGCTTTGTTCAATACTTGAAGTGGGTTTTTCGGTGCTCTGTTTTTTAACAAGTGATTCTGTTTTTCGCTATTTTTTTTCCCTTTTTCTCTTTTTCAAAATTTTGGGTTCAATTTTTTGAAAAATGTATGCGGAGACAGGTCTTATTTTCCCTTACATGCAGAATTTCTCTCAAGATTTTCAGCTACTTGAAGAGTATTGTAAATCCAACAAGCCCAATTCTTCGATGGTACTTTTTGTTCTTGCTCTATTTTGCTCTCTGTTCATGTGTTCGCATATTTACTCTGTTTTGGTGCTTGATGATCTGCATTCATTTCGCTGGTTTTAGTCACTGAAAACTTGGTAAATTAGTTTCTAATTATGCTTTATTCTAAATGGGTTCTCTTTGTATTTCAGTATGGTCTTTCTATTCAACTGATACTCAAACTCTGTTTAATTGCTGAAAATTTGACGAAAAGATTGCATTTTTGTTTAGCAGTTTTAATGAAAGTTCGGTTTTTGATCTTCAAGATTCATTTTTTATTGATAATTTGTTTGTTTGATGTTAATGTTATCTCTAATACTCTGTTTGGTTGATGAGAGAAGTGATGAAAAAATTTCGAATTTTAAAATCTTTGTGGAATATGATGAAGAAGATGGCTTTTTAATATCCCACCTTTTCTGTGTCCACATTTTCTATGAACCAAACAGAACATAAAGGGAACTTACTTAGAAAAACAAAAGAAAAGTAAGAGTATAAATGGTAAGTGATTTCACAGTCACTAGTTCCGTGTTCTTCAAGGATTCTTTTTTTTTTGTTTTTTTTAAAGTATTAGACTATTCGTTGGTTTTTAGCTTTTCGCATCACTTTAAAAAAGAAAAAGCTTTTATTTTAATTTTAGTTTTATTTTTAAAGTTCTAAAAGATGAGAAAAAAGAAAGTTGAATTTCCGACTTTATTATTGTTTCAAGATGTTTGTTCGGTTCGAAAACTAATTTTTAGAAAGTGGGGAATATGATGATTACCCATCAAGAGTAGAAGTACATCTATGCTTTCAGTGAGTGAGTTTAGTTCTTGAGTGAAAGATTTTTCATCGTATTTAAGGTAATCATGTTTGTTCTTGTAAGGATATGGACTTTGTTGGCTGGAAATCTTTTGACACTGTGGTTGATTAATTAGTTCCCCCATTCAATTTCATAAATTTCGGTTGATTTCTCTTCATTAAAGGATGTTGATTTCTTTCTTTCTTTTTCACTTGGATGGCCAAGTTTGGCCAGGTTAATGTGATGTTTTGTTCAAAGGTTGCTGTGAGTTCCTATGAATTAAATTCTACAAATTAAGTTGGAACTGGGTTCGGTTGGTAGAAGTGTTGTGGTTGTAGTAGAAAATAATGCTATTTGTGGACATTTGTACTAAAATTTGTCGTTTCATGCGTATGCCGATGTGTACTTCTTTCACTAAAATGGCATGACCATAAATTTAAGAATCTAATTTTGAGATTGTATTGGCCATTCTAAATGAGGTGTATTTGTTGCTGGTTAGTTCGGTGTTGGCTTGTTTTGAGTCCAAATTACAGTATTTTTCTGGCTACATTGACACTTGAATAGTTGGAAGTTTTCTAGTCAAGAGTAATGTGCACTGGCATTTTAAACTTCATTTCTTGATTTTTGTTTGCCTTGTTTTGTAATATAGAGCAACACTGTCGCAACGTCCACCATATCAGACTATGACCTCGGAGGTGAAGGGGATCTATTCAAAGCTCCAGAGCCCATCATTGAAGAAACACTTGGGAGCCTTGATCCAGTGACAGCAGCTATTTCAATGATCTCTTGCGGGGAAGATGTCATCACCTCCCAAGGACTCAAGGTTACAAATATTGAATCAATTCACAATGAGCAGCTTCTGAGTGAGGTTTTCTATGACTGGGACAAGGATCTCATGGAAAAAGCAGCCATGGATGCATCACTTTCTGAAGTCCTGGATATCAAAATTCCTATTGCGATGACAGATGAAAACCAAAATCAAGAAAACAAATTGGTTCCTGATGTACCATTTCAGAAAAGTGTGAGCTCTGGGTGTTTAACCTCAATGGAGTGGGTGCATGGGACTGCAATGCAACCGAGTTTTTTGGAACTTACAGGAATGGATTTTGGATCTGTTTATGGGATGCGGAGGGCATTCAGTGATGGAGACATAAAGGTTATACTTAATTACGCTATGTTTTTAACTTTTTTTTTCTGTCTATACTATATGCTTCTTAGGGCCTCGTTAGGTACACGATGATCTTTGCTCAGAACTAGCTGCCAATAATTGATGTCACGGCTTTTGACATATATCTTTGTGTTCCCAATAACTCATTTTTTCCAAAAAGAAGATGACTCCAACTAGTGCTGTTAAAATTTTGTAAGTTAAAGCCTCTGCCATGACTTGCTGAGAACCAACTTATAAGGAGATAATGTGTATGTATTTTTTTGTATGCATAAATTCTTTTTATCTTTTCCATTTGTCTTTCATAACCCACCGGATTCATGTAACTGCGCACAAAGCATGTATTAGCTGTGTAAACTAGTCTGTGGACTGAGAAATCTTTAGATGTTTCTGAACATTTTCCACAGGATGGGGCTGGGTCATTGATACTGAGTTTTTATGGCAGACTCTTGGTAATGGTAATATGAGCCTCATCCAATCTCCTCTCGAGCAGCCTTTGATGATCAGCAGCTCTGCTACCGAGGACCGCAGGGAGAAGCTTTCAAGATACAGGAATAAGAAGACGAAGAGGAACTTTGGAAGGAGAATCAAGGTAACAAAACAATTAATCTTGTCTTGTTATTTTGGTATTTATTGCCTTGTTAGAAAACAAACTGCAAATTCGTGCATATTCATAAAGGTTCTTTTACCCTATAAATCCAACAAGGAACACAGCTCTATGGAGGACTGCTTAATTAGACTTTTTTCTGATATACCTTTTCTCTCGCAGTATGCATGCAGGAAGGCTCTAGCTGACAGTCAACCAAGGATTCGTGGAAGGTTTGCGAAGACCGAAGAATCAGATGTTTCCAAGAGGCAATAACTCTTAAGCTAAATCGGTAAGAAGAAGAAGCATAGGAATGAAATAGCTAGGTCAAATGAAGACATGCAATGGAAGAGTTCATAAGTAGTGAAGCCTGGCAAAATGTTAAAAGACTCCACGTTAAGCCTGAAGAGGTTATGTTAAATAAACAAGTACCCCCAAATCCTGCAAAATAGTTGATCTCTTATTCTCCGTAATAACCTACTTAGTAAACTGAAAGGGTCGAGTAGGGTTGTATATAGGGTTTGTTGCAATAAAAGTATAAGTGGAAGAATTGTACTTGTTCAAATATATGTTATATGAAATGGCAATGTTCTCAATTAGATGTATAGATGATTCATTTCTTATTTCTGTTGTGAGGAATTAATTTTCATTTCTTCTTTCCAACCTTGAGTTTCCTTGCCACAAAGGCCGAGTAAGTCACACCTCAAGGTCACACATCAGTTCTTCCGGGATGAAACATTTTCATTGATTGATCTTCACGGCAAAGGACCAAAATACCCTTCTGTGCATTGAACCAGGCACAAAATGAAATTTGGAGTTTCTTTGGTCTTATATGAATGATGAGGAAGGAGCTCGATGATTTTCTTTTGTTTTGAACAGTGAAGACAAAGTCATTTGTACCCTTGAAGCCCTTTCCTTGTCTCTAATTTTCAATGAGAATGCAAAGCTTGTTTGCATACCTTGCATTTTACAAGCATGACAAAAACTCTGTCTTGTCCTGAAAATCAATGAGCAAAAACAATTTCAGTTGCCTTTCTCCTCCTCCAGGCTGTAACCACCCTGAAATCAAACAAAATAATGACTCGCTAGTTCAGAAGCGTCCGTTCTCTTTTCAATTTCATATTTCCTTCTCTAGAAATCAAAATCAAATGCATTCTCCCTTCCACTACATGCCAGAAACTAGAATGATAATTGCGGCGATAATAATTGTAAACCACAAACAACTCCAAAAAATTGAATAATAATAATTGCGGCGGTAATAATTGTAAACCACAAACAACTCTAAAAAAATTAAATAATAATTAATAATAATAATAACAATAACAATAATAAGTTTATGGCTATGTTGGAGCAGATGGAGCACGAATTTCAGTCACGTGCACAAAGTAATAAATAGTAAAAAATTTATTATAACTTTAATCGCGTGGTTACAAAAAATATATTTTACTTTGGAGCAACTCCAATATAGTCAAACCCTAATAATAAAAGAAAATAAGAAGAAATGGGAGAAACTATTCCTTTTTGGAGCCTAGGCTAAGAGGAAAGTGGTATTTAAAGTTGCTTTACCATCTTCATGAGTCGTGATTTGGTTAGTCTTTAATCACATACTTTGTTAATAGAAGCATTGCATCTCATCTTTTTTTTTTTTTACACACAATATAATTTAATTAAGATAAAGTTGGGATGGAGTGTTTGCATGCACCCACAATTAGGGGTGGGTATAAATCCACAATCCATGGGTTTATTCAAACTCAAACCAAATTAAATGGTTTGGATTGTGTAAATCATGAAAATAGGTTAAATATGGGTTTTATATAAAAAGAGTCCGACTATTAGTACCCCTCCAAATTAACCTTAAATTCTTTTGAAACTCCTTTTTCTAAATAAACACTACTTTCATTTAGAAATCT
Source organism: Citrus trifoliata (assembly GCA_018350135.1). Classification (NCBI taxonomy): domain Eukaryota; kingdom Viridiplantae; phylum Streptophyta; class Magnoliopsida; order Sapindales; family Rutaceae; genus Citrus; species Citrus trifoliata. Next base: position 15,367,786 of record CM031386.1, on the reverse strand, counting down.
TGTAATTTCTAATAATTTTCTCATTCTTTCAGTCTTAATAATTGCATTCTTCTTTTCAAACTTTCTTTATTATTTAATTTTTAAAAAAATTCTAAAAGAAAAAGTATAAAAAACCTTATAAAATATTGAATATTTTATGGGTCCAACACAATTTTATCGTACATATGAATTTTTAGTGCAACAATTAATTTGAGAATCCTTAAAAAGTTATTTGTAGTGACATAAAATTTTATTTAATTTATTTTCTCACAATGTTGTATCCTAATTTTGTTGCTACATATACTACAAGAGTATTATTTTGGCTTAAAAATTTGCTTCTTAAATTTAGATTATTTTAATGATTAAAAAAATTTATAGATTGCTTCTTAAATTCAGATTATTTTAATGATTACAAGAATTTATATTGTGCAAGCAAAATGAAATTGAAGAGAGAAAGAAAATGTAAATGGGATTAATTCTATTTCTATTTGTCCTTAAATGTAATTATAATATCATAGGGTTTTAAAAGATCAATAAAGGAGTGTCAATAGTCCAACGCAAAAAAAAAAAATCATTTCATTATGGTTTGGGTATAGTTTACCCATGGGCCATGAACAAAACTCCAACACTCAAAATTGTCAAATGAAATAAATGAAAACAAAAACAAATAAGTGAAAAGTTATTATTAAATTGTTCACAGTATGATCAATTGTTAATAATTAGAAAAGGAAAGCAATATGTAAAAATAAATATGAATTAAATAAATGCTATTGTAAATAATTAAATGAGATGAAATTAGTGTTTGATGAAATCATTTTTTTTAATTTATGAACTCATATTATATTTACGTAATTACCGCTTTTATGTTTCTAACAGTAATAAAAAAAATACCAAATCGATATTGTTGTTTTCGTACTTAAATCAAGGAAATTTATAGTAATAATGCCGAGATGGTTTTTGAGGGCATAGTTACCTAGTCCATTGAAAGGAAATAATTAATAATTATGAGAAATGATATTTCCACTGATAAAATATTATTGTGACAAAAATTATAAAGCCTTATCATAAATAAAATTAACATTTTGTGTGCTATATTGATACTGCAGCATACATAATACTCCTTTTTTTTATGGGATTTATTGACATTGATCCTTCATCCTGAAATTTATGAGCAATCAACCTATTGAAAAAAAAAAAACATCATTTGATAGAAAATTATCATCTCAATAATTATAAGTCAAAGGATACAGTTTTTTAGTTAAAGAAATTTTATTATTTTAACTAAATGGTACTCACATAAGTTGTTTTTTTTTCTTTCTTTGAATTTACCAGTTGATGTCATATTTGTGTAAGTTTATTATTAGAGTTTACGTTTTTATTTATTGAGAATTAATGATTTTTGTGATTAAACTTTATTTTAATTTTCTAGTATTCTTTAATTTAAGGATTAAGTTATTGTAATATTTATAATTTATAATTTTTATCCACTATATTTTTTTTCATATTTTAGTATCAATTTAATAATTATTAATAATTTTTATATAATTAAATTTATCAAACTAAAAAATATTTTGATAATAAAATTCAAACTACGCCCAAATGTATTGGTTTAAGTTGGGTTGAAAATATTTGGGTTGGTTTGGGTTGAACCCAAACTTTAATGGTTTGGTTTGGGTTGAGTTAAACTCAATCAAAACTTTTATGTTTTTATTTGGATCGACTTAAAATCCAATTTAAATTAATCCATGCCCACCCCCACCCACAACTAGTGGCAAAGCCAATAACATTCTTTTTTTTTCTTACTTTTTGGAGTGAGCTAGGTTTTTTTAATTAAACATTTTTTTATTGTTCCTAGGGAATTAATAAGAAATTAAAGATACATTTAATAAGAGACCGAATAAGTCTTATTTTTCAAAATATTTGTTTTATACAAACAAAGTTATTGAAGTTTTGTAATTGCACCTTAATTTTAATTTTAAAGGCTTAAACTTTGACCGGGAGACATGAAAATTAGAGAGAAGTTTGAAGTTGAAAAATAGATTAATTTTGACAAGACTTTTTACCATAATTGAAAAGATGGCATAACTAAGTAACATAAAATTCTTATATAGGTTCCAATAAGAATATTTTTATAATTAACCACAAAATAATTTTGCATGTCTAGGCTGGACTATGCACAACTTCAGTGACAATAATTTAAAATTCACTCAAAAAAAGGAGAATAGAGAAATCCACTCCCATGTACAGTTAGAGAGACTTGAACCCTTCGTATGTAGTTAATGAGTTCGAGACTATTTTTTTTTTTTTAACAGGAGTTTGGTTATTTGTTTCTTTTAAAAAAAAATCTAAATTATGTCTCTAATTTCGTTTGATAAAATAATCGCTTAATGGATGAGTGGTCTGGGCCACGCGAACTAGAGGCCGCCCAGTTGAAAGGAAATTTAAGTAAAGCCCAACACTTCATCGCAACCTCTATTCTGCCGTTTTCGCTCCTTAGTCCATTTTCAATTTCCTGGATCTAGCTGTTACATACCCCATTTTTTGTCTTTTCGGTTAATTACACTGCAATCTCTGTTTTATTCTACAATTAAAAAAAAATTGAATAGTCATATATTTTGATTTATTAGTCCTATCTTTTTTTCTAATTTTTTAAACTAAATCAAAAGGTGAGGTTTTTTTTAATTATTAATTATCACACCCGTCATCAAAGTTTTAAAAAGAAAATTTACTCTACATACCTACCTAAATGTCAAATATATCCTTGATAAAACTAATTTTTTATTTGTACTAAGAAATTAATTAAAATAATATATAAAAATTGATTAAATTGTTTACATACCCCTTAGTTTCAGTTCCATATTTCTAGCAATTAACAATTGAATTATATCACTAACTTAAAGTTATTGAACATGAGATGTCGAAGAAATTCTTCAATAAGTGTGGTGTCACCTGCATGTTCTTAATATGGTTTATGAATATGTTACATGCATTAATACACGTGCTAATCTCAAAATAAGTGTTGCGCCGATGTAGTTAATGCGGCTCACATTCATAAATTGAGATGAATTAAGAATACTCATGTTTTTATGATTAGATAATGATGAGAATAATGATTCTAAATTTCTAAAAATTAAAACAAGAATAATTTACTCACTTTCTTAATGGAAGGAAGTGAATAAGGTCCATTATAAATACAAAGGGTCCTTAGCCTAGCCAATAATAATTTTGCCTAAAGGCTATATAGTTGAATAGGCTAGTAGATTATAATTATTCTTAAAATTTAACTTGAATAACAATAGCTGGAGGTGGAGGTGTATAACTTACTTAAGTTTATAATCAATAATATATTCTTGTATAACAAGCTTGTTCATCAAGCCCCTAGATGTAAGAATGAACGAAGACTAATTTTTCACCCTCACTTTTTGACACCTTTTTATTAAACAATAAAAAATATTATTAATTGATAAATTAATATATTTTTATTACGTGTTGAAATTATTGACTGTACATTGAATAAGTATTATGAAAAAAATTATTAACTACAAATTAAGAATAAGAGATTAAATTCACATTCATATTTATCATAAAATATAGTTTGTAATTAATGTATGGTTTTACTATATATTAAATCAATTAATTATTTAGAAAGATAATTAATTTGACTATATTAATTCAAATATAAGAATAAATCATTTTATCCGGTGACATTAACTAAGGTGACGTTTGTTTTTTAACTTAATGACTTAAAGTAACTTAACTTAATTAATTAAGTTAAATTTAGGTGTTTGTTTTTATAACTTAATGAGACTTTTTAGATAATTTTAACTTAATAAATAAGCTAATTTTTTTGACTTTTTACTGAATGGAGAAATCTGAATTAAGTCAATTACTTTTTAATGTTAAAAATATACCTCCTTTATAATTTATTTTTCATATCTATTCCAAAACTCACCTACAGATGTTTACCCCATATAATCTCATCTTTATATATTGTTTTTAGCCGTCATGGAATCTCTCCTTACTTTGCTTCTCTCATCTAGTTCTTAAATCTCCCATTAATTTCTTGCTAGGCAAGCACTTGACTTGGACCTTTTTTTCTTTTTTTTCTTTTCAATTACGTTTTCTAGCATTCACTTATATACTAATCAACTAGCTTTGCTAATCTTTTTAGTGATAAAATTTGACATTTATGATATTTTATATATTAAAATTCTAAAATCATTATGTATTCACTTGAATGTAGTTTTACTTATAGATGTTAAAATATTATGGAATTTAATATATTATATATTTGACATTCATATTTAATAATGATACAAATGTAAAAGTACATATTTTAATTTTTCAAGTTTAAAAAAATAAAAACTTAATACTTGTTTTCAGAGATTCAGACAAAAAAATAAATATATTATTCAGATTCAGACATTCAGATCTATTCAGAATTCAGACTAATTCAAGTGTATTCAGATTTTAGATAGAAAAACAAACGCCACCTAAGTCAATACTCCTAAAGGTACATTTGACATATTGTATTGTGCTGAATTAGTTGTATTGCACTATGGTATATTGCATCTAGGTGTATTAAACTGTAATACAATATCATGTTTGGTGCAACCTCAACTATAACATATGTAATAATATTTTATATCATTATTTATATTACTATTAATTTTAAATTAATATTATTCAAATTTATTAATATTTAAGTATTTATTATTAGCTATATTAAGTTATTTTAAAATAATTAATTTTTATACATTCATTATTATAATATAATTAATTAATATAATATAATATTTTTAGTTTTATATAATATTTAAGTATTTATTATCAATTACGTTAAATTATTAAATAGTAATCAATTTTTATATATTAATTACTATAATATAAGTAATTAATGTAATATTATGTTATTTTTTATTTTTATATAATATGTAAGTACTTATTATTAGTTATATTAAATTATTAGATAATAATCATTTTTTATATATGTATTAATATAATATAATTAAATAATACATTATTTATTTATATTTTTAATATAATAAAACTATAATATAATATTATTCAATAATAAAATATAAATTTATGGACTTATGTGTCAAAACATAATTTTTTTTTGTTTTTTTAATTTTACAGCAAGCATTAGGGACTATAGTGTTAACAACCCAACCAAAACATCTTAGCCACTAAATTAGTTTTGAGTTCGATCCTAATGGTACATTAAAAAAAGACAAAAAAATTGGTATGACCTTAGTGGTAACGTAACTGACTCCTTTTTCCTTTATTTTTATTTCTTTTACCAATAATATTTGTTTTAGTTTCCAAGGAGTGAAAATCTCAAGTTTTTTTTTTGTTTTTTTGTCCTTTTTACGCAATACTGTCATGGCAAGGTACTAAGGTAGATTAAGGTTTCAATGTAAGATCATAATTGGTTGTTGGTGCAAGGAGACTGTGCTGAATTGAATTGAGTTACTTGGCATTGTTTAAGACTTATAAGTAAAACTTAGATGATGCTTTATTTTCCTTGTTCATGCTTGGGATCAAGGTCCTCTCTTAATTAGATTTTCTTATGAGTAAATTTTATTAACATGATTGGTGATTAATAAATTAAAAAATAAACGTAGTTAAATTTTAATTATATTCTAACACTAAAATACAGATGATATAAGATTGCAAAATACTAGGAGAGCTCAAATGAGAAGAGGATTCTAGTCCCATGCTTAGATTGTCTAATATTGAATGGTATTAAACTTAGTGCATGTTACGTATAACTTATTTAATAATTATAAGTATTTATTTAATCGTATAAGCATTTATAAAATTTTTGTTGTTATTTAGTTGTTTTTTAAATAGAGCTTTTGAATATTAAATGAAATATTTTATCTTCACTAACAAAAGTATAAATTTTGAACTTTTAGGAATAGCAGTTGAATTTTTTTTAAACTATTAAAATCTCTAAAATATCTTTTACTTATTTGACAATCTTATTTCCCTCATTTCATAATATAATTTTACAAAATTTACCGATTAAAGCAATTTTATAATTTTTAATAAAAACTTTCATTTACAACCAAACAACTTTTTTTTTAGATGAAAATTGTACTAGTAAAAGTTCTATTTAAATAACTTTATTTGAAAAACCATATCAAACGAGGCCGTAATCTTTATCCATTTGGTTGATTATCAAAGCTTGATATAATTTCTATTTATACAATATTTTTATTATATATTTAAATGTGACACTTTTTTTTCTTAATATATTACAATCAAAATTTTATTAATATTTATAATTAGAAACCGATCGAGACTTTCCTTAATAATTCTACTATAATAAAATGTGAATTACTATTTCACATAATATTGGAAGGATATCTATTATACCCTAAATTATGAAAAAATAATTATACCTCTATCTAATTTTATTGAGAGAAAAATTAAGTACAACTATTATTAGGATTCGTACCCATACACTAAAAGAATTTAGGGTGGCCAATAGAAGGTGACACATGTTATTGTCACTGGAGTGGCAACTAACGGCCAATGACTAAGAGATATTTAACATAAAATCGGAGTCTTTATATATATATATATATACCTACGCAATGATGAATTTTTCTTTTTCTTTTTTTGGTTGCAAACGGAGCAATATGAAAGACCAATGCGCAAGGGCACCATCCGAATGTCACCAATATGAAAGACCAATGCGCAAGGGCACCATCCGAATGTCACTCAAATGGTGTTATCACAGCACCCTAGTCGATTTTCGTTGTACGACAAAAAGCTACGGAAAGGTAACTGCCATTGTAGGTTAAAACTTATAAAAAAAACACCCTGATAGTATAAATATATATATATCAAAACCCTTCCTCTTTGAATCCTACTCTAGAATGTGTTGCGGTAGCTTGCGTTTTACTATTTTATATTACACTGTATTAAAATGTGGTTAATATAATAAGGTGTATAAAATTAATCTATAAGAGTAAGGTTTATGTTATATTCATTAAAATATTATTTATATTTTAAATATAATCATTTAACTCTTACTATGCAATCAATTATAATGAAATTTATATTTATATTTGTATTTAAGTTTCAATAATAAAATATAGTAATAAATCTAAATATTTAACAAATAAATGATAATACATAAAATCAATTATTTTACTCTATATACGTAAAAAAATATTTTAATTTTATTTATTCATTTATTATTTATTAAAATACTAAATTTAAAAATAAATTTAAATTAAACGATTATATTCGACATTAATAAATAAAATAAATTTATAATTTAATATTATTTATTTTATAATATGATATAATTTATATTATATTAAATAATTAATAGTATTATATTTGTACAATATAATATTCAAATAATACTATATAATAATATGATTATACTAATTATAATAACTAGTGTAGAGACATGAATTAATTATAAAGTAATGTTATTAATAATATAACATAAGATTGTAATGTTTTATAATTTAATAATAGTAAATTATTAAATTATTTTAATATAATTAATGTATAAAAATAAAATATTTTATTCTAAATTTAAAAAAATTAATAATACTAATAAATTTAAATAAATTATTTGATTGGTCCATGCTAAACGAAGTATAGTATTACATTATAACTTAATGTAATGCACCTTAATACAATATAATTAATGCAGCCGTTAACTAATAATAATAGTAATGACCAAAACAGTTTCTCTCATTATTAGAAATTTAGAAATTTAGAATGTTGTTGCTCTACTCTTGCCTACCTTTGAACAAATTGAACTCTTGATCTGGAAGTATATAAATAAATATATGGGGTCAAACCAATGATAACAGGTCTTATTATGAAACCATCAAATGACTTAATTACTAATCGATTCCCATCAACTGCATGTATCACTTGGTTCTTTGTTTTGTTAATATATCATTGTCTATATTTTTCTTCACCTATTTTGATTCATTAAGAATCTTGACCATTAATTTTTTTTTTCTTTTTTCTGTCATCATAAGGGAATTCCCCTGTCATCTTCTCGCATAACCTATAGCCCCCTGTCATCAATAACAAACCTTATCTGTACTTACAAATTACATGTATCCTAGAAGTTCATGTATTGTACTCATCTCTCTTTCTTTTTTTTTTAATTCCCACCCCTCTTTTAGTTGATATTTTGAAGTCAATGATCGCTAGAACCTGTTTCTAGACCAATGATCGATTCTACTATGTCATAACACAGAGTCTCAGATTTCTGGTACAGCCACACAAAAGAGGACACTAGTACAAGTTTGTTGCTCTTTTGAGGCTAAAGCTATAGCCATAGAAGGAGGTCAAATTTCTCTCTTAAACAGCAGAAGGGATCTTAGGCTTTGGGCTGCCTTCAAGAACTAGCATCATCAAAATTACGCCCACCATCGACATTTGTATTTGATTTTGCCCATCAGAGTCTCTCTCAATCAGAGAAATCTCCACAAATCCTTGTCTATTCTTTCCCACAATTATCGATCAAAACTAGATGATTTATCAAGAACAGGACCAAAATCTTCGCCGGATTATTTATGGCCTCTACAAATTTGACATCAGCGGTGGGAAACAAAATGATTTTCAAGGCGGAATTTTGGATTCTTATTCAAAAGAAGAAAAGAAAGCTGACTTCACTTTGTGATTGTGATGACAAAGATATTTATTTACTTGTACCACCACCACCACCGCCGCCAACATTTCACACTTCACGTGATCTAACAAACCAAATTTCGTCTTTGGGTTACCAAGCCGTTTCTGCCTTCTCATCAAATTCAAGCAACTAAAATTGACCAAATTTTCAATTTTCTAATTTAAATCCCCACACGGCCCTATCCATTTCTACAAAGTAAATAAAAACAACTGGCCATATATTTCTCCCCATTTCAGCTTCATCGCGCCACGGCTGACACCCCCTATGCATTGGCTGCAACTCACAATACGGCCACATCAAATCCGATTAAATCCTCGAAATACACGACAACGTCGATTTTTCCGGCGGCCATCGGGTACTACTCCATCAAAATTCCGAAATTACAAAATCCTCTTAGAAAGCCCGAAAGTTCTGTAGAACAAGGAACAAAAGCAACCATTCCGCAGCTAGCTTTGTAACGTAAAATGACCCTTTTGTCCTTGGCCCCTATCGATGGTTATTCTTGATTATTATTAACTCTTCCTCTGCTTCTTCCTCTTCTTCCTCCCCTTCGATTCATAGCCATAAATAATAATAGTTCTTCTTTTCTATCTGTTTTATAACACCTCTGTTAACCAAAAAAATTCCTCTTTCACAAACCCATCCATCAAAATGCCGAAAATAAATAAATAAGTAATACCCACAAAATATTTAAGCTTATGGTAGTCGAAGCTGCCAAAATTAGATTCAGACATCGTGCCACATAACAAGCTATCCAATCCCAAACACGATCGATTCAGAGCATTTTAGGAAACAAGATAGAGAGATCAGAGAAGCTAATTGGTTGACCCAATTACACAAACCTAGCTCTATTTTTGGTCATAGACAGTCACAGCTGGCTTCTTGTTTATTCTTACAACTCTTTCACTTTCTTCTTCAAAATCGAACCCACTGTGGACCGATGTATGTATATATAACTTAAAGAGACAACAAAAGCATTTATTAAAATAAAAAAAAAATTTACAAAAACAAAAAAAGAAAAAACAAAGAGAGGGAAAAAAAGCATATTTTGTATTGCGCCACTTCCCCATTTGAACTTTCAGTCACAGGCCAATGCCATCCTCCTCTCTCTCATACATGATCTTGCAGAAACTTTTGCTCAAAATTATTGAACATTTAGAGATCCCAAATCCCATCGAGAAAACCAACTCAAAGTGGCCAAATCTCCTTACACCCCACCGAATCAAAATTAATAGAAAGTCACGCAATCACACTCGAAAAGTTCCAATCTGCAGAATCAACACAAAATCAAAAATCACAAAAGCGAACAAATTTCTCCACCAAATTACACAATTCTAAACTTAAAAATTAGAAAAAAGGTAAAAAAAAAAAAAACCCCCACAAAGTTAAAATGTTTCATAACGAAATATTCGAGTTCCAACATTCTTGGAGCAAACTAACCATATGCAATATTGCACCACCAATCTACCATCTTTCTCTCTGCTCAGATACTATAACCCCGCCCAAAAAAAAAAAATACTAAAAACTCTATAAAATAAAATAAAATTAGAAAACGAAGAACAACAACAATTCGCAAGACTGCAACAAACAAATTGATTTGAGAAGAAGAAAATTGCACAAGCAACACGCAAGGCGCAAGATAGCCTCAACCAAATAAGCTTAAAAAAATTCATTCACATGTTAAAATATTGCTAACAATTTTAGATAACGCCGAGCGGCCCGTAAAACGCTTTCTTTTCTTTCCTCCTTCCTTCCAACTCTGTCACTCCAACGCCTTTCTCTCTCTAAACAAAATTTTCATCAAAACCCCCCAAAAAAAAAAAGAAAATTTAAAAAATCATTTTTATTTTATAATTACATTACAGTTTGTTATAATTATATATTTTATATTACTCTGAACAAAATTAGATAGCTAGAGAGAGAAAGCTTCATCCAAGCAGATCTCTAAAATTCCTTTTAACAAAATTCGATCAATTTCTCGAATTTTTTCAGAGAAGAAATAACTTCTCTTTTTATTCGTTTTACGAGAATAAATAAGAGGAATTCTGTCGTTGCCCTTATTGTTTTAGTTTCGAGATTTAAGGTTCTTGAAAAGGAATCTGGTTACAATTTAGGGTTTACGTGAATTTGATAAATTAGAGAAGCGGCGTCGTTTTTGGTTAATTAGATGTGGGTGCGTGCTGCAATTGGTTGATCATATTCATTCATCTTTCTGTTTTGATACAATGATAATCAAGAGGAACTTGAAATCTCAAATGCCGAGTTTGAAGCGGTGTAAACTCGGCGACTCGGCCAACGAGGACAATGAAAACTCGGCTAAGCGGAAGAAACGGAAAACTAACGGCTATTACCCGTTAAGTCTACTTGGCGGTGAGGTGGCTGCCGGTATACTCCCCCTTAGTTTTCACGGAATTCTTCACTCCGAGAAGGGATTCGCTGCGTCTTGGTGCACGGAAGTGGCGTGTTCCCCCGGCGAGGAGGTGTTGAAATCCAAGGGCTCAGGTTCGGCCAGGTTGAAGAAGCCGGCGGTGGAGGTTTCAAGGCCACCGCTCGTGAGGACATCGCGAGGTCGGGTTCAGGTACTTCCCTCGCGGTTTAATGATTCGGTTATTGAGAATTGGAGGAAAGAGAGTAGGCGTGATGATTGTTATGATGATGAAATGGAATGTAAGAAAGAGAAGTTCAGTTTTAAAACACCCAAGAGTTATAATTCTAATGTGAAGAGTAAGTCGAAAGATGATAAATTTAGATATTATAAGAATTGTAAAAATGGTACATTGTGTGAGGAAGAGGAGGGAGATGAAGGTGGGTTTAGTAGGAGTTTTGATGCTAGGAAGTACCCGAGTTCGAAGAGTTCACTAACGTCGCTACATGAGCAACAATTTATTGATCTTGACAATGATGAGAAAAGCCCGCCTGAAGACATTGTTGAGTTTATGAGCGAGGAGGGCTTATTGAATGGCGAGAGAAAAGATGATGGGTTATATGGGCCAGAGGACTTCTACTCAGGTGATATAGTGTGGGCAAAGTCAGGGAAGAACTACCCTTATTGGCCGGCCATAGTAATTGATCCTATGACTCAAGCGCCGGATGTGGTATTGAGGTCTTGCATACCTGATGCAGCTTGTGTGATGTTTTTCGGTCACTGTGGGGATGTAAATCAAAGGGTATGGATTGTTTTCTATGTTAAGCTTGTTCTGTTTACTAACTTCGATGTTGTTGTTATTATTCTGAGGTTTTGGATGCTGATTGTGGTGCATTGAATGATTATGAACAGGATTATGCTTGGGTCAAACGGGGATTGATATTTCCATTTGTTGATTTCGTGGACAGGTGTATATCTGCATTGGTGCACATAGTGTTTATTTATTTTTTATTTTTATTGATTCCTTTTGCTTACCTGAGGTATTTTTTGATGACATAGGTTCCAGGAGCAATCTGAATTGAATGACTGCAAGCCCAGTGATTTTCAGATGGCATTGGAGGAGGCTTTTCTGGCTGATCAGGGGTTTACAGAGAAGTTGATACAGGACATAAACATGGCAGCTGGGAACCCTACTTATGATGAATTGGTTCTCAAATGGGGTCAGGAGGCTACTGGTTCAAACCAGGATCTCGACTATCCATTTATCGACAAGGCATGTCCCCTATATTGCAATCTTTCTTAAACCTCTTCTTTCTAAACTTTAGTAGCCGTGTGTAGGTTGGCATATGGCTCACCAAGCCTTAATTCCAAAATTTTTGCATAACCGGGATCTCTAAGTCACCTAGACATCATGCAGGGAATTTGTATGAAATTGATGATAATCTTATACAAACAAGTATCAGGAAATTAGACAGCCAAAATTTTCAAAGATTGTAATATAAGATTTCCTGCATATTTTTTTTTCCTTAATTTTCAATTAGAATAAAATCACTGAAATACCTTCTTTTTAATATGTATTTTGGTATTCTGTGAAAACACGTTTCTGCAAATCATTATTTGAGTGCATAATCAAGCAGTGCCCTAAAAGTTGGGAACCTTTTGGTTTTCCAAGAGAGCAATGAACAATTTATAGATTGGTCCTAAGGGGAACCATATTTTTATTTATATGTAGCCCTTTTGATTTTTTTTTCTTTTTCTTTCTTTTAAGGACCAAAGCAGTCCTCCAACTTTCAAGGAAATTAATTTCTTTTTCTATATTTTTAAAGAAATAAATTGTTCTCTTTCAATCCAGAACACGTTGAATTTAGTTTTATCGATGTAGGTCTCATGGGCAAAGAACAAAGATAAAAGACCCTGTGATGGCTGTGGCATGACCCTTCCTTCTAAATCTGCAAAGAAAATAAAGGCTTCAACTACTGGAGATCAATTATTTTGTAGAACTTGTGCCAAGGTTTGTAACAAGTGCATCGCCCTCATGGTTTCCTTATTAAGTTTCATTTGCCATTATTGTAGTTCTGTGTTGGTTTTGTGCATTTTCTCACAACTGCATGAATATTTATTTCAGTTAATGAAATCAAAACATTTTTGCGGGATATGCAAGAAGGTTTGGAACCATTCAGACGGTGGAAGTTGGGTGAGGCTATCATTTATCTACTTTAGAGTTTTGGCTTATTTTATTTCTTTTGGTTGGACATAGTGGTAATTTGTTATTCATTTATTGTTCAAATTACCTCACCGGTTAGGTGCGCTGTGATGGTTGTAAAGTATGGGTGCATGCCGAATGTGACAAAATTTCCAGCAGCCATTTTAAGGTCTGTTCATCAGCTTTAGACATTGCATGACTGTTGTGCTTTATCCCCCTGATAATAACATGAACTCCTCCCTCGACTAAATTATTTTTTGCTCTGAAGGATCTTGGAGGGTCAGAGTATTACTGCCCTGCTTGCAAAGCTAAATTTAACTTCGAATTATCAGATTCAGAAAGAGGGCAGCGGAAAGTCAAGTAAGTGATTTCTTTCTTTAATTTTTTGACATTTGTGTTTGAACTCATATTATGCAGCTTTATTTCAGCGATGTCTTTTTTGACATACTTTTGCAGCAGTTGTTTTCCTTGGTCTTTGTTTAGTGATATTCAACCAAAAAGATTGTATTATTAAATTTTCCTGAAAATTATTATGTGCATTTCAATTTAAGTTGGATGCACGGCTCTACATTTATTGATTGCAAGTCTTTGGTACAGAAGCAACAAAAACAATGGTCAATTGGTCCTACCCAACAATGTTACAGTTCTCTGCTCAGGTGTGGAAGGCATATATTATCCAAGCCTTCACTTGTAAGCAAAAATACAACTCATGGATTTTATTTTATTTTATTTTTTATGGCACTTAGCTGCACTTAATGGGAAATTGAGATATCCCTCTGTTACTTTTACACCTGTGTGTAATTTCTCTTAAATTTCCTCTGTTTCAGAGTTGTGTGCAAATGTGGCTTTTGTGGGACGGAAAAACTAGCTCTTAGTGATTGGGAACGGCATACAGGTTCCAAATTGAGAAATTGGCGGACTAGTGTTAGGGTGAAAGGTTCCATGCTACCTCTTGAACAATGGGTTCGTACAACGGCTGATTTTCACAATCTTTTCATATTTCTTGTCATCCATGTCTCTGGAATTCTTGGATTGTTTATATTTTTGAAAAATGAATATCTTGTGGGATTGGCAATTACTAATTTACTGTAGTATTTTTGTCTGGAAAAGTGATTGTTTCAATAGAAAACTATTAATTTATATGATGACATTAGATAAAAACCTGAAGTTAGGGTGTTTGGACTCAGAATATTTTACTGGTGGTTTCTGTTGCATAGGAGTAAAATTTTATCTGTTGTTAACCTTTGTAGAATTGGGGGGTTGTTGTACTCTAAGAAGGCTCAATTTTCAACATACACTTGTCTATCAAGAATTTTGTCAAAACTTGCTGTGCCAGCTTTTGGAATATAATGCTCTCACTAAGTTAGCATTCAACACAACAACTGTACTATGATTTTGTTTTAACTTAGTCCAGTGATTATGAAGCAATAAACTAGGGTTTGTTTGAATTAATTCATCCGAACTATTAGAGTAGGTTTTTGTATAGCTAAATTCCATATATTGTAGTGCAGATTAGTTGTGATAGGATTGGGCTGGTAGCATATGAAATTATCAATGTCATTCGCATCCAACTTTTCTTAGCTTCTTTTGTTTTGGAGCATTGTCAACATGAAATATGTCCCTGCCCCCTTTTATGCAAAAAACCCCCGACCCATTCTGAATTTTTTTCCCCATAAAAAAAAAAAAATTACAGTTACTGTCAATGCAAGCAGACTGGCCTAATGCAAGTCTCTGTTCTAAATGTCTTACTATTAATGTCTAGAAGGATTCTCATCTCCTCCTAATTGGCTTGTTGGTGTTTTATGCCTTCATTAGAGGCTTTTGAATGGGCTTGCTGATTTGAAGATTAACAAAGTTATGAGTGGAAATTGTTGACTTTACATTCTAAAATCTTACTCTGGAAAAATTCTTTGCAAGATTTGTACTTGAGTTTTGTTCTTGTGTAACTTTGCAGATGCTGCAATTAGCTGAGTACCATGCTAATACTGTTGTTTCAGCCAAACCTCCTAAAAGACCCTCTATGAAGGAGCGGAAGCAGAAGTTACTGGCTTTTTTGCAAGGTACGTTTTTTCTTTTAGGATTTTAATTTTATGATGGTTTTTTATCCTTTATTGAACCAATCACAGGTTTCCTGTCATTGAAATTACTGATTCTTATATTTGTTGTGACAGAGAAATATGAACCTGTTTATGCTAAGTGGACAACAGAACGCTGTGCTGTATGCAGATGGGTTGAAGATTGGGACTACAATAAAATCATTATTTGCAACAGGTATTGCCAAGGGTAGTGATTAGTATCAATCAGGTGGTCGTAATTTATTGATATGTAAAATGACAATGAGATCAGGCAATATGGACTCTTGTTGTTTCTTGGATATGTTCCGAACAAATGCACACTAGCACAGGCTCCTTTCTCTGTCTAACTGACTGATTATAGTACAATATTTTTAGAATTTGTAATCATCATGTTGTGTATGTAGCCTTGGTCTACCTATGCATATTGCATATGCTTTACTAGCTGTTACCCTACTGTTACAGTGCAAGCTACAGAATGACGGAGAACAGTAAAATACCTTTTCATCCATTGTCTGACATTTTGCCTTAGTAATCAAAGGAAATCCTTTTTGTTGCCTGAAGATAATGATATATGTTTGTTTATGATACTGTCGTGTTAATGATATCACTATTGCTTATCAGATGTCAAATAGCTGTACATCAAGAATGCTATGGAGCAAGAAACGTTCAGGATTTCACTTCATGGGTTTGCAAAGCGTGTGAAACACCTGATATTAAGCGGGAGTGTTGCCTTTGTCCTGTAAAAGGCAAGTGTTTTAGGTCGTTGAATTTCATGTGTAATAAATAGTCTGTGTATTTAGGTCATTGAGATTGTCTACACTGAAGGTGAGTAAAATTAGTTTTATAAAGAGTACCTGTTTTTCCATGGTTTTATATTTCTTTCTCTATGTTTTTCTACTCTACTTGGCTACAGTTACCCCACATTTGGGTTGACCCAGTCATAACTGCTGGCATTACTAAAGACTGAAATCATGTGATTTAATCACAGCTTTCTCTCTATCAGATGATTTTCATTGTCGCAGATATTTTGCCTAACAGTTATCGTTTTGTGTAGATATTATTACTGAAGCAGTCAGATTCCCATCATGATTTGATTCCTTGACCTTGTTCTGATTAAAGTATGCTTTTTTCCCCCTTTTTTCACCAGGAGGTGCTTTAAAGCCGACTGATGTTGATTCGTTGTGGGTTCATGTGACCTGTGCATGGTTTCAACCTGAAGTCTCATTTGCAAGTGATGAAAAGATGGAGCCTGCTCTTGGGATCTTGTGTATTCCGTCAAACTCTTTTGTAAAGGTAGAATATCACGAGTATTCAATCAAATTATTATGAATTTTTGCTTGAGGTTTAGTGTTCGCTTTGTGAAGACGATATCGCAATTTCATGGTCATTTACACCTGTACATGAAATTATTTTCCCACTATATTTGTGTCATTTTGAAGCAAACTCAGAAATACTTGAAATTTTTATTGGTGAAACGGAAGAATATGTTGGAAAATGTTCGCTATATGCTTACTTGTTAGCCCGATAAAGTGGCCTTTTTTTACCCTCTCCTCTCCCTTTTCCTCTTTCAAAGTTGTTGAATGATTGTATTTTGGGTTGGTTGCTTTTTCTTTTCTTTGTTACTGGCTACATGCATACTTTTCCCATTGTCATGGTTTTGCAATGTTAAGCAGCTTTTAATTTATTATTTTACATTTTTCGTAAAGAAATGTGACGAAGTTTTGTAAGTGCAGTCCTATAGTATACGCATTAATATTTGGAACAGCTAATCCCCGGACATAAATTAAATGATCATGTTGACAAATGTTTGTGTGATTGATTTGTCTTAGTCTAAATGTTCATGCTGGATTGCTGGTGATTATTGAGTTGGTTGTTTGTGCAAGAATATAGCTAATTTTTGTATGTGCTTTTTCTCAGATTTGCGTTATTTGTAAGCAAATTCATGGTTCATGCACACAGTGTTGCAAGTGTTCCACTTATTACCATGCTATGTGTGCATCAAGAGCTGGGTATCGGATGGAGGTAGGTTGCTTGCTGCTGCATTTTTATAACAGTTGGCTGAAATTGTGCTTCTGCCTACTTCTAGGCACTTGTCTATCTCTATGTTATGACCATATGGAACCTGTAATTGGCACCATTATATACTAAAACTTACGTGGTGTGAAGGATGTTAATGATCATATTTCACATTTCAGAAACTGTAGATTTTTCATTTTAGTGTTTTGTTTTATTTCAAACCTTTACATGTGATTATTTATTGGTATATTATGTCGATCTTCTTGTTGCTTGAATGCCAGTAGGTTGTGTAAATTGATGTACCAATAAAATTAAAGCCATTATCTGCCTACTCAGCCTATGTTAATCTCTAATTAGACTGCTCTCTCTGCTCCGATAAATGTTGCATTGACTAAACCCTATGTTTTGCAGTTGCACTGCTTAGAGAAAAATGGAAGACAGATCACAAAAATGGTGTCATATTGTGCTTATCACAGGTTTCATCTAACACCTCTGAGCAGTACTTGTGTTTCATGAATGCATGTATTTTCTGTAATTCTCTTCTCATGTTTATTCTTTGGTTTTTGATGCAGGGCTCCAAATCCAGATACCTTCTTAATTATTCATACTCCTCTAGGTGTCTTTTCTGCCAAAAGCCTTGCTCAAAATAAGAAGAGGTCTGGTTCAAGGCTTATTTCATCTAGCAGAACAAAAGTTGAAGAGGTTACTGCAGTAGAATCTACTGAGATTGAGCCATTCTCTGCTGCAAGGTGCCGTGTATTTAAAAGATTAAGCAATAACAAGAAGGTACCCTATATGTATCTGTTTCTGTTTGACTTAGCATATCTACCTTTTTTTTTTTTTTCCAGTCATGATACAATAAGTGAATTTCAATGGGTCAGTTTCCTTGTAAGTTTTATTGTTGACATAGTAGCACAGGATGCCTTTTGGTTACATGGTCTTTTTGTCTTGTGAGTGTTTTGTGGTGGGTTGGGTTTGATTAGGGAACTGATGCTTGGAGAACTCCGTAGGTATTGCCAGGCTAATTGTCCATCTACCAATTTTTTTTTAACCTTCTTTTTTTTCTCTAGGCACCATTTCTGTCAAAGAAATGATTGATGTTTGTTCTAAGATGATGAGTGGAATGTCAAACCTATGTGAGCAGTGAAAGAATACAATATAACAATAATGTGCAGCTTAATTTGTTTTCCTTGCTGCATAGAAAAGTTTTGCTGGTATCATTCTTGAAGTGCTGAATTTTTCTAATTTTGCATGCATTATGAATTGCTTGGTCTCACTTTCATTTGCCTGCTGTATTGTTTTCTTAAGTCTCTCAGTTTCATTAAGGACTTCTTTTTCTTTGTCGTCTCACCCTTTTTCCCACCTGTTCTGTTTGGTAGAGAGCAGAAGAAGAAGCTACTGCCCACAAAGTGGGGGGAGCTTGCCATCATTCTTTAGCCACCATGCAAAGTTTGAACACATTCAGGGTAACTCTATGCTCCGTTTTTCCCCTTTGAGATTTTAGTGGAAAAAATTCATCTTATGGTCATTAACTTTCGTTCAACAGGTAGTGGAGGAGCATAAAAGTTTTTCTTCTTTCCGTGAACGCCTTTACCACTTACAGGCAAATATATATGCTTTCATTTTACCCTAGTAATTTTAACTAATCGATTTGTCTTTCTGACTATTTTGGGGTTGGGAAATTTGTCTCCAGAGAACTGAACATGACCGAGTTTGCTTTGGTAGATCTGGAATACATGGCTGGGGCCTCTTTGCACGTTGGAATATTCAAGAAGGAGAAATGGTATGTGAATTAGAAGAGATCAATGGTATATTGTTTATGAAATCATTACTTTCATTTAGTTATTGCTTTTTAGTTTCTGAAGGTTGAGAAATTTTTCTTTATGAGCGATTTGCCATGGATGCTATGAAGATCCATTAACTTGGTATGCCTTTGAAATTAAAATGGACTTGAAATTCTTCCATTGTTCTTTGGTAGCATCGAAGGTACAGCAAACATTCTGTTTAAAACTTAAAGCTAAATAACACTTTCTTAAATGAAATTTTCATTGGAAAACTATAAAATTTTATGCATATATTTCTGTGCTTTAAGGTTAAAGTGGGATGCATGATTAATTCCACTGTATGTCTGGCAAACCCTGATGCAGATATATGTTACATAAAAAAATTCCACAAAAAGTTGTGTAAGGGGAACACAACATTTGTATGTTGGCAGTTCCACTATTATGATACTATTTAAACAAATTAAAAACCAAATGCTTTCCTTCAGGTTCTCGAGTATCGTGGTGAACAGGTAAGACGCAGCATTGCAGATCTCAGAGAGGTGCGCTACCGATCAGAAGGAAAAGACTGCTATGTGAGTTATCTTGTCCTTTTCTGCTTTTCCCCTCCGCATCCTTGTGAAATCATAACTGGAAAATTGCTAAATGCTCAGGATTACTTCATCTCCATTCTTCTTCATCTTCATTTTTTTGGGTTATATTTTCCTCTCTTCCCCTTTTGTTTCTGTACTCTTCATATCTAAACTTTAGCGAGATTTATGTTGCAGCTTTTCAAGATCAGTGAGGAGGTAGTGGTAGATGCCACCGATAAAGGAAACATAGCACGCTTAATCAATCATTCGGTAAGATATGGATATTTAAGTCATATTTGGACTCGACTCATACATACTTTATCTCCTTTGCCCTTGATTGATACAGTGTATGCCAAACTGCTATGCGAGGATAATGAGCGTGGGTGATGATGAGAGTCGGATTGTCCTTATTGCTAAGACTAACGTATCTGCTGGTGATGAGCTAACGTATATCTCTCTCACTCTTTCTCTCTCTCCCCCTCTTTCTGGGTTTTAGGAACTTCACATAATATATTGATTGTTTGCTATTGGCAGGTATGATTACTTATTTGATCCTGATGAACCTGAAGAATTCAAAGTCCCCTGTTTATGTAAAGCACCAAACTGCAGAAAATTCATGAATTAGGATTACGCAGATGACACACAGCAAAGTCATTGTTTCTCCAAAAGGAGCACTAACCCCCAAATCCCTTGCCCTGGGGATTTCACAGTTCATACAGCCAATTTGTAATTTTTCTCAGAAAGGAATGTGTATTCTTTTTTCTTCATTTCTTTGTCTTAGATTTTGGGAAATTTTCATGCTTAATAAAAGCAATAGATTTGCCGGCTGTTTGGCTTCTGGCATTTTGTGTAAGTAAATTTGACACAACTCTCATTTAGGTAATTAAACGCTAACCCCTTTTCCATAGCATCCTCGCCGACGCCGACACCGACACCAACACGTTCTTGCGAGGCATCAAGATAAATACAAGTGATTAGTCATTATTTGTACTTTGCTGTACGAATGAGAACAATCAATGAAAATTTTTGTTTTCTGATGCAAAATTGTTACCGCAATCTTTTAGCAAATATTTATGTTTATGCTAATGTTAGCAAAATCGTCATCTCCTATTTGGTTTGTGCTTGAAATTGTATTTGCACCATGTCCACCATCATTGCAGCTGCTGCACAATTATGTACAGCGCCAATTATTTGGCTTTCTATTCGTCACTTGTGCTCCCGTGATCGCTCTCCGTGTCCGCCATTAATGACAGTACTTGCTTCTTCATCAGCCGTTACAAGAGCAAAAGAAATGGGTACAAGGTAACATTTCTATGAGAATGAAATAGCTTATTGGTGGAGCTTCGATTCTCTGAAAAAGATTAGATTGCGTCCTCGAATTGATTTATTGCTTTTATACGTCTTTTTCCCTCTGAACTCTTTCTCCCTCTCACGTGGGGCTTTGACGCGACTTTTCATTGGTGATGAAGAGTGCCGGTCTCAATATTTCATTGAGTTCCTCATGGTTATAAAAATGATAAAATACAGAATGACCCCACTAAGACAATTAGATAAGTCGATTTATTAAGTTAGGATTATGGGATAATGAATTGAAAGGGCCTAGTAGGTCGGATGTTAATTTTTTTCAGAGTGAGTAAATGGGTGTAATTTAGAAAATTACGGGGTTCAAATAAGCCCATCCAATTTGAGACCTAAAGCGAGTGTTACATTTGATCTCTTACGAAGGGGGGTGGCTGTGATACCGAGATTCAATGCGTTATTTTTAAAAACCTCCTCTGAAATTTGATATAATTTCAGTTAGATGGCTAAATTGATTATATTTTCACTTATCTCCCCTACCGTTAGTATGCATACGACCTGACCGTTAGTTGACTTAAGAAATAACTCAAATATCCAAACTAACTATTCAACCCAAAATTTTGTTACCAACAAAGTAAGGGTACGACGAAAATAGTTTGCCAAACATATGCCTTCTCTTCTCTCCAAATTCAACCTAGGTCTTGAGTTTTCTGGCGACAAGGGACAACGGTTGGACGGGCGTTTGACAACAAGTTGATATTCGGCAACACATGGCTCAACTTCTGTCATTTTGGCCGCAATATATCACATTAGTTTTCGGTAATTTTTGCAAGCCTTATATTGTAAATTTTTTTTTTTGTTTTTCGTTTGTCTAAGATTGATTGATGAAAAATGAGTATAGAAATGATTATAGACGAGCATTAGGATTTATTGGTGTGTAAATATTAAAAATGGTTTAATGAAATTGGTAGTTAATAAATGGTAAAGAGGTGCTCGACAAAATGCCTCTTAAGGTTTGTTTATCTCGCTTTAGGTAGATTAAGGTGTTGATGGTGCATTCATGCGAATTCCTGTTTTGTAAGCTCATTATCTAGCATGAAAAGTTTGCGACAACTAGCTTAAGAGGGTATTTTGCATTTCTGCAGAATTATACGAGTGACAGGGCCTATCCCGACAGGTGCCTGTGATTTAGAGTGACGGGCACCATCCCCAAATTATAGAAAACTTGTTTATGTAATTTCAAGTGACAAACGCTCATCTCCCGGGAGACAGTGGATGTCTGCCCAAATTACAGAAAACTTGTTTAATTAATGTGTGAAATCAAAAACCACTAAAAAATAATTTATTTCTCTCATCAACAGACTATATCAGTCTCCAAAATACGTTAAAGGATTCCATCACCAACAAATTACCAATATTTTACTTGTTTAAAGAAATAAGTAAATTTCAAACTATCAAGTTGTATGTCGCTAAACTAGCAACACAAATAACAAATAGCAAACATTTAAATTTGTACCGAGAAGAAAAAAAATTAGTATGAGTTAATTGAATTGGAAAATAACACTAAATAAAATGACACTATAATTTAATTACACTCTCATGTGCATTTCTGCAGCTTACAGTTGGTGACAGTAATACATTGACTAAATTTCATCAACCTATACATTCGACAGTCGTTCATATACACAAAAATAACAACCACACTAATAATGTGTCATGATAGCTGAGTTATACTTTATACATGACATTGTCACTATAATGTGAGTTTGTTAGTATTACATTTATACAAAATATACAAAAACTCAATTTTGTGTCTATGACTAAGTACAAAAAGATAATACGACATCTTAATTTGCTAGCATCCTCTCAAGAGAATCTTCTATTGTCGTCACCTGCTCAATATGAACCTCATCATTTAAATCAAGGAGAGCAAACTCATTCTCATCTGCTAAGTCAAATAAGTTAATTTCTACTGTAGGTTCTAGTGGAACAATAGACGATTCAACTAGCCTTTCGCCCCTATCATATGTGAATATGCACACATTAATAAGTGAAAGCAAATTAATAATTAAGAATAATAATAATAATGATATTACTAAACAACAACAACAACAACAATTACAATAATAAAGAAAAATAATAATAATAGTAATATATTTTAACAAAAATATTAATAATAATGTATATAATGTTTTAATTACATATGTGTGTGTGTGTGTTTACTATTTTTATTTTGAATTAATATTAAGCACAAATTGTGTTTTTCGTATGACATGCCTGTCGCACGGAAGACAAAACCCATCGTCCAAAAACACAGAATGTGTGCACATACGACAAGAGCATGTCGCCGCCCAAAACACAAAAACAATGTTTTTGGGCGACATGGGTTGTTGCCCGTGCGATAGGATTTTGTCGCCGAAAAACACAGAAACTGAATTCAGGCGACATAAGCCTATCGCACAGGCGACAACGTTGTCTCCCAAAAACATAGAAACTGTGTTCATGCGATGTGAGCTTGTCGCACGGGGGACAGGCTTATCGCTCAAAACCGCAGGAACTGTGTTTGTGCGATAGACGTACAAAAACACTCTAAATTCATAAACATATCAACTTTAGCCAACTTTGGCTAGAAAAATAAAAATTACAGTTAAGACTACTTCTATTTTACATACCCATTTGCATAAAATAACAAATTATTGGCTTTATATGCCTTATTACACTATGTATGGTGTAAATCACAAACGTAAAATAACCAGTAACAATTTTTTTTAACTCATGACCACATATGGCTTAACTCATTCTCCTTTTAATTAATTTTTCTACTACCAACCCATGAACAAGATAAATCAAACACAACCAACAACTATTTATAAAATCTCCAAAAACAAAAAAATCAAAGATATTTAAAAATTTTAAACTTTGATAAAGTAACTAACTTCTTACAAACTTCAATATCAGTAGCATATCCCGACCGCCGTCAATCGTCATCGGTCGGTGGCCTTCTCCGACCACCCATGTTTTGTCTTCCTCGTGGGTTATATATGTTCTTTGTGTTTATTTCCTTTTGTTCCAGCAACTAAAAATAGGGGAGTGGAGTGAAAAATACTTTGATTGTTAATGTGAGAAAAAAAAATTTTCATTGCTTTTTTGTGCTGGAGAAAGAGAAATTTATTATTTTACATATTGGATATTGTGTGTAATCGGAAAATATAATGATCCAATGGATTTCAAACCCTTTTTTTATGTTACTTGATTTTTTTAGATTTTCAGCATATCTTTTATATTTTTGCCTTCAAATACTAACATTATACATGTATGTATACTACCAGCAGGAAAGGTAAGTGAGAATATAATCAATCTCACCATCTAACTG
The DNA here is from genome assembly GCA_018350135.1 of Citrus trifoliata. Taxonomy (NCBI): domain Eukaryota; kingdom Viridiplantae; phylum Streptophyta; class Magnoliopsida; order Sapindales; family Rutaceae; genus Citrus; species Citrus trifoliata. Next base: position 15,343,443 of record CM031386.1, on the reverse strand, counting down.
AAATTATATCAAACCTCAGGGGAGGTTTCTAAAAATAGCCCTGGATTCAATCCACAAGAGGATCAATCCACGTTGTTTGGACTTTTATGACTGGTAGCAACTTGTTGGAATGTGTATTTTTAATGTAAATAAATTAAAATAACAATTTATAAAATAAATAATATTTTTAAAAATAATAATAAGTAAAAAAGACAAGTAAAGTAAAAATAGAAAAATATTTTTTATTATAAATATTTTGAAAAATAAAATAAAATGAGTGTTAACAAAAAGACAAAAGTTTAATTTATTTTCTATGAAATTTGTCTCATATTTAACATTTCAAGTTTCATGTTTAATGTTCAATATTTCATTTAATTATTTTCTAAATACTCTAAAATTTTTCTTTTTTTCTCCCATTTTATGTTTACGTTCATGTTTCAAGTTTCGAGTTTCAAGTTTCGAGTTTCATGTTTGACGTTTTATTTTCATTGTTACAGAAGTACTCATATTTTATATTCATTGTTGTATATTTTAAGTAATGTGTTTCATATTTATTGTTCAATGTTTCATGTAATTATTTTCGAAACACCCCAAATTTTTCTTTTTTTCCCCTCATTTCGTGTTTTATATTCATGTTTCATGTTTCATGTTTCATGTTTCAAGTTTCAAGTTTCATATTTGATGTTTTATATTTACTTTTACAGAAGTAATCATATTTTATTTTCATTGTTACATATTTTAAGTAATGTGTTATTGTTCAATGTTTTATGTAATTATTTTCTAAACACCCCAAAACTTTTCTTTTTTGCCCTCATTTCATGTTTACATTTATGTTTCATGTTGCAAATTCAAAGTTTCATATTTGATGTTTTATATTCACTATTACAGAGGTACTTATATTTTATGTTCATTGTTACATATTTTAATTAATGTGTTTCATATTTATTGTTCAATGTTTCATGTAATTATTTTCCAAACACCCCAAATTTTTCTTTTTCCCCCCGTTTCATGTTTACGTTCATGTTTTAGGTTTCAAGTTATTTCAAATTTGATGTTTTATATTCATTGTTACAGAACTACTCATATTTTATGTTCATTATTACGTATTTTAAGTAATGTGTTTCAATATTTCATGTAATTATTTTTCAAACACCCCAAAATTTTTCTTTTTTGCCTCTGTTTCATGTTTACGTTCAAATTTCATATTGCGAGTTTAGAGTAACGTGTTTTTATGTTTGTTGTTTATTGTTTCATAATTTATGACAAGCAAATTTCATTTATTCATGAATAATTTCTTGCAGAAGTAGTGAAGCCAATGTTAGTAACAATGATGGTCGTGATAGTTATAAGTTAGCTCACTCAAGTGAACAATTTTCATTCAACACTAGTGAAGCATCATATGAACTTGAAACCCAAAATGAATGTGGGAGTAGTTCTCAAGTGTTCTCAGAATCCATTAATTAATTTTTGGAATAATTCATCAATGTCATCATCACTAGGATGGGATACATTTAGATTTCTTCCATATCCCAACATGCACTCTAATTGGTGGCCTCGTGACAATTCATTTGACTAATCAGAAGATGTAAATATTAATTGTATTTGACTTTGCAAGAGCCGTGCTTTAATTAAAGGCTTAGTGTGTTACTATTTTGTTTATACACTCATGATATGGAATTTATATTTGCCTTAACTTGTCTGATTTCTTGTCTTGATGATTGTGTGATTTATACTTGAGTTTAACATGTTATATGCTTAAAATTTTGTTTTTGGATGTTCATCATCATGTCTCATGCATAAAAAAAATTGCATTTGAAATTTTTCGAATCACAAAATGGTCTTGGAATTGATCAAATTTTGGTCAAAAAACAAATGGTCCAAATTTTAGGGGAACCGGCTAACCGCTTTTTTAAAAGGCTTCAAGCAACTGACCGCTTATTTTGTAGAATTGAAGCGGCTAGCCAACTTCGTATATTGTAGGGCTTGTTCATCATCTTTGTCACTCGTTCTCTCTCTCTCTCTCTCTCTCCACTGTTTCGTTTCCATCTCTTCTCTCTCTAAAATTCTTCATTTTCCACTCAATTTCTTGCCAAAGCGAGTCTCTAGAACCATTTTTCATTTATTAACCTCACATATTCACTCCAAAAACACTATTTCCTTGTTTATTTTCAAAATTTTCAAAATTCTCAAATCTCTAAATCTAATTTACTTGTTTCACATACCCTCGCTTTTGAGTCAATTTTTGCTCATTCTTGACCAAATATTGTGTGCGCATTATATTTCTACAGTATATCATTAACAAATTGTTTTCCCCAAGTACAACAAATTATAAATCTAATAACATTAACAATTATCAAGCTAAGTTTAAAGCTTAGCAACCTTAATGAGAATAGTGAAAGTGAGAGTCGGGAGTAGGAGCGAGAGTGAGATCAAGGTAGACCGTGAGTATGAGTTGGAAGAAAGCACAAGAGTAAGAGTAATAGCTAGAGCGAGTGTGAGAGCGTGAGCGTGAGCAGGAGTGTGAGCCGGAATGGGAGAGTGAGCGAGAGTGAATGCAAGATAGTGTGGGGATTAAGAGGGAGAAAGATGAAAGTTTTCTTATTCAATGTTCCAGAGGAAGAGATAGAGAGGGAGCGAGAAGATACTTTTTTTCTCTTTACAATTTCAATCGATTACCTTTTTTTTTTTATTACTTTTATTCATTTTTAATTTGAATCCAACGACTCAAGGGCAGTCCTTGCAAAATACAGGGGATTTTATACACTGCACGGTAGCTGAGAGCTGAGGCCCTTACGAAGAATCATCATTACAAAAATTATTATTTGCAATGGCAAAAAATAGGCTTCTAGATATACCTTTATCATTATTGCGAGAACGCATAACATGAAAAGCAATCATAGTGAGTACTAACATTCATCACAAGTCATATCAGATCAGAAAGCGAATGGAATAACAGAATTTGAACGTCCAAACTTACATAAACAGAGACTACAACAACAAACACAGATAAGTCAACATTGTTTCCTTAAAAGAAAAAAACAGAACAAAATCAAAGGCAGCAAAAAATGAATCTAGTCGCCAGCAATCGATAATGGCAAAAGCACTTACAGCTTGTCTTCATATTCAGAGAGGGGGGTCATCTGTTCCTTCAAACCCTTCCTCTTCCTAATATCCAAAACAAGCTGTGAAGCCTGGGATCCCGGCTCCAATGGATCAGATGACATCATGTCCCAGTGATCAAACACACATTGAGGGAATGCCTGTCCAGAGGTTGCAGCTCTCAAAGTGCTGGAAAATCCAAAAGACTCAACGACCGGGAGGTATGCCTTGATGTTATAAAGTGGGGTACCAGGTCTCTGCATCTCCTCAAAAACGTGACCACGTTTCTGGTTAAGAACACTGTAAATACCACCAAGTGCCTGTTCAGGAGCTTGGATTTCCACCAAGTAGACAGGCTCAAGAAGCCTTGGTTTGGCTGTAAGCTGGGATGCATAAATGACCCTTCTAGCAGTTGGAATAACCTGGCCACCACCTCTGTGGATAGCATCGGCATGAAGAACCACATCACAAACTTCAAAGCAAATGCCCCTCATGTTTTCTTCAGCCAATGCACCTTCCTTTGATGCCCACTGGAACCCAGCAACAACTGAATCCTTAATTTCATTCAAGTACTGAACTCCCTTGCACATATCCACAACCATGTTAGGACCAATGGTCTCAGGACCAAAACACCAGATTTTCTTGGCAAGATCCTTGTCCCAACCAAATTCCTCAGACAGAATCTTAGAACGAACCTTAGGATCATCCCTTGGACCAATACGACCATCATCAATTGCCTCAGCAAGACCTTCCTCCAATGGCCGGGCTTCCATATAGAGACGATTGTGTTTGTTTGGAGACTTGCTCATAACAGTACGGCAGGACTTCTCAAGGACAGTCTCACGGAAGGACACAACAGGATCAGATTTGATAATCTCAGCACCACCCATGAAATCATCCTGCAAATCCTTCAAACAGATCTCAAGATGGAGTTCTCCTGCACCGGCAATGATATGCTCTCCAGATTCCTCCATGGAACAGACAACCATGGGATCTGACTTGGCCAACCGTTTAAGACCTTCAACAAGCTTAGGGAGATCAGATGCAACTTTGCACTGTACAGCCACACGAACCACAGGTGAGACGGAGAACTTCATAGCACGGATAGGATGGGCATCAACTTCCTTCTCGTTTGTCAAGGTAGCATTCTTGGTGATATACTGATCCAAACCAACCATGGCGACTGTATTGCCACAAGGCACATCCTCTACAGTTTCCTGCTTCTTTCCCATCCAAATAACAGTCCTTTGTACACTCTTCACATACAAGTCTTTCTTCTCACCAGGGACATAGTTAGGACCCATGATCCTGACCTTCAAACCAGTTGCAACCTTGCCAGAGAACACACGACCAAAAGCAAAGAATCTACCCTTATCAGACGCAGGAATCATCTTAGATACATAGAGCATGAGAGGGCCCTCGGGATCACAGTTCCTGATGGCATTAGCATAAGCATCATCAAGGGGACCCTCATACAAGTTCTCAACACGGTACTTTTGGGCCGTGGCAGGAGAGGGAAGGTGAAAGATCATCATTTCCAGAAGAGCACTACTTGCAGGGAGCCAGGTCTGCATCACACGCTTCATCAATGCCTTACCCATCAACTCCTTTTCTTCCGACTTCATCGTGACATCAAGCTTTTGTAACATAGGCCACAGCTTATCTTTCTCATCATTCATGCAAATGTTGATGATCTGCTTGATGGGTTCATAGCAGAACTGGACAAAACCACGCTTGCAAGTGGGAGAGCCAGTGTTCCTGCTGGTCCACTTCCTTGTAGCAGGGTCAAAGAAGTTCTCACCCCAGAGCCTCTCCATCATCTTTGACTCATCAACTCCGAACTTGGATGCATACATCTTAGCAAAATTTGTCAAGGTAAAAGCCCAACCATGCAAACCAGCAGAGAAAGCAACTGTTCCCTTCTCAGGGTAAACCTGAACATCACCAAGGAGTGGATCTTCATAGGTAGCCATAATGACATTAGCATTCTCAATCACTTTCTGGAAAGTCTGGTAAGCCTCTTCACCATCAACCTGAAGCTCAAGGAAGCACCTGTCCATCTTGTTCACAGTCAAGACTGGCCTAATCCTTTCACCCAGGGCTTGTCTAAGCACAGTTTCTGTTTGGACACAAACACCTTCAATGCAGTCTACGACCACAAGTGCACCATCAGTGATACGAAGGGCAGCTGTAACCTCAGATGAGAAATCGACGTGCCCAGGGGAATCAATAAGGTTGATGAGGTATTCATTCCCTTGACGCTCTCCCTTGAAGCTCTTCAAAGCCGCATCAGTCATCTCGTAGTAGAGAGATATACCAGTAGACTTGATTGTAATACCACGCTCAGCTTCATCCTGACGAGTATCTGTCATACGGACATCCCCAGCAACTTCTTGGGCAATAATACCAGCAGCAGCCACAAGAGAGTCGGTAAGGGTTGACTTCCCTGCAAGGTTGAATTGGCATCAGGTCCAGGACAAACACTAATAGTGGTAAAACAATAAGAACTCATTAATCAAACAGATTTAAACTAGAACAATATGTCCACAATCTCCTCCCATCCAAAGGATAAATTCTAATTCGAAGAAAATATAGGCACACAGAAACTCTCAGAACAGAAGAACATACAACAGCTTAGTGATCTCTACAAACAAAATCTTACAAACTGCAAAGAAACTCGACATAATAATGCATGAAGGGAACATATTTTATTAACCAACTCCATCTAACTAAAGTACCTAACATGAGCGTGTGAATAACAACATATAGGAGGACACTCTACATCAAAATTGGTAAACAAACAATACGCACAATAAGAATTAGAAGCCATACCATGATCAACATGGGCAATAACAGACATATTGCGGATGTTATGTTTGAAGTCCATAATACGCCGGAGCTCTTCTGCTGTGAACTTCACCATCTTGACTGATTCTCAAATATCACCAACAACAACAGTATTTCCTGTCCACAAAAAAGCATACATAAATAAATAAAGAAGCAATAAATCAGACATTAATTTAATATCATCAACATAAAATGCCATGTGATTGAGATATTAACAAAATATACTGCAATTTGACATCAGATCCATGCATTTTATAACTTCAAATAAAAATAAAAATAATAACATTTTCTAAGATTCAGCAGCAGATTCACTGTAAAATTAAATTAAAAAAAAAAAAGAATAATGATCAGGATACAACTCAAAGCATCGGTCGTAAGTAACTTAGAAGTAAGCTGTTACTAAAAATAAACACTGACAAACAACAAGTAATTTGAAAAAATAAAAATAAAAGTCAACGCTAAATCATTTCGTTATCCAGTAAGAAAACGATGACAAAATATAGCGGCTTGTTTGGCAGTGAAGGAAAAAACGAATCTAAAAGAAAAATGAGAAACAGCGAACGTAAACGGAGGACAAATGCAGATCGAGGAAGAGATAGAATATACGAACTTTCGAAGGCGGCGAGCGAGAGAGACTGCAAATGTCTCAATCCGTAAAAATAGACAGAAAGGAGTGAACTTTACAACGTACCTGTTTTAATATAGCGTGGGTGTGACAAGACGAGAATATGGTGGCTGCGAGGCATACGCCGTTTTGAAACCCTCGTCCTCCACGTGTTTGCTCATGCATTGAATCATGATTCCTCCTCTTTTAGGGTTTTATTTCTGCTTTGGGCTGGGCTGGTTCTTATTAAGCCCAATATTGGCCTCAGCACAAGGGTCCCAAACAGACCCTTATAGTAGGAAATTGGGCTCCACGATAGGGCTAGGTAAAAGCATAAATTTAATTTTTTAACCCTTTACTAGCCTCTACGATGATAAATAATCATTAATTTTTTAATAAAGTTTGTATCTGAACAAGTAATCCAATTAATTTGATCTCTTGCAGTTGAAGCAAGAGTCAAAAGATCATAACTTAGGGGATACGTTTAATTTGAGTGTAAGGGGTGGGTTCGTAGTAAAAAAAAAAATGATATTAATTAAGACTATGTTTGAATTGGTGATATGGTTATACTGTTAGGATGTTATTTTAGGATTTTATTATTTAGGTTTTTTAATATTTTTATTTTTAAATTAAAGTCAATTATGATATGTATTTTAATATTTTATTTTTATTATAATTGCGATTTAATATCTCTTTTAAGTTAACTTGGGGAGGTAAATTTACCTATTATAAATAGGGAGACTTTTTCATAATTTTCATAAATTCAATTGTTTAATAAAACCCCTCCTTATGATTCCCTTTGAAATTATCTATTAAAATCTCGTTTATAAAATCATTTAGATTAAAGCATCATCTAATTGAACTTCAAACGTTATTAAAATCTCATTAAATTATTTCATAAATAAATATTAGCTATATTAGAGCGTAACCTAATCACGTTTGCTTAATAAAATACCAGAACGATAACTAATATTTATTATCTTATCAATCTGCTTTTGCTACGCGCTTCGTTGAGGTAAAATGAAATCATTCATAGATTTGAATGCACTTACAAGCTTGATAATGCTGCAGCTTTTAAAATAATTGATGTTAGCTGTGCTGTAAAAATAATCAGTTGTGAAGAGAATCAGTTACGTGTTTGGTAAATTTTATTTTCAAAAGTACTGTGAATTTTGAAAACAGTTATGGGTGTTTGGTAAATCTTATTATTAAACTACTGTAAGAAAATAAATGACTAAAATATACATAATGTAAGATGAAATTTACTTATACATATAAAAATATACACGTATAATATCTCGATGAATCAAATAATTTTTTTTAATAAAAATATGGAATTAACATATTAACTTCTTGCCAAGCAGCATAAACGTAGCACTTTCTATAGCTTTGTGCCCTATATCTTTAGTTACACAAACTATTTTTATGGAGAAAACGAAACGTCTTGATAGTTGAAGGAATTTCTCTTATGACACGCTGCCTCAGCTCCCCAGTTCTTAACTCTTTATAATATCTCTAAAGTAGAATTCTTTGATCAAGGAAGCCTATTATTTTATTGAGAACCTGCAAAACGTGCTTGGTTCCCACATTATCTAATTCAATGTATCTACTTCGTTGTATCATACTTTAAAAAAGAAGCTACCTAAATAGTTATAAGAAATATGTTTTGTTGATTCAGAGTGAAGAATTCAAAATAATTTTAACTAATTTTAAAATAATTGCTATTATCTTTAATTGTGTATTATAATAATTTTAACTAATTTTAAAATCAATTATTAAAATATTAATTTTATTTCCAATTTAAATAAGGATAATTTTGGGTTTAAGTAATAATTATAAGGATATTTATGAAATTATATTAAAGTATAAAATTGATTCTCAAAATCAGAATCTAAAAGTTACTTCTTCCATACTTTTCAAAATTAGCTGTAGGAGAAACTGATTCTGGCAAAAGTGATTTTAATTTTTTTTTATCAAACACCAAAATTAGTTTTTAAATTTTTAAAATCACTTTTAACCCTCCCAAAAGCAATCTCAAACGGGGCCTTACAAGCTTGTAAGCTTAAAAGGAAATAATACATTCGGTGAGTCTCATTGTCAGTGTCATGACAATACAGAATAAATAAAATAATTGAGCATTTTTAATCCAAATATTTTTTTTAAAGAATACTAATTTTGGGTTGTTCAATCAAGTAATGAAATTTCAATAGAATTAATAATTCTCTCAATGTTTTTTTAAAACTTTTTCGTCATTTGTTATTGTCTAAATATTAAAAAAATTAAGACCTCTCTAAATAAATAAAAAAATAAGAAGTTTCTAATTTTTTATTTCATATTGGGGTGGCTTTGTTTGAGCCCCACAAAATGAAAGTCTCATATACTACTATTCTCATAGGGAAGTGCCCTTGGTTAACCTATCTCAATTTTCTTTCTTTCTTTTTGATTTTTTAAATAATATATATAGATTTAAAATCATTTCACCAAAAACAACTCATTCTCCTTCTAATTTTTAGAAGATTTTAGACATTTATTATTCTAATCTTTATTGTTATTTTTTATTTTAATTATTGTGTAATTGGGTATGTGTTTAGGTCTTTTATTTTCAATATAACTGTGATTTTAGTTTCTTTATTTGAGTTAATTTGGGGATGTAAGTTTACTTTTTCATAAATAGATAGATATTGCCATTATTTTCTTAAGCTTTTGAATTAATAAAAATTATTCCTCTTTATTTATTCTGTGGGTTCATTATCCTTAACTATATATTGTTGAGTATTATTGTAAAAAACTCATGTTGTTGAGTATGATGTCATGAGATGTTTTGTTTTTACCCGAAAATTGAAATATCTCTCACACTTTCTGTGGGTCTAATATGTTCGAGTACCATCGGGATGACGATGAGCTGTAATATTCTAATAACATGAGAGCAAGTTCTTTTTCAAGTTAGGGGGACTAATATAAGATGGTTGCATATGATGAGTACGGTACATTTTCAAAGTTATAGTTCAATATATGTGTACTTTTAACACATATGATACATGGTTTCAAATCTTGCAGTGAGACGAATCATACCCAATATAATATTCCCTTTCTTCCATGATTTTTTTTTTTTTTTGGGCAAGTTTAAGATATTTTCTTTTTTTATTATTTTAAAATTTTTATTTTTTTTCTAGATATCGAATTTCCCATTTGTTTTTCTTATTTCATTTAAGAGAATTTCATTATATATTACTATTTCAAATTTACCTATTTTGATAAATATAAAAAAAAAAATTCAAAACCCTAGATTTGTTATATCATACTTTCATTAATAAGATTTCATTCAGACTTCTCAAAAACTTTTTTTTTTTTTCTCTCTCAATGTTTTCGTTTCGTCACCTTCTCTATCCTTTCACGAATGCTTGTTTAATTTATGACAAAATTTGAAGTCAGTAAATAGCTATAGTTGCACTAAATAGCTGTTGCCTGAATAGGCGTAGTATAAGAAAAGGGCATAGGAAAAGCTAGCTAAGATTAACTAAGAAAAAGGATAACAAGAACTAGATACTGCGAATTTCACGACCAAAAACATCCAACAAAGTCTAAACAAGATGAGAAGACAAGGACGATAGAAGGGAAACAGCCACCACCATCATCATCAAGTCCTCCAAATTAACATTATCAACCATCCACCACAACCACCGATGGCTGCCACAGAACTAATCTAAGCAACCACTAATTTGCATTTTATTTTGCATTGCGCTGCTGTTACTACAAATTAAGCATCAGCAATATCAGCAGCAGGACTGCTAGCTGCTAACACCAGCTCCGGGTGAATACTTCCCACATATGTTCCATCCATTGCATTGGGCTGCCCCAGTGACTTCAATGCCAGGTGGGCTGCCTTCTGTCCCGATATCATCATTGCTCCAAATGTTGGTCCCTGCATTTAGATTAACTATTACATCACTTATTGTCGAAACAAAAACACAATGGTTATGAACATACTTTTAACTATGACTCAGTTTTAGCAGTGTTAAATTGGATTTATAGAAATGTGTTTAAGGAACAATTGAGTTGCATTTTCAAAAAATTAAGTCGAAACAGAAGCACAACCGTTACAAACAGACTCTAAACTATGAATCGATTTTAGCACTGTCAATTATAGCAGCAGCACAGAAAATCAAAGACTCTCAAACTAAATGATGTAAATAAACATAATACCATTCTCGGAGCACCATCAATCTCAGCAACTTCCATGCCAGCAACAATCATCCCGGGAACAATTTCTCTAGTCAGCTTCACAATAGCATCCTCAGCAGTATTCATATCAAGAGCCTTCATTCCTGGCACACTCTCAATCATTCCAATGCTCTTCAACCTCTTCACTCCAGTGGCGCCAAATGGCCCATCATGGCCACAGGAGCTCACCACCACCTTAGCTTCCATCACATTAGGGTCCATGCAAGACTGAGAGTCATGATTCATCGACACCAAAGCCCAATTGGTCACTATACCGCCAACTCTGTTGCCTTTCACAATCAGATCCTCAGCTGCCACAGCGTTGAAGAGCTTGACATTTGGGCGGGCCAAGAGCTTGCTCATGATGGTGGAAGTGAAGAGAGCAGCATGCTTGATGACAACATAGTTGTCTTGCTCATCGTAGTCAATGCCTAGCTCATCAAGAAAGAGGTGGGCTGGCCTGCGCACTACCTTTTATAATCAATCACAAGCAATTCATTTATTAGTATCAACTTCAGAGTTCATTCACATTCAATTGAAGTCAAGGAAGCTAAATTTTAACAAAAGCAGTAAAAGCAAATTGTGACTTCTCATTTACCAATTAGTCCATAACATTCATCGCTCTCCAGAAACCATAATATTTATTAGTCAAGATATTGATCAAATTTTAGCAGTCCCATTGAGTAATTTATGACAAAAACAAAGATGGAATAAACTATTCCAACCCTAATATTTACAGGAAGACATATGTAGGAGGTCAAAACGAAGAAATATATTATCTTGGGTCTGTAAGATAGTTAAAAATAAGAATTAAAAAAAAGGTCAAAAATATAAAATTAATAAAGTCCCTGGAGAGAGAAATGAAATAAACAATTATAAAGTTAAATTTCTGGAAGGGCCAGACATAGAGGACCCAACATGAGAGAATAAACTACAAATGAATGATTTTCAATGCAGTAATTTCATGCTTATTTTATTAAAAATAATAAAATAAATCCGCTTCCTATCCAACTGCAAACGCATTATCTACCATGGCAGAGAAGAGCTGGCCACTGAGCCAGGCGCCACCTCCAGGGCTAACAGATTGCTCGATGATAGCGACCTGAACGTTTGGGTTTTTGCTAATCTCGTAAGCACAAGAGAGACCAGCAGAGCCAGCACCCACCACCACCACGTCTGTGTCTGCATGTGTGATCATGTCCGTCATGTACCTGCGTGTCATTTCACGAGAGACAATGGATTCCTTGATGGGGTCGAACTTGAAAGCGTCCAAATCATAAGGAGGAGATGAAGCAGAAGCAGACGCAGAAATGGACGTGTTGTTTTTACGAGATGATGACGAATATTTGATGCTGGGTTTTTGATAAGGACGAAGTGAAGAAGGTGGTGATGAAATGGGAATCCCATTGCCATGAGAGCAAGAGTTGTTTCCAAAGGGCTTTGTTGCTGTTGCTAAAGAATAAGACAGAGATGAAGTCAAAGCTGGGGCTGCCATTTTTAATTATTTTTGCTGCTTCCAGGGTTTCACCGTTCGAGAAGAGTGGCAGAAAATTTCTCTGTGCTTGGGCCTTGGGGCGGAAGTTCTGAGGTAAATTTTTTCACTACTTACGAGTTACGAAAGGTGGCGCTCTTTGTTACTTTGCACCCAATCCATTTTTGAAGTTACCAAAATATCCCTAACGTAAAATTTTATTCTGTTATACCTTCTAATATGTGATCCATATTATATAAATCTAGATGGATCAAATTTGGTTCGATTTAAAATGAATTCGAAGTAAATATAAATTTAAATGAGTAAACTCATAATAAATTTGGAGTAAATATAAATGTAACTTAAAATTTGGATCCATAAAATTTTATTTAATTTTTAAAAGTATTTAACTGTCAATTGTTTATCATTTTTATAGTCAAATTAAATTTATACATAATTTATTAAATTAGTGTCACATTTATAACATACCATATTTACTAATTTTATATGAAATTCAAAATTTTCTTCATAATTTTAATTGAGTGAATTAGCATTTCAGTTAATAGCAATATGTTTTTTTCTCAACTATTTGTTGCTCTATTATTTTTCTTATAGTGTTCTAAAGTAAAATAAGTATAAATTTGTTCATATTCTCTTCTCTTATAATCTATAAAAAAAATTGAAATTAGCTTTCTAAAAAATTAAAATTGATAAATTTATGATGAATTTTGGAGCAGATCTAGATTTTTTTTTAATTTTTAGATCTAGATATGGAGCAAAAATTATAGATTCATGTTTGATTTGGTGTAGACACATATCTCAAATTTTTACAGATCTGAATTTAAAGGAGGATAGATCCAACTTATAACTCTCTCATTGTCATCCCTAAGTATCACATAGTATTTAGAGAGAGAAACTTGGGTAGGTCATTGATCACTTCATACCAGCTACTAAGGTTTTGTCATTTAATAAAATCAATAAGTCACATTGTGGGATCCACTATTTTTTTTGTCTCATAAGAGCCCATTTAAAATCCTATCATATGGCTTAGTACTTACTCGATGAATTTTAAAATATATCATAGATAATATAATTAACTAATGCACGTATGATATGTATAATTAATTATATGTTTACTTGTGGTTTTGGGAAATGAGAATGAAGGAATGCGAATAAAACTTATATTTACTTGGTAAAATGTAATTTAGAAATGAGAATAAAATGTGTGAGTCCCACACAATTTGAGAATAAGCAATGAAAATCACATTCCCATGAGGTGTTGGTAATATAAATGTGGGAATGGGAATGAAACATAAATTTATTTTTTTATCCTTATATTTTTTTCATATTTCCTAAATTATCCTTGTTCAAATCACAAATAATTTTATTATTTTAAATGTCATTAATAATAATAATAATAATTATTATTATTATTAAATTTATTAACTTTATTATTTTAGTTATTATTAATTATTATTATTATTTTCATTAATATTATCATATTAATGATAAAAATAATAATTAATTTATCATTATTAACAATATTATCTTATTGTTGTTATTATTATTATTATTAATTTTTATTAACTTTATTATTTTAGTTATTATTAATTATTGTTAATATTATTTTTATTAATAATAATAATAATAACAAAAACAATAATTAATTTATCATTATTAACAATATTATCTTTATTGTTGTTATTATTATTATTAATTTTTTTTATTATTAATTTTTTTTATTATTAATTTTTATTAACTTTATTATTTTAGTTATTATTAACTATTGTTAATACTATTTTTATTAATAAAAAAATAATAATAATAACAAAAACAATAATGATAATATTGTTAATAATGGTAATTAATTATTTTTATTAATTATTAATACTATGGGTATTTTGGTAAATTAATTTTCATTCACATTCATCATTCCTATTTATTTTGTTAAGTAAACACATCAATAACATTCCAGCACATTCTCATTTTCACTTATTTTTGCCGAGTAAACATTGAAATCTCATTCTCATTCCAATCTATTTCCATTCCACATCATTCTCATTCCCGTGAAATATACGCACCATAAATTTAATATAACCACTATTTGTATGATCATTTATCAAAATAAATACATAAATGTTATAGTACTATTTACTTATTATATATTTAATACGATATTTTTAATGTATTCTAAAATTTTAATAGAGTTTTAAGGACTAATCCTACTAGCTTAGCATAGCAGGACTAACCTATACAAATTTTTCTCATGATTAGTAATTGACAAATGTAACATGAGGGGTGCTAGCCTCACTCGCTGATTCTAAATTCTACATGTGTCCCGTAACACATCTTTTATGTTTACTGAGAAGCACACATGTATTATTGTCTCTTGAATCATTGTTTTATTTAACTTAAACATCACCCAATAATCTCACAATAATACATCCATATCATATTCAATTTTACAACATTACCCCTTCAACCATAAACTTCCTTGAACACTTTTATCTCTCAATTATTTCTCCTCAATCTCAAGAGAAGCCACATCAGTGCAGAGGTTTTTTCTTAAAAAAAATAAAATAAAATTTTTGTTTCAAAATATCATCCAGCAAATTCTCTAACTTAAAATCTTCTTGGCAAATCTTTGTTAATTTTTACTTTTCTTTTATTAAGTATGCATTTCACAATATCACATGACTTACTTACACTAGTGGATTTTAATTAAAACATAAAAATTACTTAATAATTATTAAATTATTTGAGTCTTTGTATGTATTAAAAGGCTGTGTATTTGTTTAATGATTATATTATAAAATTTGTTAATTTATTTGGTCTTTTTTCATTGTCATAAAAAAAACTTTGAAATTATGTGTAAATAATTATTAAATTACGTATTTTAAAATTTTTAAATTTAAATAGGTGCATACAAAGCTAAATTTTATATAAATATTATTGTTTATATTTATCCTTGACCCATTTTGGTCTCATCATGTTTGAAATATATTATTCTAGATAACTCTCCAGATAATTAAAAAAGTATCAAGAAATAATTTGTTTGTTTGTTGTTTATTTATTTAAATATATGTGTGGTTCTAAAAAAAATTATAAGTTTTTGCTCTCTATGGCTTCTTTGGAACTTGAGATATAAGTAGTTGAAAGTAATTTATTGAAATTGGGGAGTTTTGAGGTGTTTGTTCAAAAAGCATTTTATTTAAATTTTGAAAGGATATTGTGTTAAATAGAAAGTGGTATGGCTGTAATTATTGCAAATATATGGGATGATTGTTAAGTTAAATAAGACAATGAATATAAGAGACAAGAGAAACAACAAATAGATATAAATAAAAATAGGGACACACGTCAAATGTAAAATGAGAGAGTGAGTCAGTCACAACTGACCGTGGCATACTCATGTAACATTAATTAATTTCATTTAACTTTTTGCTATCATGCTCTCTTCCTTTTGATCCTAAATTGCAGAAACTAAGTCATTTTATTATTATTAGCGGCACGTCCTCCCCTTAAAGTGATTTCTTTTAGGTGGGTCTTCTTTAAGGTTTTTTTTTAATATATATTATAATTACAACTCTACTTATATTTATAATAAAAAATCAATTAAGATTCTCCTTGATAATTTTATTATGGCACATCCTGAATTTTTTATACCCTCACATAACACCAAAAAGAAAATATTTACTTTACTATAAATTATGCGGAAACAACTATACCCATATCCGATTTTATTAAGAGGGGAATTGAGTCCCAATAACTGTTTGGACTCAATCTTGAGTGCATGCGTTGTCGCCCATTGGCGGTCTTCTTTGAGTTGGATATTCTAAGTTCAGATTTTAGAATGTTGGCACATGAGTGAGTAGCAGATTTGATAAAGAGAAATCAATTAGGTAAATAATTTATTAAGTTTGTCCAATTGATAATAGTAGGAAAGCATTTTTTATTCTTTTTGCCACGTTCATGTAACCTCACATTAGATAGTGATACTATTTTAACCTCATGCACATTAATGCACATCACATCACTTATAAATTATGAAAAAATATTCACCATTCACTTATTTTTTACGTCTTTTTTAAAAATATATAATTTTTTTATTTTTTAGCTGGAATTCATCTAAAGTTATATTTTTTTTCACTTTTCCACTTCCGTTTGGAATCCGTTAAGAAAACTAACGGAAACTTAAAAAAATGATAATTTTACCCCCAAAACGAAAATTACAATTTCACCTTAAAAATTATCAAAAATAATTAAATTAAATCTAATTATTTCCCCATCGGTCAATAAAGAAATTAATTCCACAACCATCAAATGCAGGTTTTTTTTTTAAATATGTCTGTAATTAGAATGCTAAATTATAACATTAGTATTAAAAATAGCCCAATCTCACAAACCATCAATTGAATTTAAGATAAGTAGAGTTTTATTATTCATTGTGTTATAATCTCTAGTAGTTAAGATTTTTTTGTACTTCATTAACGTACCAATAATGATATTCATCATTAAATTTTATTATTTTTAGGGTGAAATTGTAATTTTCGTTTTGGGGGTAAAATGGTCATTTTTTTAAGTTTCCGTTAGTTTTCTTAACGGATTTCAAACAGAAGTGGAAAAGTGAAAAAAATGTAACTTTAGGTGGATTTCAGCCAAAAAATGAAGGAATTGTGTATTTTTAAAAAATGTGTAAAAAATAGGTGGACAGTGGATATTTTCCCATAGATTATTAATGGTGAGACAAATCCAAATAATTTTTATTTTTCCCTTAACTCCCATAAACCTTAAACCATGTTGGTCAACTGCTACAAAATTCATGTCGTTACCAATCCGACCATACCCTTGGAGGCTTATGAACATATATTATAGTCTTATAGACTAGATCAATTTTAGGCTGCATTTACTTAACGAATTTAGGAATGAAAATCCAAAATTAAAATGAAACATGCGTTTACTTGATAAAATAAGGGGAGGAATGAGATTTATTTTGGTGGACTCCACAGTACTTTGGGAATCTAATTCCCAAGGGGAGACTTGGGAGTCAGACTCCCATTCTCAGCATTTCCTATTTTATCGTATTAATTTTTTATTATTTTAGAAATACCCTTACTTTAGATTAAAAAAAAGTAAAAAATTAAAAAAAAATCCCTAAAATCTAAACCCTCTCGCTCGTGCCTCCCAATCAAATGCCATCGGAGCTACTTCCATCATCATCGTGGTCATCCACCATCTTTGTTGTCGTGGTCCGTTGGGTGTGGACAACTGCTAGTTGCTAGTTTCGTCTCCCTTGGGCCGTGTCGATTTCGTCTCTGATGGCGACAGTTCTAATATGATGATATGATGATGCTGCTGCTGCTAACAATGATGATTGTTATTGTTGCTATTGTTGATGACGATGAAAATTCTGATTTTGATTATTGTTATTAATTTTTTTTTTGGGAAATGAATTATTTTTGTTGAAGATGATTATTTGGGAAATGGATTAATTTGATGATGATTATTATTATTATTTTGTTGTTGATGATGAATCCAATTATGATTATTATTATTAATGATAAATTATTATTAATTAAGATATTAACAGTAATTTTAATAATAATAATAGTTATTATTATAATTAACTAAAGATATTTTAGTAATTTAAAACAATTTAATTTATTTTGATTCCGATTTCAAGATAAAATAAATATGTCAATAGGATTTCAATTCATTCCAACTCCGGTTCTAACGGCTCAAGTAAACAATATATTTCGATTTTCATTCTTTATTCTCATTATAACCTATTTCGATTCTAACCCATTCCGATTCCAATCTATTCGGATTTCTAGCCAACAAATGCAGTATATATTCAAAATATTTGTAAGTTCCCTTTTTTTTTTTTTTTCTGAGGTCATCATTTCAATGTATTCTCATTCCAACCCATTTCGATTACTAAGAAATAAACTAGCATGTATTCAGCATATTTGTAAGTTTTTTTTTTTTTTTGTGGAGCTCATCATTCCCGCGATTTGATGACAATCACAGATTTTCCTTTCCTATTTTCTTAAATAAAAGCACATTATGCTTCAAATGAAAAAGAAAAAAAATACTTATACAAACTAAAACCGCGTTGAAAGGTTTGATAGTGACAAATTCTCTCCCCTGTGACAGCAATGAACAAACCTTCTCTTTCACAATATTCCTCCTCTTGATTCTAATCCAGCAACTGGCAAATGTTCAGTCAAGAATAGATTCTGTTAATATCAAAACTCAGGACTCATAATCCCAAGTATTAGTGAAGTAATCTTTCAAGATCATACAGTGCACTGTTACCGCACATATAAAGAACAGTGGTACGATACATAGCTTAAGCAGATCAATATCAGACTAAGATCATTTCAATTTCTTTCTCTTAGATGGCTTTTCTCCAGATGCTGCAATATACTCTTCGGGGTTGATATTCTCAGCAAACTTTTGCTTCCTGAGCTTCTTTGCCTTTTCCTGCAAATCAAGCCAACTTGTAACATACATAAACTGAAAAATATAATATAAATAAAGAAATAAATGCAAATAAAAAAAATTGAAATAAATCTTCAACATTTCACGTTTGCAATTACCTTTAATGACTTGGCCATGGCTGCCACATCATTCGTCTTATCCTCTGCTTCACTGGAATTCTGCCTGGAGGGTTCCTGCAATAGCCACAAGAAAAATTTAAGGAAGGTTATTACCAAAATAATAATAATGAAGAAAAAAGACAAAAAACAAGTTCCTAACATAACATAAAGAACAGCTAATTGGAGAGTCTCAGAATAAAACCTCAGGAGGTATAAACGCAGCGTCTCTTTTTCTTTTGTTTTCGGCTGTTTTTTCTGCCTGCTTCTCCTGCTTCTCTTGCCACTTCTTTGATTCTTTCTTTCTCTCACTTAGGAAGTATTCCCCAGATTCCAGTAGTTTGTCAATCTGCAAATATAGCCCCAAATATTGCCAATATAGATTATTTAATTTGATCAGGAACAACTAGAAGAAAAATTCAAAAGTAAGAATCAGCCAGTGATACATACATACATACATACATATATATATATATATATATATATATAAGAACATCCGCTAATTTAAATCTTGGTATAACAAATGGAAAACGAAGAGTTTATTAATATAAATGCATTAGCAACAAGGAGGCAAAGCAATTGTCTCACCTTACTAGGTTGTGGAGGAGGAGGGAAGGGTGTATATGGTTTCTTCTCTTTACTCTTGACCTTCTTTTGTTTAACATTTTTCCTGCAAAATTTCATCACATAATTACAATATGAACAAATACGAAACGTATAACAGCAAAAATGCTGCAATAGTTCAAAATATCTGTATTTAACATGCACAAATTATCAGTAGATATCATACTTCTTAAATTTAGGGAGAAACCTATCCCAGTTTTCATTTGCAAGAGCTGGATCCTTTTCAAGTTCTTTCTTCACCATGAGAACCTACGTGAAATGGAAAACAACCCACAGGAAAGAGAAAGAAAATCAAGAGTCAGAAAGGTGATGTTAACAGACTTCCAAGTGAAAAGAGAAACAACTACATGTTAGGTTTTAAAAAGAGGACAATATGATGAAGGCAAAAATTTCAAACACCAGCCTATGACCTTGATATGGTATACAGGGTGCATTTTATTCTGCATGCAATCTTCCACTATTCTCCTTACTTGCTTCAAACCCTTAAATGAACCCATAGCAGCAACTGTGTTACCCTATTCAATTACAAAGTCAGATTTGGCTTTCCACTTCATTTATTGCAATCCAAAGAAAAAAAACAAAGCAATTTAGTCATAGATTTCAAAGAACAGTAACTATTACCTGAACTAAAATATAGCAGCCTGTCAGTATTTCAAGTGCCTGCATCCAAAGTGGAAGCAAAGCCAGTTACAAGAATTAGACAATTATGCACAGGAATCATGGTCAACCTGCCGAAGCATCCCGTGCAGATTTGTTTTTTACTTTTGCCTTTTAATTTTTCTTGGTAATGCGGAATTGGGATTAGCATGGATTTTTTCAATAGAATGACAAAATGATAAATCTAAGGAACAGGACACACCTTCAGAGTGGAAGAATTTGGGCCCACAAGATGCTGTCTTCGTTTAACAAAACGTTCCTGCAAACAAGTAGACATACACTGATTAAATCTTAACAAAAGCATGTAGGAATTACCCCAGGACTTCTTTTTGGTGACTTTAATCAGAATTGAACTAGAGAATGACAGGTTATTATCCATGGTGCTGAGTATTTGAATTTTCTAATACTCTAATATATAAGTATAAGATAAATTAGAGCCTACTTTAAATAAAATGAGGTATTATTAGCTGATTTGGTTCTCCAGAACATGGAGAGTGACTACACGTTAAGACAAATATGATGTCTCTTTTTGCTTGCCATCTTTTTCTCTTTCTTTCTTTTTTTTGGATTTCTGACAATTACAAACAAATTTTGCCCCATAAATCTAAAATTCTCTCAAACCTAAGAATCCTAACTCCCATCTGCAACTACCTACGGCATTCCCCTTTCTGATCTATTTCAATACCCGTCACAAAAGCTGTTTGAAATGTTATCGCTAGATGCATAAATTCTTGGAATTACGATGATGCTTCTTTTGCCCACCAAAGGCTTAATAGCAAGTTTATTGAACTAACAATCCATAAATTCCTTACTTGGTCTTCATACAAAGCTACATAAATAATCAAACCACTTCATCCGAAATCTTCTCGGCTTTTTCAGCAAGTATGATTATCATATTATACCAACAGCATCAAATGATTTTAAGTGATACAAACCTTATTGTGGACCAAGTTGCCAATCTTGATGACGTCACACTGCATTTCATCATCAAGTATTTTGATTGCCTGTTATATGAAAAGAGTGTGAAACACCAAATTATAATAATCAATACAAAAATTCCCAAATGAGAGATCTGCCCATGAAAAAACCCAGGATCATTAACTTCCCTAGCAATGAGTTAAAAAAGCAAGTTGCATTAAATTCATTCAGCATTGATGGAACTAATGCGCCCAATCTACTGACACAAAAACCTCTCCCCCAAATATTTTATTGAAAGGTTTAAAACAAAATAAGTGAAAACCAAAGCACAGCGAAATTAGAAAATATACCTGAGGTGCAGGGACACTTCTCGACAAAAGCCTAATGAGATCCCTAGCTTTGACAATAATATAAGGATCCCTGGTTTTCCTTGTTGTGGAGACAGTCATGGAACCCTCAACCTGATGTGCAAAAAAGATGGCAGAAAGGGAAATGCAAGTTATAGATAGAAAAGATTTCAGAAACCAAGCAAACATATATTTTAGGAAGTACAGTCAACATCAAAGGTATTTCATACAGATTATTAAAAACAAAAATAAATGGAACAAGCAATCAAAAAGCTACACTTCGTGAAAGGCTACCTGTTTAAACTAGATAAATACAAACTAGCAAATTAAATTGAGCAGCTCTGTCTAGTGGTGAGATAACTCAATAAAGATAGATTGTGTAGCTTTAGGCCCTTGGGTGCCAAACCCAGATTCTTATAAGCTCCAAAATGTTAAAAAAACTGATTAGCAGAAACAAAAATTAACTTTATCCTTCAAAGACTTCAATTGAAAAGGAAAAAACGAGGGGCTTATTTGAGAGCTTTTTATTTTTCTCTTTAATAGCTGTTATTTTCCATACCCTAAATAAATTCTCAAACAGTAGGGAGAAGGCCAATGCAGAGAAGTAAACTACAGATTCTTATCTGACTATGGCAATCACGACACCAAGCCCTCATCAGCTCACAATACTGAAATCATGCACAACCAACCTCATTCAATATGAGCAATCAATTTATATGACCACTCAACCACAAATGTTCGACTAATAAAATCTTGACGAATGAACTTACCAGATTTAGCTCACAAGAAACACCATATTCTTTCAAAGCACCTTTCACCATAGGCCAAGCCTCTTGCAAGTATTTCTCTGTAACAAACAAACAGTTGCACACAAACAAACCGAAAGCACCCAGTAAGTGCTTACTCCATAAGCACTTTGAATTATCTCAAACCAAACAAGACACAAAGGCAATGATTGTACCTCTGTATTGGGGGAAGAGAGTAGAGAAGGAGCTGACTTCGAGCATGCCTCCTTCGTTCCAAAAAGGATCAAATTTCTCAACTTTCCAGTGATCGATATTCGGATCCTCATCCCACGGCTTCGGCTTGTCATGCTTTCCTTTGTGTTTCTTGTTCACCGTCTTTTCCATGTTCTCTCCCATCACCAGACCTTTTACGGCGTCGTCTTGACAAAAGAAGAGGAAGAACCAATCCAAAAAACCACAATTACAATACTAAGAAAGATTGTGGCGGCAACTACCGTTTTGGTGCCGTTTGAGTTATGAATTAGGGCAAGTGATGAGAAACATTCTGGTGACAGCGGAGATTTTAATTCCCAAATTGCAACGGTGTCGTCTGTGTTTTCAAACTGGTTTTAAATTTTTGTTATTTAATTTCCATACCCTTCCCGGTTCCGGGTTTCATTTAATTTATCGCAATCTCGGAAAACCCCAGACCCGGGATCAACCCGGAAAATCCCCTAATAAGATCCTTTTTTCGATATTAGACGTTGATAATTTAACAAAATTGCCGCTTAATATATCTTCATGTTACTTAAGTAACTAAATAATTTTTATTAGGCAAGTGAAATTTAAAAAAAAAAACCATAAAAAAGATTAAAACACGAGTGAGTGACTGGACGTCGAATCGGCGGTTGTGCAACCGAAATTGACATTATCATTAATGTGTCATGGCGCAACAGTCACCAATTCTATTCAAACAATTGGCAAGTGTACGAATGGAAGGTTACTTTAAAATCTTAATGCTGAGTCCTCGAATGCCATAAGAAAAATAAAGAAAAACAAACTCTCTCCTTCTACAGCTTGCAGTTAGTGGCAAAAACAAACTCAATTATTAAGAGTTTGCTTCGTTATAGTTATAAATTAGGAACTTCGGTAATATTGTTTTAAATTATGAACGTCGTTAATATGAATATAGGCAAATGATGTTGGCTTAGAAGTGATGTAATAAAGAGAAGTTGACAGAATTAATATGTGAATACAAAGAAAAACATGAGAGAGAGAAGATAATAAAGGAGTAATCGTCGAAGTATACATGACTTGCATCTCTTATTCATTTATATAGTGTAAATATAATAGGGCATGTGTCATTTGCCATTACATGAAGTGGTGGAAGACATCAATATTACACACACACTTGAAATGGTGGAAATCCACATGTATTCCACAACACTCCTCTTGAATTCATCATTTATTTAATCAGATATGTCTAAGACTGCCTCGTTAAAAACCTTTGCCAGTAAAAACCCAATGGAAAAACTTGGTCAAAAGGAAAAAAAAAAGTACAATGTACATATGTTCAAATTATGCTTCTCCACATTAGTGCTCCTTCTGATGAGTGCTCCTCCCGATGAATACTTCTCTTGATGGTAAAATGTATTAATCTAATAGTTTGTTGAAACAACGCATGCTGATGCTATATACAATTTTCTCAAATGTAGATGTAGATAAAGCTTTTGTAAATATGTTTGCTAAATTATCCATGGAGTGTATTTGTTTGATATCAATCTTTTTGTTCTATTGGAGTTCATGAGTGTAGAAGAACTTTAGTGAAATATGTTTTATTATGTCCCCTTTAATGTATCCTCCTCTGAGTTAATCTATACATGCGACATTATCTTTATACATCATTGTTGGGATATCTGAACTTGAAAATATTCTATACATATTTTGAATATGATGGATTACAGATCGCAACCATATGCATTCTTGACTGGTTTCATGTAGTGCAAGAATTTCATAATGCTTGGAGGATGTTGCAATGAAAGTCTATTTTGTAGACTTCCAAGAAATCATTGTACCATTAAAAGTGAAAACATATCTCGTTTGTGAACGAGCTTTATGGGGATCATATAAATAATATGCATCAGTATAACCAACAAGACCTAGATTTTTTATTAGTTCATTAAAATAAAACAAACCCAAATCAATTATTCTTTGAAGATAACGAAAAATATGTTTGACACCATTCTAATGTTTTCTAGTTGGTTCAAAGCTAAATTAAGCTAATAGATTAACAAAAAAATGTTATGTTTGATTTAGTACATTGTGATAAATACATTAGAGCACTAATTACATTTAGAAATGGTACTTTAGGACCAAGTATCTATTCATCATCTTCTTTAGGACGGAATGAATCCTTTTTAGGATCAAGAGACTAGACTACCATTGCGGTACTCAATGGGTAAGCTTTATCCATGTTGAAACATTTTAAAATTTTATCAGTATAAGTTGATTGACGGATAAAAATATCATTAGATCTGTGCTCGGTCTGCAGTCCGAGACAATATATAATTTTCCCTAAATCTTTCATTTCAAATTCATTTTCAAACATTCACCAGTTTTTTGGAGCTCTTCAAGAGTTCCTATTAAATTCAAATCATTAACATAAATTGCAACAATAGCAATTTTAGATTATAATTGCTTGAAAAAACATACGGACAAATAGATCATTAATATATCCCCTTTTTTATTCAATATTTACTGAAGCGATTATACCACACGTGTCTAGATTGTTTTAATCCATATAAAGATTTTTGTAGCTTTATTGGATACAAGCTACGATGTGAGGGTTGATAAGATTATGACATTTTAAATCTTTCAGGGATTTTATATATATATCGATGTCAAGTGACCCATATAGATAAGCTGACACTACATTCATGAGACGCATATCAAGATTTTCTAATATAGTTAAGTCAATTAAAAATTAAAACGTAATTGCACACATTACCGAAGAGTATATCTTATTATAAACAAGACCAGGTCTTTGTGAGAAGCCTTGTGCAATAAGTCATGTTTTATATCTTATGACTTCATCATTTTCATTACGTTTTTGTACAAATACTCATTTGTACTCAATAGGTTTGACATCCTTAGGTCTTTGGACCATAGGTCCGAATACTTCACGTTTGGTTACAGAAGCCAATTATGTCTGGATTGTTTCTTCCATTTAAGTCAATCATGCCTCAGTCTACATTCATCAATGGTTTGCGGATCATGATCATTTACAATGTCAGTAGCTACTATAAACACAAACACATCATTGATGATAATTCTTTATCTATAGCCACTTCAAGGGCTTGAGCCATATCTTGGGCATATGCCTCTTCAAGAGGTCCTTCAAGGTACTTTGTCTTATTAATAACTAATCGTCTTTTCAAAATAATACCCTGAGCAAAAATATCACTATTTTTTTTATTCAAGTGTCTTTTCAAGGCTTTGTTACTCATGAAAAGTTTGTATATTGTCAAAGTTTTTTGTCTTTTAATAAATTATTTGCTCTTCTGAAACAATTTGTTCTTTTAGATTTTTATCATCATTTGCAGTAGAACCCTGTTTAATTATTTTTTTTCTCAGAACACTATCTTTTGAACCAATTGATTTACCACGCTTCTGGCGTGCCATAGACAATTTGTTATCTGCACTTTTCATTAATTGTTCTTTAAGTACAATGACTCGATCGAGTATATTAACAGTTAGTATATATGATTTAGTTACTTTTTCCGTATCTGTAAATGAATATGATAATTATTGTGCAATTTGCTACAAATGAACCATTCTACGCACTTCATTTTCACTCTTAGATATGCATGTCTCTAAATGAGACATATTAGTCACCTTCCACTAAGTATCATGCCTAACCTCATAGATGTTTTTTCTTTCTCCCAATGGAGGAAAAATTGTCTATCAAAATAACAATCCACAAATCATATGGTAAATACATTACTCGTCAATGGTTTAAGATATCTGATAATATATGGTGAGTCAAATCCCACATATATTTCCAATTGACGTTGGGGTCCCATTTTAGTGCATTGCGTAAGTGCAATCGACACTTGTATTGCGCAACTAATGTGCGTAAATAAGATATATCTCGTTAGTGTCACAATACCAATTACAATGAGGAATATTTACAATAGGCAATAGACCTCAAGCGGATCAATGGCGCAACATTCAAAATAGCATGTCCCTATGTTGAAATAGGTAATTAACTTTATAATAATAAAGTTCTGGCAATTACTTGTAAAGGTTTAGAGATTTTGCTAATTCATTTTGAGTATATACATATGGTACTGGATGTTCTATATCAATCCCAATTTTCATGTAGTAATTATTAAATGTTTTAGAAGTAAACTCACCTAGCATTATCTAGACGTATGGTCTTGATTGGATAATCTGGAAATTGTGCACATAACCTGATTATATGTGCAAGCAATCTTGTAAATGCAACATTACTTGTAGATAATAAAAAAACATGTGACCACCATATAGATGCATCAATCAAAACCATAAAATAATGAAATGAACTACTTTGTGGGCGAATAAGTCCACAAATATCTTCTTGAATCCTTTGTAAAAATAATGGAGATTTAGAATTAATTTTATTAAGTGATGGTCTAACTACCAATTTTCTTTGTGAACAGACAATGCAACTATTCTCATTTGACAATAAAATTTTCAAATTTTTCAATGGATGTCTATGAGAATTTTCAATAAGTATACGCATCATTGTTGATCTAAGGTGACCAATGGGTTATGCTAAAGTATAAAAGATTTTGGATCATATAACTTATATTTTATGATTTTTATGATTATGTAACTTTCTATTAATTTTATCGTCGTATAATATAAGCTAGATGAGAAAGCTAGAAGATTTTCTAATATCTCTTTCTTTCTACACATATTAGAAGTAATGTATAGATATTTTACATTATTCTCATTCATTATTTCTATATGAAAATTATTACGACAAATGTCTTTAAAAGCAAGTAAATTTCTTTTTTATTTAGGTGAATACAGAGTATTATGAATATCCAATTTCGTACCTTTTGCTAATATGATCATTGCTATTCCAATACCTTCAATAAGATCTACTGGACCTTATATTGTATTCACATTGGCTTTAATTATATTTAAATTTAAAAAATACTTCTTGTTTCGAAGAATCGTATGTGTAGTTGCATTATCAGCCAAACATATTTTTTCATCAAATATTTTATTGAAATTCATATCCTTAAACAAAAGTAAAAAAGGAAATGCATATTAGATAACACGAAAAATAAAAATTACATGAACAAACATAAAACTGGGGGTGGCAATATGGGTCAGGATTCATTTATTCAATTCGATTCAATGCGATTTAAATGGGTTTGGGTTTGAAAAAATTAATTCGTTTAATAAACGGGTGAATTCGATTCGATTCACTTATTAAATAAATCGAATGCGGGTTTGAAGGTTTTGATTCGTTTATTCGTTTAGGATTCGTTTAATAAATGGGTCATAAACAAATCGAATACAGGTCGATTCATTTAAAATTCGTTTATTATTCATTTAATTAAATTCCTTTTTTACCTTTAAATTTATTTGAAATTTTTTAAAATTTGAAGGCTAATATTGTAATTTTAAACATAATATATAAAGTCAATTAGGACTACACTTCACATTTCGCACTCTCTTTCCCCTCATCCCTTTATTCCCTTAGCAACTCACTAAACTCAGTCGCGGCCCGCAAGGAAATCATCACCTATACCCTTCACCATCACCTTGACCACGTTTTACAACTTTTGTAAATGATTCCCTTAGCTTATACTCCAATCACCAAGCTATCCAATTCTACCTCATCATCATGATCTTTGCACAAAACATTTGTATCCCAAACGAAATTCCCAAAAGAATTTTCTGACAGCGGCGGCTAACTAGTGGCAGCAAATATACAACATGGATCAAGAGAGTTGGTTTGTACGAACCTGATTTTGCTTAATATATTTGCTAGCATATTCATTTCTTGCGCATATTTTTCAATTACAAAATTTAAAAAAAATAATTAATTAATTTTAATCTTTTATTCTTCAATTAATAGATATGTATATATTATTCAAGTTAAATTGTTAATTCATCTTCCTAAATAAATAATTATTTAATTTTAATATTTATTCTTCAATTAATATATATGTATATATTATTTAAGTTAAATTGTTAATTCATCTTCCTAAATAATTTTGAATTATTTTGTTTTTAGGAGAATGGACACAAGCCAAAGTAATTTAGCCTACACAATTAATGGTTCTAGTGTTGGAGATGATGATGTAAATGACATAATCAAAATGGAAGAAAAGATTGAAAAAGGGTTAAGGCCAGGGAAACAAAAGGCACCACGACAGAGGAAACTAACTTCACAAGTTTGGTCATTGTTCCGTAAGGTTTCGAGGGATAAGTATCCAAACAACAAGTCGAGAGCAGTGTGTAAAAAATGTGGCACTGAGTATGTGGTTGTGCGCAATTTTGGTACAGGTAATTTGAGAAGACATTATGAAACTTGTGCAAAATTTAAAAAGTGTGATCTTGTACAAATGATGCTAGATCATAGTGATGGTCTATCAACTCGTATTTCCAAGTTTGAAGCTCATGTGTTTCGTAAATTATTATCTTATGCCATTATTATGCATGATTTGCCGATCCAATTTGTTGAATATAGAGGGAATTAAAAGAGTTTGGAATTATTTGTGTGATAAAGTGCCCAACATCTGTAAGAACACTGCGAAAACAAATGTGTTAAGAATGCATAATAGGGAAAATGAAAAAATTAAAAGCACGATAGGAGAAGCTCCTTGTAGAATATGTCTTACTACTGATTTATAGACTTCTATAACTACAGATGGTTATTTGTGTCTCACTGCACATTTCATTGATAAGGGATGGAATTTACAAAGTGTTGAACTTTTGTGAAATGCCAACTCCACACACTGGGGTTGCTTTGGCCGAAAAAATATTGTCATTGTTGTGTGAATGGGGTATTGAGCAAAGGATTTTTTCATTGATTGTAGACAATGCTTCAAGTAATGATGTTTGTGTTATAATGTTAAAAAGTCAATTGAGATTAAGAAATGCTTTGGTGACTTGGTCTGTGATGAAGATTTTTTTCTTATTCGATGTTGTGCTCATATTATTAATTTAATTGTTCAACAAAATTTGAAAGAAATAAAAAAAAGCCCGTGAGAGTGTGTTACAAGTGAGAAAAAGAAAATTCTTAAAGTGTGTTAAGTAAGTATCTCTAGATGATAAGAAAGGATTAAAACAAGATGTTCCTACAAGATGGAATTCAACTTTTCTTATGCTTAACAGTGTTGTGTATTACAAAAATACTTTATGTCATTTACAATTGAGTGATTCAAATTACAAGAATTGTCCTTCTGAAGAAGAATGAGGGAAAATAGAAAAGATTGGGAAATTCTTATCTATATTTTATGAGATCACATACATTTTTTCTAAGTCAAAATACCCCACTTCAAATTTGTATTTTCCGAAGGTGTTTGCGGCTAAGGTTGCTTTGGATCAATTATTGTGTAGTGAGGATGTGTACATGAAAACTATGGCACAGAAAATGATCGAAAATTTGAGAAGTACTGGTTTGATTTTTGTACCATTATGGCAATAACGATCATCTTAGATCCTCGATACAAGATGTCATTCATTGAGTTTACCTATAACAAGGCTTATGGTCAAAATTCAGAGGAGTTGAAACATGTTCGAGATAAGTTGTTTTTAGTTTTTGGTGAGTATAATTTGATCACACCATCTTCCTCCTCTACATCCGTACTCACTCAAATGAGTGATGTTGGTTCAAGTGCGGGACGTAATGACAATAGTCAAAGTACACTTAACCAAAGGGTCATGGATATGTTCAAGGTATATTTACAGTTTTCTTATTTATTCATTGTAAAAACTTATTATTTCCATGCTTGTTTTGGATTTTGACTATTTTTATTTCTTAATTATTTTGTAGGAGTTTGATGATTTTAATAGTATGGATTGTAATGCTTATGTTAGAAAATCTGAACTGAATGTTTATTTAGATGAGCCAAGAATTGATAGAAAGATTGATTTGGACATTCTAAGTTTTTGAAAGGAAATGGATTTCATTATTCTAACCTTTCTTCCATGACAGTTGCATCTTAATCAACTTTCAGTGTTGGCGGTTGAGTTCTTGATTAATTTCGAAGTGTATTAAAACCAGAGACAGTCCAAGCAATTATTACTACTAGAGATTGAATGTTTGGAGAGTTTGTTAAACTTGCTCATAAAATTTATTTATTTTTCTTTTATAATATTATGCGCAATTGTTTCTCATTAAAATTATTTTTATAAAATTATTGTAGAAAATTTTGATGTCACTGTAGATCAACTTACTCATAATATTATGAACAAAAGTACTAATTGTGCTTCATCTCCACAGAGTGTCAATAATCCAAATTACAGTGTGTGAGTGTGATAGGTAAAGTTTTATCCTGTTTAATTATTATTTCCTTAACAATACTACAAATTTGCTAAATATTTGATATTTTGAAATTTTACCATGACTATTATCAATATTGCAACATGTTAATAACATTTTATTTACTTTTTGGTACATGAATTTTGTTTTCAAGGTGGCAAAGACAAATGAAGAGAATTAAAGAAATTACCTTCCTTTATAATTTGAATTATTATTATTTGTATTATTAGGGATTTGTAATTTAATACTTGGATGATTGTATATTTAATTTTAGAATATGGTTTGGGTTATTTGTATTCTGTTGTAGGATATTAAATTTGTGGCTTTTTTATGTTTTATTTTGCTTAATTTTATTTATTAGTTATATTTTTCTAAACAAATCCTGATTCGATTCGTTATGGATTCGTAATAGGATAAACGAATAATAAACAGATCCGAATTCGATTTGATTCGTTTATCAATTCTATTAAACGAATTAAACGAATCGAACTGAATATTCGTTTAATAAACGAATCGAACCAAATATTCGTTTAATAAACAAATCAAACCGAACATTCGTTTAATAAACGAATCAAATCCGAATCTGTGAAATTTTGATTCAATTCGTTTACGATTCGATTCGATTATTCGTTTTCCCACCCCTATGATAAAACACAAGTAGAATTTTTAAATGTGATGAACATTTCCATCACTGATCAAGTGATCAATTTTTCCATCTTTATATTCAAAAAAGTCTGAAACATCAAGATGTGGAACATCCACTGGATCTGAATTATCAACATAGTTTGTTTCAACATTCTTTCCTTTTGATTTTAAGGATATTTGAAATATATGCACATGATGTCTGGGAGTACGACATTGTCTCCAAAAATGACCAGACATTCCACATTTATCACAAGTGCTTTCTTAAATATTATGTTGGGCATATATTCCTGTTGAGTGTTAGAAAATGTATATTTATAAAGAAGAAAATCATCATTTTACATTCTAAGTCTTACTAACAACCCTTACTTTTATGCATTTTATCTTTTTGTAATTTAATTACGTGTGTTTTATTTTAATTAAGTATTTTATGTATTTTAGGGGCATTATAGTCATTTCACAATAAAGAAGAGATCGGACGACGAAACGGACATCACTTTTGAACTCAGGACGATCGAAAACCTTAGAAGGAGCATAAAAGGAAAAATGGCACTATTCACATGTACGGTACTATTCATGTGTACGGTACTGTCTACGTTACTGTTCACGACACTGTTCACATAGACGGATCGATGACGTGACATTGACCAATGATGTGGCATTGACTGATGAGGTGTCGCAATCCTGTTGGACTAAAATTCTTATGTACTGTTGATGGCGACGTGGCAGCATATCAGTGGACGAAAAATCTCGCGTACGATGCATGCATCACACAGGATTATTTTCAGTCAAACCGCGTCACTGTTCACCCGGGTCAAACCGTGTTACTGTTCATCCACGTGGTCAAACCGCGTACTGTTGACTGATGACGTGGCGCAATCCTGAGCGTCCAAACTGTTTTTAATCCGATGGTCATGATTTACTCCATGTATCTATAAAAAGGGGACCTCCCCCCCCTAATTTGATAGCTCTGAATCCATTTTTGGGATCCATTTTCTGTAATTCCTTCTCCATCTTTTATTTTCTTCGTATTTTAATAAATTCTCATTTTGCCCCTAGTTTAATTATGAGTAGCTAATTTCCTTTCAATCTTGGGTTGAAGGTGAAGTCTCAACATGTGTCATGGGCTTTATTTGGTAAATTTATTTTATGTTCCCCTCTAGTTTTTGTGGATGTTTTAACTTCTCGTCGACAAATAATAATAATCTTGTCTAGTACCGCCCTGGTTTCACCGGCTCCCTAGTACAATGTTATTATTATTTGGCACGATAATCCCTTAACACTATATTGATTAGAGCGTGGTTCATGAGGTGTTGATTCCCCCCTCATGATTTAATTGGTATTAATACGGATTATTTAGCCCATGATGCATGTTGATACGGATCTAGATACCCAAGTACGTCATTTTAATAGAATTCTCTTCAATTTATTCTCGCCATTTCAATTCCAATTTTATAATTTATTCTCGCCATTTTAATTTATATTTTAGCATAATCCAAATCATTTCCACCACAAATCCAACCACCCATTTACAAAATTAATTCTACAAACAATTAAAATCCACCTCCTCGTGGGATTGACACTCGTCACCATTGATCTATATTACAATAGATTCGTGCGCTTGCGAGTACCTTAAAATTTGCACAACAATTCCCCCCTTATTTTTATCTTTTTTATGGTTCTTATACCTACCACAAGGTCGATAATAATGGTTTTTATTATATCTTCGACCTCGATAATAGCCACAGCCATGGCCACGACTATGTCTACGGTCACGGTTATGCCCACGGCCACTCCCATTTTCATAATTGTCTTCACGATCATGTGAGACAACATTTGCTTCAAAAATTAATTCTGTACTAGTATGATGGGCTTGGTGATTTTTCATTAATAATTCATTATTCTGCTCTGCCACAAGAAGGCATGCAATCAAGTAAGAATATTTTGTATACTAACGAGCTCTATATTATTGTTGTAGAACCATGTTGGAAATATGAAATGTTGTAAATGTTTTTTCCAACATATCCTCATCAGTAATATTTTCTCTACACAGTTTTAACTGTGAAGTAATTTTGTACAATGCATAATTATATTCATGTAATGACTTAAAGTCTTGTAGCCTGAGGGCATTCCATTCACTACAAACATTGGGAAGAATTATTGACCTTAAATGACAATATCTTTCATACAAATTGTTCCACATGACATATGGATCCTTTATAGTGAGATGTTTCATTTTAAGTGCTTGGTGGAGATGATGTCGTAGAAAAATCATGGCATTGGCTTAATCCTAAGTGGATGAGTCATTATTATTTTTTATCATGTTACTAAGACCCACAACATCAAGATGAATTTCGACATCTAGAATCCAGAATAAATAATTATCTCTAGATATATTCGAGACATTAAACTCCAATTTTGTCAAGTGAGATATTATCACAAACAAATAAACAAAGTTTAGTATTATAAATATTAAAAAAATGTAAATAATAAGCTTTACTTATAAGAATAATTTTAAATAAATATGTAGAAAATAAAAGAGCAAATGGATAGAATACTTTATGTACCAAAGCGAAATTCGTGCTGATAACGTATTATAAATTAGGAACTTCGTTAATATTGTTATAGATTATAAACCTCATTAATATGAACATAGGCAGATGATTGTTGGCTTAGAAGTGATGCAATAAAAGTAGAAATTGACAGAATTAGCATGTGAATATAAAGAAAACATGAGAGAGAGAATATAATAAGGAAAGAATAATCGTCGAATCATATATGACTTTTATCTCTTATTTATTTATATAGTGTAAATATAATGAGCATGTGCCATTTGCCATTGCATGAAGTGGTGGAAGACATCATTATTACACACACTTAAAATGGTGGAAATCCACATGTATTCCACAACAGTTATATTTTTTTCCTAAATTTTTCTTTCTGTAATTTATTTTAATTAAATATTTAATTTTTTTTAATCACAATTGAATATTTAGTTAATACCCAATTTTAAGACCCCTGCACATCCGGGTGCAGGTTTAAGCAATGTGGTTCCTCTGAATCCGCACCCGCCCGATGGGGTAATTTGAACCAAATTCAAAGGATAGCGATGTAATTTAGAGGTACCACCGAAGTAAATCTGCGCAAATTTGGAGGGAGCTAGAGCCACAATGTAACACTTTATGGGCTCCTCTCAACTCATCATCCTAAAACCCTCGTTTCTGAATTAGGAGTAAAGTGAAAGTATGAGAGCCAAATTGACGATCAACCAAAGAGGCAGAAACAATTAACGAGTAAAAACGATAATGGATCGTAGCGACGCTCAGTCTCCTCAAGGTTTAGTTTATCTCTCTCTCTTTTTTAATTAAAAAAATCGAATTTAATAAATAAGTGATTTAAATTTTGAACAGTTCAGACAGCTCGAATTCTGGCGGAATTCTTGGAGGTTGCAATCACTTCAGTTGTTTTCCTCAAAGGACTTTACCCTTCTGGTACTTTTAGTACTACTAATTTCTCTTATATACCTGCTTATAATAATTTGAATTTATTTTTAATGCAAAAACAGAATTTAGAAATTTAAGTTATTTTTTGGGTGTAAATGTGTAATGCAAAAATTATTAGGTGCTTTTGAGAGGAGGAGATATGTGAATTTGGTTGTTCAGAGGGCTCGTCACCCCCAGCTTAGAGACTACATTCATTCTTCTGTTAGTAGCCTCCTCCTTTTCATTCAAAAGGTTTGCCTCTTTTTATTTTTTTAGTTGTATTGTTGTTGATGAAAGCACCACTACCCACCATATGCTGAGCAACTAACTGGACACGTGGCACAAGTCTGTGACTACATGTGAATAGTATTGACGTTGTAAATTAATCAGACAGCGCCACGTGCCAGTGTCGCTCGTCGTCATAAGGGCACTATTGCTCACTAGATCATTACTCCGTTGCTGGTTACCTTCTTCATAGTCGATATATGGGTTCCGGAAACTTTTTGACTTGTGCTGTTAATATTTAACATGCTGGCCCTAGCAAATGACAATGCCAATCAGCTTCTCTTCTATTTTTGCAGATTGTGGCCAATTTGTATCTTATTGTGATGCATGTGGAAAATAGAGGGATTAGGTGGAACATGTGAAAGTGAATGATATTTCAGGCGTCTTCTGTACATTCCATCAACTCCCACTTAAGAATCACAAACTAAACAAGCTTTAAATGGTAAGTCAAGATGTTAATAACAAGATTTTCTCTTAGAACATCTGGGTAGAAGATAGAACTTATCATAAGACTCTACAAATGTGTAATGAAATATTTATAGTGGAGCCCATTTGCTATGGTCATCAATAGAATCTGTTCAAATCATTTATACCTCTATCAAGCCTCTGTAAAGGTCTTCATATTTATTTTAGAACATCAATTAATTTAAGGTTTACTGTGGGAAGATAAATTTAACTGTACTTAAGAGGCATACTTGTTCTTATCTTTGATATGCAAACGCGTTCTTGTCGTGTAGTGATACAAAATTGTGTGCTGTAAAATTTAATGAGATTTTCATATTTCTACAAAATAGGGGCAGGTGGAAAGAGTCGCAGTTATTTTCTCCAATGCCAACAATGTCCCTTTGGAGAGATATGTTTTCAAAATTACGGTTAACCAGTCTTATGGCTCAATGGTGGAAGAAGGTCATCTGGAGTTCTCACTTAGATCATTCTTGATCAAACTTTCAGTCTCAAAGTCCCTCTCTAAGGTTCTTCCACAAGGTAATTGTTATAAACGATGATATGCTTGATGTTTTGTTGATTTATTTCAACCGGTGTGAATTTGGACCCAAAATTGTTTGTTTGGCTTAATCAAATTCTTCCACGGTTACTTGGTCTTGTCAAGCATTTAGTACAGCTTCTGATCCAATTTTTGGTGTTTACTACCTTTCTTTCGCATATCACATTTTCTTATCCTCATTCAGTATTGTGCAGGCAGGTGGGCATACATGTGTGTACATATTCTATCTTGCTAGAGAATGGAACTGGTTAGTAACTTTTTACTGTTTAACAGGTTGCAGGTGGGAGATTACAGCTTATTTCCGTTCACTTCCTCAGGTTAACACAAGCAAGGATGCTGAAATATGGATTCCTACAGATACTAAACAATGGCAGCAACCTCCATTAATAACCCCTATCAAGTCCATGAGTAGTGACTCACTGTCTGTGCAATTATATTTGGAAAATCCAAGTTTGTTGGAAGAAAATCTATGAACACAGGTTTTTCTCTCTCTTGTTCAGATCTCCTCCCTTGCACTCTCTTAATTCTCATCCCCTTTCTTGAAAAGCCTAATTGAAGCTCTCTGTCCGTCACTGATTCAAGATCTCTGCCCTCGTCAATCTTTAAGCTTTGTTCTGTCTCTCAAGTTATTCTTCAATTTTTAAGTTCTGTTTTTAATTAATATTGATATGTTTTTGGCACTTTAATAATATTGTAGTTCAATATACCTGAGTCTGTTATCTTGGATAGGGATGGAAACAAACCCAGACCTATCCAAAGCCAGTTGATCCGGATGTATAAAATCTTCAGGATCCAGAAACATTTTTCTCAACTGGATGTATCCGGGTTCATCTAAACCCGGACTTCCGGAAACCGGACCTGGATTACAGCATTTTGAATTTTTTTTAAATAAATAATTTTTAATTATAATTATAAATATAAAAGCAAAGAGTTGGAAAAAACAAAGGCAACCCTAAAAATCTAAGCCTCACAGGCTCACAAATCACACCAGCCACATCTTCTAATCTTCCTCATCTCCCATCATCAAGGCAGCTGCCTCCTCTAATCACACTAGCTGCAGCAACCTCTAGACATCTCAAGCTCCTCTGCTTCACCGTCTTTCTCTTCTTTAGGACAGCAGCTTAATCTGAGATGGGTTGTGAATGCCACGTGGACTTTGTACCCGATGAATCAGCTATTTAGACTAATGAAATTAGGATTGACAAGGAAACCTTGGGTATGCTGGCTGCTCTCAGCATGTCTAACATTTTTGGGCTTGTTGAACCTGAACCACAGTATGAATGTATGATTGCTCCAGTTTTGTCTCAGGGGTAGTGGAAGGTGGTACTGAGGTTATTGAGGCATTGTGGGTCATTCAAGAATGGGAAGTTTAAATTGTTATTAGTCAGTACTTGCGACTAGTTTTCCTTACTATTTTAAGAAGGGCGTTTAGCTACTTGAAGTCTGGTATGATAGTTGATTTAATGGACTTGTCCGGTCTTTCCATTTTATTTGTTTTACTAGGATGCAACTTGCTGAAGCTTATAATTCATATTAATTTTTCAAAAAAAAAATCCGAATTTAAAACTTGCAATCTAGGAATCTAGATTTTTTCGAGTTGAACTCAGACCGGACCTAGAATTAAAAATTCATGTTTATACCTGGGTCTGGTATAATAAATTATTGTGTGGGTCCGGAACCGGGAAGGTCAGACCCGGACCGGATTTTGACATCCCAAATCTTGGGTCTCTTAATATTGTGTGGTGTTCCATATCTTTTTCTATTTCTCGTCATATTTCCTTGCAGTTCATTGCTCTCTGCTACAGGACAAGTTGGGGGAATGCATGGTGCCTTTATTGATGATTTGTATGCTTTCTTAAGAGCATATTGCATTGGTAGCGGTGAAGATATGTTGTGAGGTATCAAATCTGGGGCTATGTTCGGTTTCCTGTGAGAAAGATAATGGTTTTAGTGGACAAGATGTAATGCATAATGTTAAAATATCGTACTACATGTTTGTGTCATTTTATAATCAATTCCATTGTGTTCTGTTTCAAGTGTTTATGCTATTTATAGCAATCTACATGGAGGAAAGTTAATGCTTGGGTTGTAACTGGAACCAAACCAATTCAGACCAATTTTATGATTTATATAAGCTCATTTGCCAACTTGTTCAAGCAAGATGGTTTTATTACGAGTTCATGATGAGTTATTGATTTTTATGATGACTGCTTGTTATGTTTTCGGATGGTTGGTTTGCTACAGGGGCTCCTTGTGATGGTAGTTTGAGGCTTTTTACTAGTCGTTTTTGTTTGGTGTTTCTTGGCAGTTTTGATGGATGCTTTGTGGAGGTTTTTTGTATGAATATGCCTATTAGTTGGATGCTAGTTTTCACTTAATAAGATTGTCAAATTAATTTCTCAAATTGCTTGGCTAATGAAGCAGTAGTTCTTTTTCTTGCTGTATCAGGTTGTTGAAACTCTACTTATCCCAGATCTAGAGACAACTACTGAAAGTAACCCAAATCTATAGTGTTAGGCCAATGGGACTGTGGCCCAATGACAGAATATTGAACTTTAAATCCTATTTATGAAATTAATTTGGAGAGAATCTCTGGATTTTGATTTTTTGTGTTGTGCAGAGAAGGAATGAAAATCTTGGGCCAAAATTTATGTCATGGAGTGTAATCTTGTATATATCTTCCAAATTATTTGCCATCTTGCTTTGAATTCTAACAATAGTACGAGGTATTATTAGTTGCTGTTTTTCTGAAGTATTATTTTTGAGTTTACTGATATTTACTCATAAATCTATCAGGATCATATCTTTATTACGGTGTAGGCTAATTGCTTGAGCCTAGAGCCGGGAGTGGGCGTTTTGGATTTTGATCCGGTTCTTACAGGTTTCAATTCGGGTTTTGAGAATTGAACCCGAATAGGTTCAAAATTTGGTTCCAGTTATAATTTTGGGTTAGAATTCGGTTTGAGTTACAATTGAGGGAATGAAGGTTGAGATTTGAGGGGATTCGTTTTTTTTTTTTTCTAATTTTTAGATGTAACCACGATTGAGTTTGATTGTTTGATTCAGATTTAATCCAAACCGGACCAAAACCGATGAGTTTCTAATTTTCAACCAATTCGGTTTCTAGGGTCAAATTGAACCGAAATAAAATTTCAAGCTCTATTCGGTTTGGTTTAACTTGGACCGAACACTCGCCTCTACCCAGAACCGGTAGGTTTTAGTTGGAAAAAGACAAAAAAAAAAATCTCAAATGCACATGGGGACTTGAACCTTTACTTACATGAGGTACGGCTAGCTATTGTTAAGATAATTGATTTTAATTTTTAATTGAGGTGTGTATGATTTTATTTTTTTTCGTTGTTGGGTGCCAAAATTTCGAAAACAGCTTATAATTTATAGTATATATAACATGGAAGATTACATTTGGAATTTTTTATGTGCATCATTAGTATTATTCTTGTCATCTATACACATTATTTACAGTAATAGTGAATCATATCGTAATATATTATAACTATAATCATACTGAAGAATGTAAAAAGTAATAAAACTAATTTTAACGCCTCCTAAACATTTTGTACTACATAATTTGATACGTATAGTCTCATATTCTCAGTAAGAGCACAAATTGTAAATATGTATAAGATAATATGTTAATGGAAAACAAAGTGATTTTGACAATAAACGATGCGGGCGAGGGGACCTTATTCTGTTTTTTTTTTTTTTTTTTTTTATCAATGATGCGATTGGGCAGAGCTCCGTGACCTGTCTAGAAACCACATTTGGGAAGTGAAAGTGAAACGACACATGCAGAAATGGGACAAGTGTGGACTTGGACATTGCACATGGAAGCATCAAGAATCAAAAGACTGACAGACAAATCAAGCCTTCGTTGGAAAATGTGTCATTTATTCATCAAACTCACAGCCTCAGCCACGGCTATACTTCTTTTTCTTCTTGAAATTTCCATACCCGTTGCAATTTTCACGTAAATGCACCTTTGAAAGTGAAGTCACATTCTTTTTCTCTTTTCTTTTTCTAATATTGTTTTTTTTTTTTACTTTTGAAAGATTTATGGGAATAATAATGAATTGAATAATAGATATAAAATCATAAATGCACAAGACAACCACAGTAGTGAATAAAGAAATGGAGAATCGTGTTCTTAAATAAAG
Organism: Citrus trifoliata; assembly: GCA_018350135.1. NCBI lineage: Eukaryota > Viridiplantae > Streptophyta > Magnoliopsida > Sapindales > Rutaceae > Citrus > Citrus trifoliata. The sequence continues at coordinate 15,303,217 of CM031386.1, read as the reverse complement.
AAGTATGAAGTATGATGTACCCCCCAGACTTTTTTCTTAATTGACCCCACAACACCCATGATTTCAAATATCAATGCAGTCTTTGTCAGCTCAGCTAACGGTCAAATTTCTGGCAGATAAGCATACAATAAATAAAAGCCAACCTCTTTTGTATAAAAAATTTTATTGTTATTATTTCTTATTAGTTCTTCTTTAAACATTTAAAGAATCCACAGCACAAGCAAGGTATGTTTCCAATACAAGAAATAATGATAGCTCAACTGACCCAGTCCCTAGTTGCAGCAAACGTTACATTTACAGTAAGTTGTCACAACTCACAACCAACTTTATGCCCCCCCTCTCTCAATTAAATTAATAATTTTAAAAAAGAAAATTGTTCTTTCATTGTTGCTTTCTTGCGAGGAACCTTGTTCATTCATTGCAACATATCTCCACCAAGATTTGCTTCGAGATGGGTGCTACAATATTCAATATCTAGACATGATTATGTTGTAGCATCTATTATAAGTCGTGAAAATATTGTATGTTATAAGATATTTACAACTTATAATTTAAAATATATATATATGTCAATGATAAAAAAATTTTGTGATCAAAATACAAAAAAAAAATGTCGCATTATAATAAGACTCAAATTTTGCTATATTTTCTACAAATTTTACATTTAGGGTTAACAAAAATTATACATTTCTGACTAAGGTGACAAATTCAAAAGTGGGTTTGATACATTTCTCACTAAGTAAGAGCCAGGTGTGGGTATCTCGCATGTTCATGCATGTAGAATCAAAAATACAACTTTAGGGCGAATGAAAGTTTAAAAAAATAAAATTAAAAAGAAAAAAAGAAAAGGCAACTCCACGTTAAGTCAACATTGCAATAACCCAAAAAAAAAAAAAAAAGGGGGCAATGCCCTTGCCCTTGCCCTTCAAGTAGGGGAAGAAAGAAACGCATTATATTCTTTTAGAAATAGTTGTACTGTCTTGAGTTATCATGACAACATAGATCCGATCAATCATAGCCGTCCAATTTAGTAGTATCTTTCTTTTTACTCTAGAAAAAGTAATCAAATATCTATAATGTTCTCTTTTGTTTATCATGCACCTTTTTGTTTCACTTTGCCTTTTTTGTTTGTTGATTTCGGTGGTGGTTAAACTAAAGTGTGTGTTGGATATGAGAGAGCAATAATAGAGCTTGAATGAAAAAGATATATATATATATATATATATACATATAGGTGAAGACGAAAGGTGAATTGGGAATCCCCTCTCTTATCTACTTTTCATCTAACCTCTATTTTTTTCTCTAGTTTCATTATGAAGGTTCACGATAATGTTGTCATGCAACTTCACCTTACATTAAAGAATGATAATTTATGGCTCCGGTATGATGTGCTCTATAAAAGCATATCTGAAAAGCATATCTGAAAAATGATTGTCATGGTTTAGGTTAAAAGTTAAAACCGATTATAGCTAAACGGATAAAAAAAAAATTTAAAAAAAATCTAAATGACAGTTGGCGCATTCTTACCTTATTATTGAGGCTATAAGCTCTAAATTGTAATAATAAATTTTCTCTAGCTTCTATGAGAGAGTAGATTTTTTTTCTTGTTGAGTTTCAATTATAATACATCGAGATATTTTTTTAATTGAGTTTCAATTATGATACATTGAGATAAGTCTCATTGGACTTGATACGATAGCACATAATTTTTTTCGAACTCGCCTTCAAATTCAATTATGATAAATCAAGATAAGTCTTGACAGGCTTCTAAATCACTTATCAATAGCACTCTAATGAATTGTATAATTTAAACTTTAAAAAAAATAATAACTCAATTAATTGTATATTTATATATTTAGGCTTAGTGAAAAACTATACAACTTTTTCTCATTTTCTTAGGGACCATTAATTTTTCTAACCTAATAGTTTAATTAATTTAATTTTAATCAGTTAAATTATTATTTAGAATTCATACTTACTCATATTTGAGACTAAAAAGCCAAATGCTATCTTAGTTAATAAGACCCACAAAGAGGATTGGTGAAGAAATATTTAAAGATGGATAAGATGGGAATGGGAAACCCTTTATAACGTTTACCCTTTTATTGCATTATTTGTGAAGTTGTGACTTTATTGAAATTTTTTTAGTACTATTTTATTTAAAGAAAACAGAGACTTGCCGAATAAGCGTATTAATATATATATTGTATGTATGTATGTATGTATGTATGTATTTTGGGTTAGAAGAGGATCCAGATACATTTCTATTTAATCCGGGAGAATTGAGAAATGGAGCAAGACAGAAGACAAGCAACGGTGTAATTCATTGCCCTTGCCGGTTGCCACCTTGTGCTCGTACGGCCTGCCGCACAATCTTGTATAAATTTATTTTTCATTGATAAATTTTGTAAACTTGGCTCTTGAGTCCTGGCCATGTGGATGCATGATTTTAAGAGTTAAAAAGTTTTATTTTCAGCAATTTGTTCGTAAAAATGCAGTTTAATGCTGCAAGATGAAGCATATTTAGAAATAACTTAATTGGTAGTTGTAATTGTTAATTAAAATTGTTTTATATTCTAATTAAATTCGACAGATATTAGGATCCTCTCATAATTTAATTTTCATCTAAGTAAATTCTGTTAATATGATTGGTAATTAATAAATTAAAAAGAAAAAATAATTAAATCTAAATCATTTACTAATACTAAAAGACACGTGGTATAATATCTGTAAAAAATTAAGAGTGTTTAAATCAAAAGAGAATCATAATCCATTGGACATGTCTCTTTGTCATTTTGCCTCCTTAAATTTAATGCAGCCCAATTGTCTAATATTCCGCTAGCATTGGCAGATGAAATCGCCTAAAAAATTGGGTGAGTTACATAATTATTTAATTATATGGATTGTGATTAAAATTTTGGAAAATGAACACGACATTGTCTCTCGTGCATCACTATTTTAAAGTGAAACTTAAATGCACATGTTTCCATGAAAGTAGCGCATGGCCATGTCTTGTTCCTTAATAAATTAGAATGTGGTGTGGGCTTGATTAAAAAGTAGGGAAAAAATTATTGATAATCAATTACTAATCGCCTCCGAAGTTTTGAAGAGAGATCAACATTATTGGGGTCGAAAATCTCCTACGAATGAAATGAATGTTTTCGTAATAATATTTCATGCAAACTTTGTATGTAATCTCATACTTATAGATAATAAGGGAGTTCAAATTACAGATAATCTAGTTAATTTGAATTAAAAATGTACAAATTTTATTAAGTGAATTGTTCAAATTACGAATAATTTAGTTAATTTAAATTTAAAATGTGTGAATTTCACTAAGTGAATCCAACTAATAATATTAAAAAATATTTATTTGTGCGCTCAAGTATTGTTTGTTTGTGTTGGAGTTTTTTTCTAGCTTCTTCTATGTATCTTTTTTTTTTTTTAACATTCATCTTATTCTGATTTTTTAAATAAAGTTATATCATTTATCACAAAAAAAATTTGAGGATAAGTTTTCATTAATGACGGTTAATGAATGACTTGTTGAATTTGAAGGAATATACAGAAATTAGTTGCGATTGATTGGATTGTCAGATTGGGATTAGGTCAAAAGATATTGTGTGAATTGGGAGATTGAGCCAGTTGCTATAATTAAGGCCTTGAATGTCGACATTGAGCCAGAAAATAATATGGAGAAGTCAACAAATTAATTGAAATTTAGAAAAAGCATTTTTAATATTTGTATCAAAATTCAAAAGCAGTCCCCACTGAGTTTTGGGTATTTCTCCCTAAATTTTGGTATTAAGTATTAAATAATTTCAAGCCAATCTTGGTAGACCATCTAGAATTTATGTTTATCTAGATATTTAACAAATTTTAAATTGTAATATCTGTTTATTGTAACTAATTTAAAAAAATAAAGAGAAATCAATTAAAACGCATATTGATAGAATAATTAACGAAAAATAAATAAAAATGAACCCAAATAGTAACTTTCGAGAGTTTCTAGAATGCAACTTATGCAAGTAGTGTAATCAATTATGTCACGCGTGAGAGCAGAAAATGGGAGCGTTAATTTTTTGCTGTATTATGACCAACAGCCAATTGGGAAATACAGACGACAAGGAAGATAAAAAGAATTGTTGGTGGCATTAACTAATACTTATGTATGTGGGTGGTCAATGATCAATAATTTCATAGAATTTGTTTTGTAGCAAGTAAAGATTGAAATACAAGAATGCTTTCTTTTAGCTGGAGGGTCAATACCGGAGGCCATCAAAACGATAATTGGTATAAACAAAAAAAAAAAAAAAAATTGCCCCAGTTTTGAGATGTTTCTTTGTTTTAGCATCAAGAACTGGCATCTTGAATATTTATCTTTACAATCCAATATCTAATTACATATGTCAAAACATAATATCCTTAGCATATGATATGATATGATACGATTCAATAAGTCAGTCACGAATTATAAATATAATTTATTATGTATAAATTTTAACTATAATAAATTTATTGTCTGAGTTGTAATTCATTGGAAGTCGAATAATAATATGATCGTCTTTTTTTTTTTCTTCTAAATTTATGATAAAATGAGAAATTTTAATTATTAGCACCAACCATTGCTTATGTTAATACTCGAACAAAAGTAACTACGTGCACAAGACGTATTCATGGTCGGACCCAAGCTGAGCTTTATGTTAACGCAATATCTTCGGTGGGTCCATTTGTGCGCATCAAAATGTGAATGTGGGATCAAGCGGGGGAAAATTATTGCGATACTAAGAAAGGAGGTATGAAGCCACGTGGCAGCAGAAAGATGACAAAAGAGAGCCAACGTTTCCCATGCGAGGGAGCAACTTCAAATCAAAATAAAGTAAAAAAGAGGAAACTGCCAAAGGACCATCCCCTGGTACACCGTACCTTCCCCAACCGCCGCTTACTTCTTTTTTATTAATTTTTTAATTATTTAAAAAAATTGCAAATCTATCAGGTGGGCCCACCCACGCCACGATGGCACATCGCACGTGGTCACAGGGATCGGTTTTCATCGCCCCCCTTCTTTTTTATCTTGGCCTCATCTTTTACCCTGTCCCACACGTGTTTGTCGTCGACCCCACACCATCACGCTGTTCAGGACCAGAAGAAAAAAAGGGGCCAAAAAAATGAGAAGGAAACAAACAGGTTTGCTTGCGTGGCAGGTGTTACACGTGGCAGATGCCATGCTTGCTTGTCAGTTATAACTTATTTTATCCCTAATTAAAAAACTCAATAGTTTACAATAATAAACATGCACTGAAATCCCGGAAATACCCCTATTATTCCGCTTGAGTTAAGCACTTAACCAAATTCCTTTAAATAGACCAATCAACTTAAACCCAACAAGAACAATCCAAATCTCTCACATTTCCTCTTTTTGAAAAAATAAAAAAAATTATCATTATTTTAATAATTTCTCACTTTAAGCCAAAACCAAACCCTAAATAAACCCATCATCACATCTTTGCCACCTCTATTGCATGCTATTTTGTTCATTTTCTCTCTCTCGTTCTCTCCTTCAAAACCAAAACCAAAACCAAAACCAAAACCAAAGCCAAGAACCAGAAGAAACAAAGCAAGAAGCAAAACCAATCCAAAAGAAATAAACCCTTTCGTTTCCATAATCATGGCTGTTGAAGCCCGGCATCAATACAGTATCTTTCCTCCGCAACTCTTAGCGAACAGGTGTGTATCATCTCGCTCTGTGTCTTATACAATTTTTTTTATTTGTTTTGTGTCCGAGTGTGCATTTTACGTACTTCTCCTTCCATTTTTGCAGGGAAATAATAATGAACCCCATTGAAGCAAACTCGAATATCTACAATACCCAGATGGGAGGAACAGGAGGATACGGCCGCCTCCCATTATCGGGAACCGCCACGACAGCGGAGGCTTTTCTTCCCACCGTCGTTTACGGATCGTCCGTCAACTCAGATTCATTCCCTCATCAAAAACCGCTCATCAACAAATCCGACAGCAGTCTCACTTACAACAACTACGAAAACAACAATCTCCCACTGACCCCGTCGAGAAAACGGTCGAGAGAATCTTGCAGTGCCCCCACTCCCTTCTCCTTTCTCGGAAACGACATGTCGTTTCAGATCCAAGAACAACAGTTCGACATCGATCGCCTCATATCCCAACATGTAAGTAAACAAAGCACAAGCAAGTTTCCATTTTTTAAAAGTTTCTTGATTCTTTTGTACGGTTATTAATATTGGGTTCATTTTATTATTATAATTTTTTTTATAGATGGAGAAAGTGAGGATGGAGGTTGAAGAGAGGAAGAAGAGGCAAGTGAGGATAATAATGGACGTAATAGAGGAAGGCGTGATGAAGAAGCTGAAGGCCAAAGAGGACGAAATTGAAAAGATTGGGAAATTGAATTGGGCTTTGGAAGAACGAGTGAAGTCCTTGTGCATAGAGAATCAAATTTGGCGAGACTTGGCTCAGTCGAACGAGGCCACCGCCAATGCTCTACGTACGAATCTAGAACAAGTTCTTGCCTCAGCCGCAGCGCAGGTCAAGGAAGGACGTACGCCGGCGCCGGCTGCGCTGGGGTTGGAGGAAGAAGTCGTTGATGATGCAGAGTCTTGTTGCGGCAGCAGTTGGGAAGATAATGGTAACAAGGAAATTAATAATTGTGATCATAAAGATGGTGATAATGGAAGCAATCACAGCGGTGGCAGCAGGTTGTGCAGAAATTGCAGAAAGGAAGAGTCATGTGTACTGCTGCTACCTTGCAGGCATTTGTGTTTGTGTACTGTTTGCGGGTCAAGTCTGCACACTTGCCCCGTTTGTAAATCCCCCAAGACTGTTAGCGTTCATGTAAACATGTCCTAGACAAAAAAATCTAAATACCCACCAAAAAAAAAAAAAATCAAAGAAAAAAAATATGTTTGTTTTCTTCATTCTTTTGTGTATTTAGTCTTTTAATTAATTATTGTGGAGAAATCATTCAATCAATAGACAAAAAAATAAAAAGAAATAAAAAGATTTGCATTTGCATCCATAATATAATAATTATGAGTGGATAAATGTGGCGTATTTTAGTAAATTTGAAGCGTGAGTTAGCAGAACTTTTGTTTGGGAGTTACGTTAGGAAAGGGGGAGGCGGACGTGGGAGGCATTGTGTGGATGGCTGCCAGGGAAAGGCGTGATGTCACGCGCGTGGTGTTGAACAGAGTGGAGTCAACGACTTGGGGGGGGGGGGGGAAGAAAGCGACAGATATGAGGCAAAAGCTGACACGTAGGACGCGCGCAAATGTCGCTGTTGTTCTGCAGGAGTTGCAGCAGTAGTGCCACCACCCCTACTGACCTGACCCCCTCTCTCATGCTCTTGGATTCAGAGATATTTATTTCTTTTATATTAAAAAATTATTAAACATTACAGTGGATTCATTATATTTAATACGAAAAACTCTTTGAAATTCAATTTCAGCATAATTTGAGATGATACTATTAACTAATTTAGTTTCTCAATTCAAGTCATAGTAGTGACGTCATATATATACATATATATATATGTGCATTAAATACGAGAAGGGGTAGTTGAAACAGAGGTAGAGGTAAGAGCCAAAAGTAGGAAAAAAGTCTACTCTGCCACGAACCCGTATAATGCGCATTCTTGGCGTATTCAAAACGTCGACGTTATCAATTTTACTTTTTAGTTTTATTTTTAATTATTACTAAATTAATTCTTTTCCTTTTTTTTTTTTTTTTTGTTCTCGGTTGAAACATCATGAGGTTAGCACGCAAGGTTGTGTTGCGATTCGCGAGGCGCGTCTTTCACACGATCTCTCTTTTGGCAATGTCGATAGGGACCTCTCATATTTTTTTGCATACACCATGACACCTATTAGTTTTGTTTTTATTATTATTAACAAACAAACAAACAAACAATGGCATCTGCAGATGACGAAATAATGTTTTTTACATCTGATGAAATAATTGTGGTTAAAAAGTAATTGTGATAAAGGATATAGTAGAAAAAACAAAAATGATGAAGCTGGGTGGCGGTGAGCGTTTGTTGCTTTTTTTTTTTTTTATAACCCACTGAAAACGTGCTGCCGGTGGTGGCGGTGTTACTAGACAGAGGTGAGAGTGAGACAGAGACTCAGTTGGTAGGGTAGCATTGTCCTGCATTCACTTTTCTCACAATTATAAATCCTGTCAGTTATCATTATCTTCTGACATTGTAAATATATTTGACCATTTTTTTATTTTATTTTACTGCAACCCTCCAAATCCAACGTACTTGGTAGATTCGGTTTTTTATTTTTTATTAATTTTTTTTTTTTTGGCGTGGGGTGGGAGATGATATGTATAATATGTATATTCTATTTTCAATTTAAAAAAAAGAAAAAGAAAAACTGCCTAACACATTTTTATTGAATAAATGTACAGATAATATTATACGGAAAAAATATAATCCAATAAGTCTCCTCTTCGTAAAGTTATATATAATTGGTAACTAATTTTTTTTTATCTCAATATAATTGATAACAGTAATAATTTCTTTAAGTTTGGATTTTTATTATACATGTCAGGATTTAAAATAAAACATTATATATTGTTAATTTTATTTTTTTATTTTTTTATTTTGTTATCACAATATAACTGGTAATAATATTAATTTTTTTTAAGTTAATAATTTTATCTACTAATTAATAAGGGTAATTTAGATTTTTATAATATATATGAGGATATATATGCGATTATATTAAATGTAAAATTAATTCTTAAAATCAGATTTTAAAAAGTTATTTCTTCCCTATTTTCTAAAATCTACTACAAGATAAGATAATTTTACCAAAAAGTAATTATTACAAACTTTATCAAACATTAAAAATAACTTTTATTTTTTAAAAAAAATCACTTTTGAACCTTTTAAAAGTAATCCTAAAGCGGATCTTAAGTAATATGTTTTTTTTTTTTTGGTTGAAAGAAGTAATGTGTATTTAGAATTAAGGAATTTCGACAAATATTGTTAGGCAATTTGGAATGGGTCGCGAATCACTGTATATGAAATGACAATGGACAACATTATTATATGTTCTGTTAGCATGTTCGCATATATATAGGAAAAAAAAAAAAGAAAATTGTAGATCGGTGTTATCTTTCTGATGCCTGCAACTTACCGTATGATGAAGATTTCGTTATATATTTTTTTTTTATCAAGCTCAACTATGTATTGGTAGGTCAAATGAAAAAAAATAAATAAAAAAACTAATAAAATCTGATAATTTAACTTTGCTCATTTATAGTCGTAATCATCATTACACATTTTAGAATTAAGTGCCTATATTCAATTGCAAAAGCACATGTCATACTTTTTCTAGCAATCAAAATAGAAAATTAAATTTTAGTTGTATAATCAATTTTCGCAATTTAGATGAAGAGAAAGATACAAATTTAAAAATCAAATTACTGTGGAATCAAGATAAATTCCAGAACATACATCTTGTCTTTAGATGACTTTGTAATCAGCCATAAAAATATTACTTGCTTGTCTTATCCTCTTTCAGAAGGTACCCAAATTGTCTGCAACTTTTAAATTTGTGCAGAGCAAAGCAAAGTGCCAGAAATCAATTGATTGATTGATTTGAAAATATACCAAAATAAAAATAAAAATAGAAATGACAAGCAAGAGAATCACTTGAAGTGGCACCCACAAAAACAAATGCCAAAGTTAACAATTTAAAGAAGACAAAACCCCAAAATAAATAAATAAATAAATAAACAGAATAGAAAATAGGAGATGTTGTTCATAGGATTTTTGGGCAGTTTATGGGGCCCACATTAGATCATGGACCATCTGTTCCTTTATGACCGGCATGCACTCCATGACACGTGAATCTGATTCCCCAAATTCATTAAGAGTCATTATTTAAATTCATTAAAATAATTTGACAAAGTTTGTGATAATCATGCATATTGTATTATTTAATTAAACGTATGATGGGGGCAAGTGAATGGACTTAATACTTTCTATAAATAATATTTAAAAGCCGATCTTGCCTAGGAATCTAATCAAAAGTTGGAGAACATTTCGCCTTGAATAAATATTTTTTAAAGAAAATTCTTTTTTATATAAAAAAATTTGATATTTATTTTCCGTGTTTAAAAAAAATTGATTGCATTGGAACATCATAATGGCCACCAGTGCATGTACTATTTTGGACCGCATTCATCAAGTTAGATTTTTAGCCCTTAATTTGCCTTTTTTTTTTTTTCAATTTTCTAGATTTTGGATTTTTCTTTAAAAACCAAAACAAAATAATAGGTAATTGGAATTTGTATAATCATTATTATATAAGATAATTTTGGAAAAAAAAATTAAACTTATAGTAACAACAATTTTTTCCGTAAATACCAAATAATGTTTTCATCATTCAAAAGAATTTAACGTTTATCTTAGAAAAGAAGAAGTTGATGTTAATATATTTATGGATATGCAATAAAAATTTTAAGAATAGAATTTAAATTTCTAAGTTTGGATTGTAAATCGACTCATATCCAATAGTTAAAACTTTTAAATTTCGACACGTAAACTCATATTCAATGGTCGAACTTCTAAAAATTTGGATAACAAATTGACCCACGAAATCATAGTATCATATGTTATGTACCTTTCAGCAAGAAGTATTGTCAGAATTTAATTAATGTTATATTTTTATTTGTTAACCACCAATTACTAAGTGATTAGATTGAAAACACAAATCATGACAAAAATCTTGATCTACTCTTAAAGATCTTGTGAATCCTGCCTGCATCATAAAGTGGTTAAGTTTATGTTTATGTTTTTTTGTTTTTTTTTAAAAAAATGAAATTTATGTAAGCCTTTTTAGAGAAGTCGCTCCTTAAACTGGCCTCAATAGCATTTATGCTCCATTATTGAATATCAAATTGTGAATCTACTTTATCTCACTCTTATCATCATCACTCGTTACATAAATTTGTTTGTTTTTATTTTTCCTATTTTCCTTAATTGATGTGGTTGCTAGCTTTAACTTATTCTTTGTAGTTGCTAGTTTAGACTTTATTTCATATGCGGTTCACATGTAAATCATGCGACTCACACGCAATAATGTTTGGCCAATCAAATCAATTCATGAAGGCATGAATCAATTATCAATTTATCTTTTACTTTCGATTAAGAAATTGACAAATCGTTTGATTTGACAAGTCTAATCAAATGATTTTTTTTTTTTTGGCCTTTTGTGTATGCTTTTTTTTTTTTGGGTTGTTTGAAAAGAATCTTGCACACAACAGCATTTACCAATTTGGTGCAATTTAATTGCAGTACAACGATTAAAAATAGTAGGTTATTTTCAAAAGCAAACACTATGTCACAATCAATTTCCATGCTTGATGCACGCCCATTAATTTCTTTTTTTACTTTAGGCAAAGGGTGGCTAAAACAACTAATCTTTTCATTAAATTGTTGATTGAGAAGTGCTTTCAAAGTCCATCAAACGAAATAATTATCTCTTTATAAAATTAATTAAATTTTCGCAATTGGGTGGTTCACCAATTAGCTTAATTTACGCTCAATCAAACACTAAAAAGAACAATAAATAAATTAATAAATAAATAAAACAATTGAAACAAATTGCGTCAACAAACAGCTAATTAGCTTGACTTGAAATTGCAATTTTATAATTTTCTTTTGGTAATATTCCTCCGTCTTGGCAATTCACACGTCAAACAATTTGTCATTGGAGTTGAAATAATCTCAAACAACTTATTGGATTCATCTTTTGGTTTGATGAGATCAAAATATTATAAGTTATAGCACACCGTTTCAAGAATTTTTTTCTCTTCATGTGTCATTGTATGGTTTGAGTCTTGACCCCAACTATAACAAAGCATTTGTTTTAACGAATATATAAAAATAAATAAATAATTAAATATGGGTGTTTATGTTTGTATGTATTTGAAATTTAGTTCAATCTTATCTCAAGTACTACACATTTTTTTTAACAAGGAAAAAAAAAGTGAACAATTCTTTCAAATTTATTTAAATAAAAATGCAAGAGGTGGTTGTGGATTACATCCTTAAAAGCAATAATCAATGAAGTAGTTTACACTTGTGATTATGGGTCCCGCACTACACCTCTTTAGATTTATTCAAACTGGGATGATATAAAATTGGATAATTATTTAACTAAGTTTGATTTCAACATTTTTTCTTTCAACAAAAAAAAAAAAATTGTTTAAAATATGATATCTTAGGAGATTATTGGGATTGTCAAATGAGAATTAATTAGTGATTAGTTGTCAAATGTCACATATGATATCATGAGTGTTTTAGTTGAGTGGTGTGCATTGCGCATTGGAATCTCCATCTCCAACTTAATTAATAAAAATTGTCAATAATCCCCTTTACCTAAATGATCAACAATAAAACACCCTTTTTTTTAAATAAAAAATATTTATTAATACCAAAGAAAAAGGCAATTAAGTCCCACACACCCCCCATGACTCCCTCACAAGAAAAAGACATATCAATAAATTAATCCAATTCATTGATTTGGTCCCTTTCTTCAATAGAATCACACATCTACTTCATGTGGGTCACAATCTTTTCCCTCAACAATATTTCTTATTCCCTTATTACTATTCTTTCAATGCACCCCAATTACATATTCCACCATATATATTTTAAATTAAATCAAAACTCGAATTCATCGTCACGTATACATTACGGACCTAGCCAACAAAATGCCAACAACGAAGAAAATGACACTTGACCGATTGAACCCAAGTTGCAATATTGATGGGAAAGCCTAATGAGGACCATGTTTTAGCTTTAAATCTTTTTTTTTTTTTTTTCATATATTCAAGATGTAAAGTGAAGAGATAGAAATGTGTCAAATAAGTTGTCTATAGACTTTATTGTTTGTTGATATTGACCATATAAATATTCCCATAATATTTCAGTTGAAGAAGTGGGGCTGCATGAAATGAAATAATATACATAAATAAAGCAAAGAATAGAATATAGATCCAATCAAACAAGGCATGGGGGCCATGATGGGAACCCTAGCTTTCTTCTCTTGTGAAAGGGAGCACTCATTGTTTTCAGTCCATCATCATCTTAGAATTGATTTTGCCGATTTCTCTTTTCTTTGTTTGTTTCCCAGTAGATTCCATTATTTACTCTTTAGTTTCGGACCCCACATACCAACATCATATAAAGCCATCACTTCACTTGAGAAAATTTTATAAGATCCAAGATATATATATAGGTCAAATTAGAATTGAGTTCGCCCCAATGTACCATTTCAAATTTAGTATGTCAATCACTACTTTAAATTACAAACCCTCTCAAAATTCATAGAATTTGGATTGGAATAAATTTACAACTCATATGTTCAATTCAATGGAAGATTCTACCTTACCTGGAAGAAAAAAAAGGGGTTTGATGGCATCAAAGTGTTATTAAATAATTAATTGATTTTAAATTTGAAGAAGCAAAATTTTGGGTTCCCATGAACCTAATTTGACTTAGAAATTGGGTTATAGTGACGGAGATGCTTCTCCCTTCTCCTACTAGGCACATTTTTATTTTCAATAGCCTATGTGAAGAAGGTAATGGGTAATATAATTTTCTTTTTATAAAAGGTATGGTGGGTCAACAAAAGAATCCACAATCTCCCTAAAGAAAAGAGGGTATAAAACAACCAACCATTCACCTAGAAATCATATCTTACACAATGAATTTTTGAATTTTTTTTTCCTTTATGGGTGTGTGGGAATTTCAATGACCTGCCATGAGTCATCTTTACAAGAATGGATTTGGGTGGTGGAGTAAGGCTAAAGATAAAGACATGAGTTATTGCATTTTTTGAATCCACTATCAATGGAACATTGAAAAGAGTAAATAAAGAAACACAAAAAGAGTAAAAAGCAAAGAAGTGTTAACAACTATTCTTTCTTTTTAGGTTTTGATAGATTGGTGTGCAAGTGTAAACATCAGCTTTTCCCACTAGCACAATGCCATTTCAATGGGATCTTAAGCCATTGTGGTTGCAAACCCAACTTCAACTTCCCCCCATCTTGGGTAAAATCATTATGCTTTCTTTTCTTTTTTCTTATTCAATGGTGGGCAGCACTTTGTGATTAAAAAGTTTTTGTAATAGTTTCTTCTTGTCTACTTGAAGCACCCACTGCAAAAGCTAACCACTCAAATCATATATTCATGTTGTTTGGTTTTTAGATATGTGGGTACCTCTATATATACATATATATATATATATATATAACATACAAATGGATTTTCTATGTGGATGGATAGGATGTTTTGATATTAGATTGGACTAAGTGTTTACTTTGACATATTAAAAAGCGATCCCCTATTCAAATGAAATCATATCTATCATGAACAAAGATGCCAATGTGGATTTAGGTACAATGCTAGGAATAATACCTAGAATAGCATGTTATTGTACTAACATCAAATGCTAAACTTGTAACACGTTACTAATTTAGTGATATGCACTGGCATGGTAATCATATCAATTGTTAATGTGGTTTGACCTATGTATAATGTAAATAGTGAGATAAACAGACTTGAGCTTGAAGTTAATGGTGACAATACAGCGAATCAATTATTAACAGAAGACCAAATCAATGGAGGAAACATTTTGCAGTACCAGCTACATGGATGCGCATGATATTGTGCTAGAGTGGACAATTTAATTACCTAAATGTAGGGAAATTTAGGCCCACCAATAATGGACCTCAAAATTTTGTCCCTAGGTGTAAATCATCAGTTGTATGTCTATGACAATCCTAACATGACATTTATACATGCACAAAAAAAAAAAAAAAAAAAAACACTAATGCAACAAATGTCATTTATATAAAATATATGGTCGATCAACCAGAAGAAACCAAATATTAATTAATTGGATTGTTAGTGGAGGGATCAATGCAAATCACAAGATTACATCAATTGTAATTTTTATATCTTGATCGATCGATCAATTACAATTTGGAAGGTTCATTGCAATTTTTCAAGAATGTGAAATGCACCTTTTATTGACTTGGAATTTCATGCTTTGTCTACTATTTTTGCATGAAAATCTGGATTACTAACTAAGGAATTGTTTGAAATGTTGAATCGGCACTGATGCTGTTGTAATAATACAACGATAATTAGTAACAATATACTACCGCTATTAATATTAAAACCTCGATTAATAAATATTTTCTAACAAGTGGTTTGTATAAATTTCATGTACAAAGAGAAAAGAAAAAAACCCGTATGATAATTTTATTAGTTGGTTGTATGTACAATTGATATAGAGAAGATTTAAAAACCTTTTATAGAAAATATCAACAACCATCACTTAAAATGTTAAATGTAAATTTTTGGGCATCGCTAAGCAATTATTCAATGCTATTTTAGTGTAACAATTATTAAAAGTTGTGGTCATCTCTTTCTTTTTTACCCATTTCTGACAAAAACAAAAACACGCATTGAAAACAAGAACAAGAAGACACAGCTTCTTGGACCCCATCATCATCATAATAATGGACCGTAGTGTGAAGCAACTCCACTTATTCAATGAATTCAATTTCTTGAGTGTTACACTGAAACTTACCTTTCCCCTTAGAGGGGGAATCTTCCCTCCATGAGTGCTACATCCACACATCACTGAGTAGTAATTTAATTGAAAAACCAGTGACTTAAAAAATTTCAAGTCAATAATGGAATGATGGATGGATAGTGATTGGGCATTAAAGGCCTGTCCCAATTCTGGACCCTTCATTAAGAGCACAGTCTCCGTTCGTGTAAGTGGATGGGAAAATCAAGGATGTATCCTAATATTGAAGCCACATTTATTATCCTCCCATTATAGCTAATATTTTTACTTCCCCTTTTCCCCCAACCCAATTTTGAAGATTACTTATTTGGACCTTGTAATTTTATTTATTTTTAATTATTGAAAAGACTCATTTTTTGTCTGCACAAGTACAAGATTGGAATTTTAAACCTCTTCGAACCGTTTGATACCTATATATACATATATGTGTGTAAAAAAGTCACAGTTTACGGTTGATGAGTCAAATCTTCGCGTTTAAATCGCGTCCAAAAAGCATACATGTTTGTGTCGGTACGCCTAATCCTAATAATGCTCTAAGAACACATCTCTTTCAAGAAAGACAATTGAGTATTTCAAATAACGGCAACATGTTAATCAATAAGAGATCTCAAATGTCAAATTTGATTTACAAGTTCCACGTTTTATATGACAAAACTTTAGCCCCTACATCAACAAGGATTCTCCAGATTTGGATTCCATAAATTTGTGACGGCAAGGCCCATTATGAGAAGATTTGAGCCAGGCATGAGACCCAAATACTAAGAAATCAAGTTGGGCTTGCACGGAGTATTACGGCACTTCAACGATTGAACATTTTTTTTAATTATTATTATTATTTAATGAACTTAGAAAAGTTTATTGAAAAGGTCTAAAATAGTCGATAATATATCGTAACCGAGTGCAAGGAGCCCGGATCTAGCCCAGAGCTATTGGACCAATGTGCATGGCAAGACAAATGAAAAAAAATTAATGGATAGAGCAAATAAAAGTGAAGTTGTGGACGATTTTCTTTTATTCAGGGATGGTAATTTTTTCTCATGGGATGAGATCCCGCAGAATTCCATCCCATTTGAGATGAGATTGAGATATATTTTTATCCCATAAAAAAATTTGAGACGGGATTGAGTTTTTTTTTATCCCAATTACATATGCGGGACGGGAGTGGGATTGATAAATTCCATCCCATCCCGTCTCATTACCAATTAAGAATGTAAATTTTTCCAATTGAGATGGGATCCCATCTTTTTTGGGACCGGATTGGGACATATTTTTATCCCAAAAAAAATATAAGGACGGAATTGAGACGTTTTTTCATCCCATTTACATATACGGGATGGGACTGGGATTGATAAATTCCATCCCATCTCGTCCCATTGCCAACCAGTGTTTCATAAACATCTTCTTCATTATTAATACAACAGTCCCAGATTAATTCACCATTTTAAAATCATGTGATAATGCACTTGAATCAGTGGTGAACATGGAGAATCAAATGGTACGAAAAATCTCATTGCATTTTGCAAAGACTCAGTTTTGCAAATGACACAATTTCACCAGTCATCTATGGGAAGAAAGTTTCATCATCCAACTCAACTGAGAATACATGAGAGCTAAGAGCCCTGAGCTTACTGCACACCAGCCGTACAAGCCACAAGTCTGGTTTCAAAAAATATGATGAGCGAGCATTCATCCAAGGAATTATAGTGATATCCCTTAAATCAATCACTCAATTCGGCGTGTTATGCATATAACACATGCATAAACCAGGCCAATCAATTTCATATATTAGTGATTAGTGATTGAGAAAGGTGAAAGAAGATTAGAGAAGACAGCAGGCACTTATACAAATTTATTACTTTTGGATTATTAATGTTTAAAGTCATAGCTAAAAACAAATGCCGAAGGTTAAGACATAAAGATGGATAGAAACCAGGAGCATAAAGCTAAGACATGTCATCAGTATTCTAATAGTGCACAACGGTGTTACTCATGAACTATTAAACAAAAACATTGTATACAAAATATTCTCAAAATACCAAATAATATCTTCAGGTTCAAATCTATGATAGAGATTTCCCATTACACGAATTGATCTCTCTTCTACCACTAAGTGCAACAAATTTATCATTATATAGCAACAAAGGACGTTTATCTATCAAATTTGAACCATCGTATGCTTCTTTAAGGAGCACAGTACTCCTAGCACCTTTATTCGTGATGTAAAAAATTCCGTGATGCTTAATCAAACAAAGCAACAATTTATGCGGTAACATATACTCCGAATGAAACGCATCCAATTGTGCAGATGTCATTCTCTTCTCCATAGTCAAGCTAAGGAGCTCATGAAGCACAGCCACAACTCTTTTTCGAGCTTTGGGGTCTGCCAATTCAAATCTCCTCGCGTTCAAGTATGGAGAAGGGAATTCCATTCTCTGCCACCTCTCAAGTTGCTCGAGATAACTTGTGTTCGGTCTAAATCCAGCAGGAAAGCATATCTTAAATGCATTGGGACCAGAATAGTTACCATCTTTCGTGATCCTAACCCTCTTTTGGGCCCCAGCAGAATCCAAAACTCCTTCGCGTGCCAATCTTTCCTCTCGAGCAGTAACAGCCAGTGAGGCATCCCAATTTTGCAAGCAAAGATAAGGTTTCCCATTGGTATCTTTCACCGTAAAAAAATCATCATACTTCGGAAGAAATGCCTTCTTGAAGTCTTGAGGCAAACCCAATTCGGATTCTATGAATTCAATCTTTTCCAATGGCACCCTACAATCAACTGACATCATTAACAGCTTCCTTAGATTTTTAACCAAAATGGGTTCCATTAACTCTCTCGCCACCTCCTCTTCATCGGCAATCTTTTCAGCCTTCTGAGTGAGTGTAACAAAAGGCGGCTTCCGGTTGCTGCCACCGCCAACATGGAATATTGAAGGGTACTTCTCAATGACAGCCATGAAGTTCCATTTATGAACAAACCCAACTTGCTTTTCAAGGTCACGGAGAAGGAGGCACTTTTGCTTCTGTGATTGGATGATCGATTTGAGTTGCAGGATTAAAGTTGGCTTCTTATGTAACTCCATTACTCTGTCTAGTTCATGAACTCTACGGTATATTTTCTTCTTGGATCGCCATCCTCCGGTTGACTTTTGCTTCATTGGGACCCACATGGAACATGATTTTGGAAATGGGGTTGAAGATGAAATGTATCTTCTTCTGAACATTATGTGAGCACGTGAAATGTATCTTCACTGAGGCAAATCGTCGAACAATTAGTGCGCATGACCTGTATAATTAAATTCAATTAATTACTTCACCTAGCCAAGATTCTGAATTAGATTCCATAATCACAACAATCTCTGCGTATTATTTATTTATACGTTTGGAACTAGAGGAATAGAGATAGCACGGTCACAATCTTAACTTGTTAAGGGCGGTTATGAGCTCAAGCTTTGGCGTGATACGGGGAACGCCTACTGAGCAAGTAGAGTCAGTGATACACAGTTGAATGATGGAAGTAAGAACTGCACGTGCGTTGCTCATGCATGCAATTTTTTTTTGGGTAATTTTTAAAAACCTCCCCTGAGATTTAGATTTGTTGTAAGTAAATGACGAGAATATGTTTATTTGTAAAACACCTCTACCGTCAGTTAATTTTAACATTGACCGTTAGTTGACAGTGTAAAGACAATTTTACCCTTAATAATTGTTTGTAAACTGACATAACTAAAAAAAAATTAAAATTGTTGGCGCAAAAAACACAATCACTATTTTTTGACAATTTTATCCTTATCAATTTTAAAAATTTACAATATCATAGGTAAAGATTATGACTATTTTATTTTCAGGTTTTTAATTTTATCTTTCTTGTAGGAACTTTAAGGAAATATCAATAATTTAAAGATGATTTTTCAAGTTTTTAATTTTATCTTTCTTGTAGGAATTTTAAAGAAATATCAACAATTTAAAGAGGATAAAATAGCCAACAATTTTAGTTTTTTTTTAGTTAATTCCGTCTACAAACTGTTGTTAAGGGTAATATTGTCTTTGCACAGTCAACTAACGGTCAATGTTAAAAGTAACTAACGGTAGGGATTTTTTTTACAAATAAACAGATTTTTACCATCTACTTGCAACAAGCTCAAACCTCAGGGGAGGTTTTTAAAAATTACCCATTTTTTTTTATTTTTTTCTTATCGAAGGTAGGATGATAGTGAAAGATTGGTAATTTGGCGAAATAGACGTCAAATGAAGATGGTTAGTCTTTCTAAATATATATCATGTATTCTTATTATTTTTTTATTTTTTATTTTATCTTTTTATTTTTTTATTTCTTTTTTTAGTAGTTAATTTTTATTTGATTTATATTTATATGATTTATTAAATTTATAATAAATATGAATAAATATGTATTTAAAAATAATGTTTATATTATAAACTAATTTTACTAGGGGTTATCGAATATTATAAAACCAGTAGAGCAGGGAGTAAATGGTACATATTGATTTCATTACGTGGAAACCAACAATCTATCTTTTTAAAAATAGTAATATTGATTCCTTTTAAGACACAAATACCCTATTTTATGTTCATATTCTAATGTTTATTAAAAAAAAAAAGTCTTTTTGATGATTTCTCTAAAGCTTGAAGTGTTGGATTTTTAATCTAGCATTGTTGGATCCTCAATCAAACGTTGAGCTTATATGCGAATAATTATATATTGTGAACTATCATATAAAGTTAAACTCAATTAAAAGTGATCTATTAAGGTTTTCGGTAATATGAGCTTTAATGTATCTAATAAAATGTGAATCTTTATTGTGTAGAGACTTAAGGATAATTTTCTATTTTTATGATGGACTAAAATAGAAATATGTAAAGACAACAGAAAAAGTTGTCTATATAAGTGGTCATGGTTCGCAGATCAGAAGTATCTTTTTATTCTTTTTGATATCCCAATCATTAGAGAGAAAGTACAAAGAAAATTAAAAGATTCTCTAGGAGAATGTGTTGATCTAGAAGGTCAATAATATGACTCCAGAGAGCAATTAAACATTATGGATTTAGGCACACTTCTGTATAATTAGTTATTAATTCTTAGTGATACAATATGAATGTTCCTGAATTATAGGTGATGGTTTTCACCAAAAGAATTTCTTGTTCTAACAAGTGGTATCAGAGTCTCTTATGTTGAATTATTAAGAATCAAATTTACTTTTGATTAATGAATTAATTTTTTATCTTCTCGAATATGGTATCATTGAATTTTGAGAGAAATTAAGGTTGTTTTTTTTTCTTAAGGATTCATAAAAAAAACTTAGTTTTTTTTTTAAGGATTCTAGGGCAACAACAACCATTACCACTATGGCACTATTAGCGATAATCATAGCCTGGGCAAACCAAGTCAGTGGCAGCATGCTGCGGTAGACAGAAAGCGGCGGCCTAGAATATAAAAAAAGGGAATGATGGTCGTTTTTCTAATCAAGAAAGATGGCCGCGTGAACCACGACAGCTTGGGTTAGAACAGTGGCCAAAGGAAAGAAAAGAAAAAAAAGGGGAAAATTAGGGTTTTGAATTGCGGCTGGTTCTGGATTCGGTTCAGTTGACCCGAGTTGGTCCATACCTGAATCGGTTAATGGTTGACGGTCCATAGTCAGCGTTGAATGTTGATTGGACTTTGACTCAAATTTTTTATTTTTTGATAATTATTGGTTCAATTTTAAATTCAAATATTGGTATTTTTATATGCACTTTCAGATAAATTAATTAAAGCAACATGTCGCTTAAGTGACCTCTGTTGTGAAAATGAATTTATTTTGGAATATAAACGGTTTTGTATATGTAATTTCTATTAATATTGATTGACCTAAAAGAATGTTTATATTTAATAGAATTACATGTGCATCTATGGTAATAAACATGTTATAATTATTTGGATTTACACGTGGACAATAAATTGGCCTAAAGGAAGATTCATTATTTGATATTTTCTTATTATCAATGTTTGATTACTAGACCAAGATATCACTTACAAGTTAATATTTTGTCCAAAGATGAAATATTAATGGAGTGTCTAATATTTTGAGATAGGGTTTACTCTTATTTGAATTTATTTTTGTTTTAAGACTAATATGAGTTTGTTTTGTTTGTTTGTTTGTTTGTTACTCTCTGTTCAGTTATGTCCGCTGCTAATATTACTGCCAACATCAATTCTATTCCTATGCTAAATGGCTCTAACTTTAAGTCATGGCAAGAGAATCTCTTAATAGTTCTCGCAGTCATGGATTTCGACCTTGTGTTAATGGTTGATTCTCCCCCTCCTTTTACAGATGAGGGTACCCCCGATGATAAAAGGGAAATAGAAAGGTGGGAGAGATCAAATTGCATATGTATCATGATCATGAAGAGGGCCATTCCAGAAGTATTTAAGGGCTCAATGCCTGAAAAAGCAACTAAGGCTAAGGAGTTCTTTGCAGAAATTGAGTAGAGGTTTGTTAACAATGAAAAGGTGAAATTGGTACGCTCTTAACAAACCTAATTTCAATGAGGCATACAAGTAAAGGCAATATCAATGAGTACATTATGAAGATGTCTCATTTTGCTTTTAAGTTAAGAGCACTTAAGCTTGAACTCTCTAAGGATTTGCTAGTGCATTTGGGTTTAATATCCTTATCAATATAGTTTAACCAATTTAAGGTAAGCTATAACTATGAGAAAGAGACATGATCATTGAATGAGCTCATATTACATTGTGTTCAGAAAGAGGATAGGCTAAAGAAAGATAAGACATAAAGTGTTCACCTAGCCTCTAGCTCTAGAGGTAAGGACAAGGGTAAGAAAAGAATAAGGCTAAGGAAGCTGTAGATACAACAACTCAAAAAAAAAAAACAACAAAAGAAATCGGGTAATCTGGAAAGTACTGGTTATTTCTTCTGTAGAGCTTAAGGGTATAGGAAGAAGCATTGCACCAATTATCACGCATAACTTGTCAAGAAAGGCATGCTTCTTAATTTGGTTTATTTTGAGATTGATTTAACTTCGGTATCTAGGTACACATGGTGGATAGATTTTGGTGCAACCACTCACATCAGTGCGTCTGTGTAGGGTTGCCTGAGTTGTTGAAAGCCAAATGATAGTGAAAAATACATTTATGTGGGCGGTGGGAAGATAGTTGAAGTTGAAGCAATAGGAAAATTTAGATTACTGTTAAAGACTGGATTTTATTTGAATCTTGATGAAACATTTATTGTTTTGAATTTGATTTCTATTTCTGTTTTGGACAAATATATTTTTTCTTGTTCATTTGGGAATGAAAAATTTAGCTTGTTTCATGATTCAAAACTGGTTGTTTTTGGCTCTTTGTCAGACAATATTAATCTTTATATACTTAATACAATTATTTTATTTAACGAATCCCTTCAATTAAGTACACAAGGTTCAAAGAGAAAACTAACTAATGAGAAAATTAAATAATCAGAATTCAGCTGCGTTATAACATAGGAGATTTGGTCATATCTTCAGACGGAAAATAGAGAGACTTATGCTAGACGAAATTCATTGTTGAGTGTTAGAAAATGCATATTTATAAAGGAGAAAACCGTCATTTTACATTTCAAGTCTTATTAACAACCCTTACTTTTATGTATTTAACTTTCTTGTGATTCAATTACGTATGTTTTATTTTAATTAAGTAATTTTTATATTTTAGGGGCATTATAGTCATTTCACAATAAAGGAGAAGTCAGATGGCAAAACGGACATCACTTTTGAATTCAGGAGGGTCGAAAACCTTAGGAGGGGCATAAAAGAAAAAATGACACTATTTACATGTACGGTACTATTCACGTGTATGACATTGTCTACGTTACTGTTCACGACACTGTTTACATAGACGAATCGATTACGTGGCATTGATCGATGATGTGGCATTGACTGATGAGGTGTCACGATCCTGTTGGACTAAAATTCTTATGTACTGTTGATGGTGACGTGGCAGCATATCAGTGGACGAAAAATCTCGCGTACGGTGCATGCATTACACAGAATTATTTTCAACCAAATCGCGTTACTGTTCAACCCGGGTCAAACTGTGTTACTGTTCATCCGCGTGGTCAAACCGCGTACTGTTGACTGATGATGTGGCGCAATCCTGAGCGTCCAAACTGTTTTTAATCCGATGGTTATGATTTTCTCCATGTATCTATAAAAAGGGGGCCTCCCCCCCCTAATTTGATATCTCTGAATCCATTTTTAATTTCTTCTCCATCTTGTATTTTCTTCGTATTTTAATAAATTTTCATTTTGCCACTAGTTCAATTATGAGTAGCTAATTTCCTTTCAAGGTTGGGTTGAAGGTGAAGTCTCAACATGTGTTATGGGCTTTATTTGGTAAATTTATTTTCTCTTCCCCTCTAGTTTTTGTGGATGTTTTGACTTCTTGTCGACAAATAATACTAATCTTGTCTAGTACCGCCTTGGTTTCACCGGCCCTCTAGTACAAGGTTATTATTATTTGGCACGATAAGCCCTTAGCACCATATTGATTAGAGCGTGGTTTATGAGGTGTGGATTCCCCCCTCATGATTTAATTGGCATTAATAAGGATTATTTAGCCCATGATACATGTTGATACAGATCCAGATATCCAAGTACGTCATTTCAATAGAATTCTCTTAAATTTATTCTTGTCATTTCAATTCTAATTTTAAGATAATCCAAATCATTTTCACCACAAATCCAACCACCCATTTACAAAATTAATTATACATATAATTAAAATCAACCTCCTCGTGGGATCGACACTCGTCACCATAAGTCTATATTACAATGATTCGTGCGCTTGCGAGTACATTAAAATTTGCACAACAAGTTTTTGGCGCCGTTGCCAGGGAGGTAAATAATTTTAATTCATAGAATTAATTTTTGTAAATAATTTCTTTTATTTTTTTTCTTATATTTTTTTAAAAAAGTAAATCCGCATTTAGAGATTAATATTTCTTTTCTTTTTCTCTTCTTTAAATTTATGTAATTTAATTTTCAAGTTATTTTTTATTTTTCTTTGTAATTTTTTTTATCTTACTAATTCTTTTTAGTTAATTATTTCACGTATTTTTTTGTGTATTTTTATAATAAGGTTGTAATAGCGCGATAAAGTTAGTATCGTAATTTCTCCCTCTTCTTTATTTTTATTTGTTTTGTTCTCATCTTTATTTTATTTTATTTATTTTGCATGCATGGTCGTAGGTCACTATTTCCTAATCTTGAACCTATAGACCTTGAATTAGAAAAAACACTTCGCACACAAAAGCACAATAAAAATAAATTTGGAATGGATTTACAAGCACCACAGGAGAGACCATTTAAGGATTATTTTAGTCCCTTAGCTAATTTGAGTACATTATGCATAAGATACCCAAATGTAGCTGTTAGGAGTTTTGAATTAAAACCTAGTGTGCTAAATTGTCTCCCCACATTTTATGGCCTAGAAAATGATGACCCATATAATCATTTGAATGATTTTCATGCCATTTGTCAAACATTTAAATATGAGAATTTTTCAGATGATGATGTTAAACTCAGATTATTCCCATTTTCTGTAAAGGATAGAGCTCGTTCATGGCTTAATACATTGCCTGCCAATAGCATTTCATCATGGGAACAAATGGTAACGAAATTTTTAAATAAATATTTCCCAGTGCATAAAATCAATGCTATTCGCAGGGAAATCTAGAAGTTTACCCAGAGAGAGGACGAGTAATTTTTTGAAACATGGGAGAGATTCAATGGGCTACTTTTGAAGTGTCCACATCATGGATACGAGAAATGGCACCAATGCCAATACTTTTTGGAGGGATTATTACCAAATGTGCAAGAATGACTAATGGCAACAAGTGGAGGAGAGCTAATGTCAAAAAGTGCATTAGAAATTTGAGAATTCTTCCAACGACAAGCGGATAATTCCCAACAACGGAGTCGATCACTCAGGAATACTAGAAGAATTAAAGGAGTAAATGAGGTTCAAATTGGCGAATCAACTTCGGGAATCAAAGAAGTCAAGGAGATGGTTGAAGGTCTTACTCAACAAATAGCATCGTTATCGACTGCTAAACCAACAGAACCACATGACCATGACTCATACTCAGATCAAGCCAATGCCATAGGTGTAATGAGAAAGCCATCAAATTACAACCCATACTCCAACACATATAACCCTGGATGGAGAGACCACCCCAATTTTTCATGGTCTCAAGGATTCCAACAAAATAGACCAGCAGCTCCAGCTCCACTAATACAACAAATTCCTCAAGTTCCTCAAGCCTCTCAGCCCCCATTTAGACCATACAATCAGAACCAGAACTACTCTCAACCCAGACCATGGGAGGATGCACTCCAGAATTTTAAGAATGTTACTCACTCCACGATTGAGCAACAAAACTGCACCATTGATGGACTACGAAATGAGTTGAGAGCAAGTTTCAATTCACAAGCCCAATCAGTTTCAAGCCTTGAGAAGATGGTAGGACAACTTGCTTCTTCAGTCCAGACCTTGGCAATGACCATTGAGAAAAACAAAAATATGCATGTTCAAAAGAAGACATTTTTAACAGAAAACGTTAGTTCTATCCTCCAACATAAAATTCCTCTAAAATACAAAGACCCAGGCTCCCCTACTATCTCATGTAGCATAGGGAACCACACAATTGAAAATGCTTTGTTGGATTTAGGAGTTAATGTAAATTTGTTGCCTTATTCAGTATTTGTGAAGCTTGGACTGGGAGAATTACACCCAACTTCAGTGGTGTTACAACTCGCAGATCGGTCCACTAAAATATCTCGTGGTATTGTGGAGGACGTGCTTATACAGGTAGACAAGTTTTATTTTCCCATTGATTTCATTGTAATTGACACTCAATCAATACAGGATTCAAGGAAGCACATCCCTATTATCCTAGGCCGTCCTTTTTTGGCAATTGCGGATGCTCACATTCAATACAGAACTGGAAATATACAGTTGTCCTTTGGCAACATGACTATGGAACTGAACATCTTCAACATTGCCAAACAACCTCACAATGCAGATGATGGAATTGTTGATGTGGATTTAATAGAAGCATTAGTTGATGACACTTTTATTTCAAACCTTAGTGATGATCCTTTACAAACATGTTTAACTCACTTTGGTTTGAATTTTGATCAGTCGATGAGGTCAACGCTTTACTTGACTCAGCACCATCTATGGACACTAATCAATGGAAGTCAAGAGTTGAACAACTAACACCATCAGAGAAGAAACTCATCCCATCATCAGAATTACCACCGAAACTCGAGCTTAAGCCATTGCCCAACACATTGGAATATGCATTTTTGGGGGAAGAAAGCACTCTACCAGTAATCATCTCATCATCCCTCAATGACGAACAAAAAGATAAGTTGTTGGATGTTTTAAAAGAGCATAAAGGAGCATTAGGATGGACCATAGCAGAAATAAAAGGTATAAACCCAGTAGACTGCATGCATTACATTCACCTTGATGAAAATGCTAAATCTACTAGGGAAATGCAACGTCGGTTAAATCCTAACATGAAAGAAGTTGTTAGAACTGAAGTCTTTAAGCTTTTAGATGCATGTATCATTTACCCCATTTATAATAGTTCATGGGTCAGTCCTGTACAAGTTGTCCCTAAAAAGTTAGGAGTCACAGTAGTTACCAATGCTGATAATGAATTGATACCAACTAGAGTAACTACAGGATGGCGTGTATGCATTGATTATAGAAAATTGAATTCTGTCACACGTAAAGACCATTTTCCTTTACTATTTATTGATAAAATGCTTGATAGATTAGTAGGCCATGAATTTTATTACTTTCTAGATGACTACTAAGGATATAATCAGATTCCCATAGCACCAAAAGATCAAGAGAAAACCACTTTCACATGCCCTTTTGGTACTTTTGCATATAGGAGAATGCCATTTAGATTATGTAATGCACCGGCTACATTTCAACGATGCATGTTGAGCATTTTTTCTGATATGATTGAACGTTTTCTTGAAATCTTTATGGATGATTTTTCTGTCTTCGGTGACTCGTTTGATCAATGTTTACATCATCTAACACTAGTTCTGCAGAGATGTATCGAGAAGAACTTAGTCTTAAATTGGGAGAAGTGCCATTTTATGGTAAAATAAGGTATTATTTTCGGTCACATCATTTCGAGCAAAGGTATTGAGGTTGACAAAGCCAAGGTGGATCTCATTTTTAATCTTCATCCACCTAAAACAGTCAGAGAAGTAAGATATTTCCTTGGACATGCTGGTTTTTATAGATGTTTCATTAAATATTTTAGCAAAGTTTCTAGACCCTTATGCAATCTGCTTGGTAAGGATGTACTTTTTGTCTTTGATGATTCATGTCTTGTTGCGTTTGAAAAATTAAAGCATTTGTTGACATCATCACCCATCATTTAGCCCCTAAACTGGAGCTTACCATTTGAGCTCATGTGTGATGCATCTGATTATGCAGTAGGAGCAGTATTAGGACAAAGAGTTGATCCAATTCCCCATGTTATTTACTATGCTAGTATGACATTGAATGATGCACAGTTGAACTATTCGACTACTGAAAAAGAAATGCTAATAGTAGTGTTTGCATTGGAAAAATTTCGGTCTTATCTCATTGGTTGTAAAATAATTATATTCACAGATCATGCTGCTCTTAAATATCTTCTCACAAAGAAAGATGCAAAAGTTAGACTAATTCGTTGGGTGTTACTTTTGCAGGAATTTAACTTGGAATTCAAAGATAAGAAAGGGACATAAAATATTGTGGCGGACCATCTTTCTCATTTACATTTTGACACAATTACAGAGCCATTAATATTGAATGAGTCATTTCCAAATGAACAATTAATGAGTGTGGAAGTATTACCTTGGTATGCTGATATAATTAATTATCTTGTTACAGGCAAACTTCCAGAGCATTGGACCAAACAAGACAAGACTAAATTCTTTGCGGAGATAAAGAATTTATTTTGGGATGACCCGTATTTGTTCAAGTATTGTGCATGCTAAATTGTTAGACGATGTGTCCCAGCAAGTGAAATTCAGAATATCCTTTCATTCTACCATGAACAAGCTTGTGGAGGCCATTTAAGTGCTAAGAAAACAGCAACTAAAGTTTTACAATGTGGTTTCTATTGGCCAACTATATTTCGAGACGCTTACACTTTCTGTTCTTCATGTGATAGGTGTCAACGAATAGGGAGCATTACATGAAGGAACATAATGCCATCAAATCCAATTTTAGTGGTTGAGATTTTTTACGTATGGGATATTGACTTCATGAGACCCTTTCCTCTTTCTTTTGGCCATCAATACATATTGATTACTGTTGACTACGTATCGAAATGGGTAGAAGCAATTCCATGTAGAACCAATAATCACAAGGTGGTGATAGAATTTTTGAAAAGCAATATTGTTTCGCGCTTTGGATTCCCTCTAGCGATAATCAGTGATGGTAGTGCCCACTTTTGTAACAAAGCATTCAAAGCTCTTTTGAAAAAGTATTCAATCACACACAAAGTGGCGACTCCGTATCATCCGCAAACCAGTGGCCAAGTTGAGATATCCAATCGAGAAATAAAGCACATATTAGAAAAAACGGTGAGGCCAGACATGAAAGATTGGTCATTAAGACTTGATAATGCATTATGGGCATACAGAACGACTTTCAAGACCCTGATTGGGATGTCACCCTATCAGGCTAGTGTATGGAAAAACTTGCCACCTACTTGTGGAACTCGAGCATCGTGCATATTGGGCCATCAAGAAATTCAACTTTGACATGCAGCAAGCCAGCTCAGAACGAAGATTACAACTGGCAGAACTTGAAGAAATTCGTAATGATGCATACGAAAATGCCAAGATTTACAAGCAATGAATGAAAGTCTTCCATGACAAGCAAATTATGAGAAAATCTTTCACTCCAGGTCAGAAAGTGTTTTTATTCAATTCTCGCTTGCACTTATTCCCAGGTAAGTTACGCTCTCGTTGGTCTGGTCCCTTTATTGTTCATATTGTTTTTCCACATGGGGCAATTGAAATTAAGGACCCAAAGAACGGTGTCACGTTTAAAGTTAATGGTCAAAGATTAAAGCCATATTTAGAGTACCAACCACATGGAGAAGACACCGAAATAAATTTGAGTGACCCACCAGAGTTGAATTGATTTTTTTTTCTTTTTGTTGATTTGATTTTGTTTTCTTTCTTTATATTATTCTTTTGCTAATTGAAATTATTTTTGCATAAGTGTGTTTGTTTAACTATTAAGTTTTCTCTTATCATTTTTAATTATGAGTACCTTACTTAGACCGTTTCTCCTAAACATTCTTAAACCACTTCAACGTGTCAAAACTCATCTCAAAAAGCAAATTCAATTTTGTAAAACACAACGCATTTGGGCTCTACAACCACCAGAGTTAGTAGCCTATGTTGAGGGTTTAGAACGCCAACTCAAAGACATTGAGAGAAGTCTTTACGACATCCAGTTGGAGCTTGAGGTCAATTCAATAAGAGGACGATTTTAATTTTCTTTCTGTGTTTTAATTTGTTTTTCTGTTTGTGTGCCTTAGTTTGTTACCCCGGTGAAGTGGCGGATAACAGTACTCCGTGACAATCAAGTCGGTTACTTCAGTTTCCCATAATAACTGATATTATTAGGCAAAGGTATAGACAGAAACGAGATCTTAGCGAAGCTTCACAAGCGATTCCCTTCACTTCCTCAGAATGCCATCCTTACGATCTACAAAGCTCGGTCCGAACGCATGCGACTACTCATGAAGAATAACATACCTGCTGATATCCGTTAGTTAATCGAGGCTAAAGTACGATCGGCAGGTGAGTTACCTCTAAAATTTATTGCATACATGCCTGGTTGTGGTAAAGAAAATTATGCAAGAAAACGACGAGCTCGAAGAATTTCTGTTGCTTGTCATAAGTGCACCAGAATGAGTTGTAATAAAAACCCATGTTCTTTAGGAATGGTGTCTGATAACAGGGAAGATAAGATTCAATTCATTAGGGATGACTTGAATAAGGAGTCATTGGATGATATCCTTTTGTCTCTTGAAACGCATCCCAGTGGATATGTGCAAGGAGCGATTCTCCATTTATGACCATTATTCCAGAAAGAGCATGCACGATATAGTCTCGGAAATCTGACTATAAACGACCCTGTTTGCCAGTTTGTAAGAAAACTGGATGGGAAGCCTATTCTCGACCCATAGAGGGCGTTTAAGCCGTTTCTGGACGTAAAACCAGAGGAAGATGTGAGGCACAGTCGCAACTACGTGTAAATATCCTTTTACTTTACTGTTATTTTATTTCACTATTATTTTATTGTTTGCATTATTGTCTTTAATAATTTTATTACTGTTTGCTTTTTCCTTTTTACTGTTTCCCTTTTGACTCGCGAGCCATGTGCGTTACACGTTATTTGACACTGACATGTTATCTCATACACAACTGTGACCCACTGTCACCAAGACTCTTAAATGTGATTTTTTTTTGTCAAGCACTCACAAATTATTTTTGCGAAATATCACAATGGTAGCTACTCCCAATAGACAATTCAAGAACATTTGTGTGCTTTCTGGATTTACCTATGGCAAACATAAAGAGTTCGTAGAGGCAGCCATAGATCTTGGTCGAAGTATAGCAGCGAGAAAATTATACTTGGTGTATGGAGGAGGTAACCGAGGGTTATCAAAAATGGTCTCAGAAGCAGCTTTTATCAGAGGAAGTCAAGTGTTAGGCATCGTCCCAAGAGACCTAAAACCATTGGGTAGTTCGTCTGACTCCTCAACTGGAGAAGAGTTAGTCGTCTCAGGTATGCAAGAAAGAATAACTGAAATGCTTAATCATGCTGATGCTTTTATTTTCCTTCCAGGAGATCTTGCAACACTAGAGGCACTTATCACACTAGCATCTTGGACCCATCTGCACATTCACCAGAAACCCATCGGTTTGTTAAATGTCAATAACTTTTATGATGGCTTTATCGCATTTCTTAACCATGCAATAAAAAACTACTTCACTCATTCCCATGCGAAAAAGCTTTTATTTGTGCTCATACTGCTAATGAGTTCCTTGATCTATTACAAACTTATAAACCGGAGCCGGACCCATGGACCTTTGTGTTGGAGCGTCCAAATAATGATGGTAACAGTAGCAGCAGTAAGAAGTACAAATTAGATTTAACTCTCCGCCTGTAAATATTTTTTTCTGTGTTGCACCACTCAGGTGATGTTTTCTAAACTCTACTTCTTTCCTTTAAAACATTGAGGACAATGTTTCATTCTGGTTGGGGGAGGGAATAGTCGACAATTGTGGAATTTTGGTTAAGTTTTTACTAATTTTTTGTTGTAAAAACTAACTGTTGCTAACGTTTTGTGTTGAAGATGGCTGAATATGGAGTGTAGTGCCTCTAGAAACGCATCTTCATCGTTTGAAAAAAAACAAAAAAAAATTTCAAAAAAAAAATTCAGACATTTTCTTTTTCTTTATTAAGTTTTGATGTTCATTTTTCTTCTTCTTTTTAATTTCTCCTTTATAAATATAAATTTTTCTTTAGTGCCTCTAGAAACGCATCTTCTTAGTTAAAAAAAAAAATTCTTTTTCTATCATTTTAAGGGTAAATTTTCTAATTAGTTTTTCTGCATCATTTTTCAGATTTCTACATGCATATTTTCCTTTCATGTTTAGAATAGGTTGGGGGGGTAGAATGTTGTTTAAAAAAAATGTGTGTGATTTATTTTAACATTGGATGACATGATGAATTTCAAATTTTAGTATTTGTATTATCTTTGGTCTTAAGTGATGTTACGTCATGTTTACTACTTTACATGTTGATGTTAGAGACAAATATGAGTTGTTGAAGGAATGAACATGTCATAATAAGTACCAAGTGAGTTTTTGAGCCTATTATTTTTCTTGGAGAGTAACCTTGTTGCCCATTCTTCATACAGCTTAGTAGTTTATTATTTTATACACGATCTCTAGATTTCTTTTAAGTTAACCCTTAAAAAAATAAAAAAAATGTGTGTTGCTACATTTGGAGGCCCATCTAACTAGTAGATATGGACTGTTATTTAGAGCTCTAAAAGACGATGGAAATGCCATCTTTGTCCCGTTTGAACCTTTCTAGCCATCCATTTTGTAATATATCCATAGTTAACCCTTATGAGCCTTTAAAAAAAAAAAAACTTTTCTTTGTCAACTTATCATCTTGACCCACTCCGATTTGGAGTATTATCCGATGTCTTATAAGTTCCATCACCTATTTATGTTTGAGAAAATGTACATAATTATTTTGTTCAGTGAAGTTATGCCCCTAAAAAAAAAAAATCTCTGCATTTTTTCTCAAACATACACTTTGTTTTCCTTATTCCCCTTCTTTGTTAGCCATGTCCTTAGCCTACGTTACGTCCTAATAAAAGTCTTTCTTGATTTTAGGGAACTATAGTCTGAAGTAGAAGCTAGTTATATGGGCTAAAAAGATGTAGTGGTGCATAAAAATAATAATAATAATAAAAAAAAAGATAAATAAATTGGGTTAACTATCATTTTTGTTTAACTTGAGATCGTATTATTTCTAAGCTGAGGGTATATTTCTTTCATCTTGGTGAGAGTATGTGATATCACTTCTTTATTATTTTCTCTCTCAAGTACCATTCATTGCAGTGACTATTTTAATTGGGTTTAATTTCTTTGTGAGAGTGTCACTACTTCCAGTGAGAATTTGGGGTTTGACATGTCATTCTTGAAAGTAGCTATAACAAAGTCTACAGGGCTGATTCATGTGGATGGTTAATGTGGGTATGATGTTTCTTTAGACTGTAGCTAATGTTTATACTTTTATTTGATTGCTATCATTAATTTGATTGAATAAACACGAGTGTTTCAAAAAAAAAAATTATTTTGAATTTGAATTTTATTTTCACTTTATTTGCTAGGGACTAGCAATAAGCTGGTTGGGGGGTGTGTTGAGTGTTAGAAAATGCATATTTATAAAGGAGAAAACCGTCATTTTACATTTTAAGTCTTATTAACAACTCTTACTTTTATGTATTTAACCTTCTTGTGATTCAATTACGTGTGTTTTATTTTAATTAAGTAATTTTTATATTTTAGGGGCATTATAGTCATTTCACAATAAAGGAGAAGTCAGATGGCAAAACGGACATCACTTTTGAACTCAGGATGGTCGAAAACCTTAAGAGAGGCATAAAAGGAAAAATGGCACTATTCACATGTACGGTACTATTCACGTGAATGGCATTGTCTACGTTACTGTTCACGACACTGTTCACATAAACGAATCGATGACGTGGCATTGACCGATGATGTGGCATTGACTGATGAGGTGTCACGATCTATTGGACTAAAATTCTTATGTACTGTTGATGGTGACGTGACAGCATATCAGTGGACGAAAAATCTCGCGTACGGTGCATGCATCACACAGGATTATTTTCAACCAAATCGCGTTATTGTTCAACCTGGGTCAAACTGTGTTACTGTTCATCCACGTGGTCAAACCGCGTACTGTTAACTGATGACGTGGCGCAATCCTGAGCGTCCAAACTATTTTTAATCCAATGGCCATGATTTACTCCATATATCTATAAAAACAGGGCCTCCCCCCTAATTTGATATCTCTGAATTCATTTTTGAGATCCATTTTCTGTAATTCCTTCTCCATCTTGTATTTTCTTCATATTTTAATAAATTTCTATTTTGCCCCTAGTTCAATTATGAGTAGCTAATTTCCTTTCAAGCTTGGGTTGAAGGTGAAGTCTCAACATGTGTCATGGGCTTTATTTGGTAAATTTATTTTCTCTTCCCCTCTAGTTTTTGTGGATGTTTTGACTTCTCGTCGACAAATAATACTAATCTTGTCTAGTACCGCCTTGGTTTCACCGGCCCTCTAGTACAATGTTATTATTATTTGGCACGATAAGCCCTTAGCACCATATTGATTAGAGCGTGGTTCATGAGGTGTGGATTCCCCCCTCATGATTTAATTGACATTAATAAGGATTATTTAGCCCATGATGCATGTTGATACAGATCCAGATACCCAAGTACATCATTTCAATAGAATTCTCTTAAATTTGTTCTTGTCATTTCAATTCCAATTTTAGGATAATCCAAATCATTTTCACCACAAATCCAACCACCCATTTACAAAATTAATTCTACATATAATTAAAATCTACCTCCTCGTGGGATCGACACTCGTCACCATAAGTGTATATTACAATAGATTCATGCGCTTGCGAGTACATTAAAATTTATACAACATTCATGACCCCTTAGATTTCATAAATTTTGATATTTGCGTTAACTATATCAAAAGGAAACAAACCAATAAAAGGAGATTTGAAGCCAATAGGACTTTGAACGTCTTAGAACTCATACATACAAATATTTGTGGGCAATTCCCTACGGTTTCTTGGAATAGTCAATAATATTTTATGACATTCATAGATGACTTTTATAGATACGACTACATATATCTCCTCCATGAAAAGTCATAGTACTTGAATATGTTTAAAAATTTTAAAGCTGAAGTTGAGAACTAACTCAGTAAAAGAATTAAAAGTGTCAGATTTGACCGTGGTGGTGAGTACTATAGTAGATATGACAGTTCAGGTGAATAACGTTTGGGACTATTTGCTAAATTCATAAAGAATGCGGTGTATTCCCACAACATACTATCTTGGGTTCGTCTACTATAAATGGTGTTGTTGAGAGACGAAACATGACACTTAAGGACTTAGTGATGAGCATAATTTGTCATTCTACCTTACTAGAATCACTCTAGAGAAAAGCACTTAAGACTACATCGTATATCCTTAATAGAGTTCAAACTATAATAACTGCCAAAATCCTTTACAATCTTTGGACATACAAGAAGTTTAATCCAAAACACTTGCATGTTTTGGATGTCCAACTGAGGCAAAGCCTTATAGGCCTAATGAGAAGAAACTGGACTCAAGGATGGTTAATTACTATTTTATTAGATACTCTAAAAGATTCAGGGCTACAAGTTTCATGATCCCACGATTAAGTCGATTTTTTAGTCAGAAAATACTTAGTTCTTTTGAGAATCTCGAGTTTCCACCGGGGGGGGGGGGATACGGCTAGGGACTTTCTCTTTAAAGATGAATTTGTTGATTTTCCTATATATATTATTGGCAACAATCAGAGTCTTATTGCTGACTTTGTTCAAGACACAACAAATCAAGACAATGTTGGAGAACCTCCTATAAAAGAAGTTGTTCTACAAGAACAAATTCTACTACTTCAAGAACCTATGCCATTAAAGAGATCAACTAGAGAATTAAGAAGTGTAGTGTCATATAACTACATTGTATTTCTCCAAGAATATGAGGTAGACATCTGCATGATGGAAGATGATTTGATCAATTTCTTTAATGTCATGGAAAGTTCTAATTCTCAAAGTGGATAGATACCATGAATGAGGAAATAAAGTTCATGAAGGACAATGACGTATGAGATCTTGTCCTATTGCTAGAAGGTGTGAAATTTATTAGTTGCAAATGGATATTTAAAATAAAAAAGAATCCATAAGGTAATGCAGAGAGGTACAAGACGCATTTTGTCGCAAAGGGCTCTACACAGAAAAAATGCATCAATTATAAATAGACTTTTTCTCCAATTCTTCGAAAGACTGTTTTAGGATCATAATGGCATTAGTGGCGCATCCTAATCTTAAGTTACATAAGATAAATGTGAAGACAACATTTCTCAATGATGACATTGATGAGACGATCTATATAGTGTATATAATGTAGCTAGAAAATATTATGTCAAGAGACCCAAAGAATATGATATGCAAAATTGCAAACTAGGTGATACCCTTATTGTTAAGGGAGACAAGTCTAGTCTTAATCAGTACTCCAAGAATAATTTTAAGAAAAAAAGAAATTGAGAAGATTTTGTATGCGTCAGCAGTAAGAAGTCGGATGTATGCTCAGATTTTATATGACTGGATATTACGTAAGTTACTGGATGTTAGGCAAGTATTTAAGTAATATAAGAATAGACCATTGGAAAGTAGCCAAATGGTTTATGCAATTCTTACTGAGGATAAAAGACTACATGCTTATATATCGGAGGTCAAATCAACTTGAGGTCATTAGGTATACTGACTTTGATTTTGCTGGATGTCAAGATAATATGAAATCTACTTTGGGTTATATCTATCTGCTAGCTGGCGGTGCTGTCTCTTCGGAGAGCTAAACAATCTTTTATAG
Source organism: Citrus trifoliata (assembly GCA_018350135.1). Classification (NCBI taxonomy): domain Eukaryota; kingdom Viridiplantae; phylum Streptophyta; class Magnoliopsida; order Sapindales; family Rutaceae; genus Citrus; species Citrus trifoliata. The sequence goes on along the minus strand of CM031386.1, from coordinate 15,266,220 downwards.
CATCTTCTACGATGGTAGTAGAGTTTATAATATGTTACGAGACATCCAATCAGATAATATGACCATAGAATTTTGTCACGGGATTGTGTATAGTAGATGGTGTTGATAGACCACTTAGGTTATTTTATGATAATAAGTCAGTTGTGCTATATTTCAATAACAACAGGAGCTCGACGCAGTCAAAGTATATAGACATCAAGTTCCTAATTGTTAAAGAAAGAGTTTAGAGTAGATAGTTGCACATTGACACTGACTCCATGATTGTGGATCCACTTAGTAAAGGATTGCCACCCAAGAAGTTTCATGAGCATGCTGCTCGTATGGGTGTCGTATCATTAAAATATATTTATTTTTAGTGGGAGTTTGTGATCTTAGATGCTCTTATGTTACAAACATTTTTAATCATTTCAGTTGATGGATATTTCGAGTTATTTTTTACAGAAATAAAGTTTTGGTTTATTCACACTCTGATTTTAGTATGACTTGATCTCCCTAAGGTTTAAGGTGGACCAATTGAAAATAGGCATGTTAAGATCACATTGTATGAAATTTCAATGCTACACATCCACATCGTGATCCATGTCATTCAGTTATATTGGCGTAGTGACCATTGATAGGTTGAATTAAGATAGTTGTAACGAAGGTCGCTTTGATCTATGTTGGTATGATTGATAGACTGGATTAGTTATAGATACATTTCGGTAATGATTGTAAGGTTAAGCTCATACAATTGTTTTTGCATAGAATAATTATTAAATTACACATATAACCTAAGTGCAAGATTGTTGGATTTTTAATCTAGTATTGTTGGATCCTTAATGCAACATTGGGCTTATATGTGAATAATGATGTATTGCAAACTATCATATAAGGTTAAACACAATTAAAAGTGATCTATTAGAGTTTTTAATAATATGAGCTTTAATGTATCTAATGGGGTGTTGGCCTTTAATGTGTGCAAACTTAAAGGTGATTTCTATTTCTATTTAAGTGGTCATGGTCCCCAGCTTTCTATTCTTTCTGACATCTATCATCAGAGAGAGAGCACAAAGAAAATTAAAGGATTCTCTAGAAGAACATGTTGATCTAGAAGACTGAAGGCCAACTACACGACTCCAAAGAGTAATTAAGCATTATGGATTTAGATACACTTTCACTTAATTAGTTATTGATTTTTGGTGATTCAATATGAATATCCTAGATTATAGATGATGGTATTTGCTAAAAGAATTTCTTATTCTAACATGAAGGTGTCGTTGTCCTTCTCGATACATTTAAGGATGATAGAGAAAGCATGCCCGACCAGAGCTCAAGTGTTTTGGGCTAAGCTTAGGCAGTTTCGTACATGTTTTATAAATACTTAAACAAGGCTCGAGCTTCACTTAAAAATCCTAAGCTTGGCCAAAGAATTTGAGAAATGCTTAAAAAATTAAAAATATTATTTTAATTAAAATATACCTTTTTACTTGTATTTAACCTGCGTATAATATGTATTTATAGTTTTAAATCCTATAAGCCCAACTTGTAAGTCTAATCCAACAAAATAAAATTTCATAAATTAAAAATTTATAAAATAAAATAATTTTTTTAAAAATATAGAATGTAAAACATAACTAATTTTTTTTTTTTAGTCTGGCTCGAAAAAAATCTGATCCGAGTTAGGTCAAGCACAACGCACAAAAGACATGTTAGGGTACGGCTTGAGCTTTGCCAAAGCCGGCCCCACCCCAAAAATTTACCATCCCAGGTACATTAAACCTGGAATTTTGTACTCTCAATGTTTGATCAAAATAACGAGAGAATTTTGTCGTTGTTGACTATAAAAAATCACAAGTGCTACATTTATTACACAAGCAACTAATACATAATAGCCCAGTGGAAATTACTTCAAGTATAATTTTTTAGAGAATTTATTTACTTTCAGATTCAAAAACCATTAGTACGGTTACCATATCAACTACTACTGCTACTGATGATCAAAGTCTTTCTACTGGAAGTTCTGATAAGTATACTGGAGCTGTGTTCTCTGAGATCCTGAATCCGAAAGGGAGATGATACATGGTGATCAGATATTGCTAAATCATATTAGCCTCATTAAGTGCTACCTTAGATTTTTCTTTTTTTGCATCTTGTTTGTAATTGAATTGAATTCAGAATGTGTCTGAGTTTAATTCTTTGCTATACTATTCTTACCCTTTTTATAAATGAAAAAGCACTAATAATATATATATAACAGATAGATCTGTTATGGTACAAACCTTATCATCTATTAACAAAATAACCTTATTAGACAGTTATGCATCCTACCGAGAGAGTTGCATACCAAAAGTGACCATATTCCATATATTTATTATTTTTACTTAAGACACATGTTTGTTATTATTAAAATTACATTATATGTAACCCTTTAGGCTAATAGTAATTACCTCAAGTATAATTTTTTAGAGAATTTATTTTCTCCCAAATATTGAAAATAAAATTGACTTCTTCACAAAGGAACAAATAGACTCTTGAGCGCATTTATTGAAGATTTCATTGGATTACAATTCAATTTAATCTCTTGCACTTGGAGGGAATTAAATTTGGTTTTGTAGGAACACGAATTTCATCCTCGACAATTTGAATTTGGGATAACAATAAATTAAAAAACGCTGTTAATTGACGGCAATTTCAATGAGAATTGAAAGAAAATATTTTTTGGCATTTTATTCATAACTGAACCAATAGAATCTCTCAATATCAGCAAATTTCTCAAAAATATATTGTATATTGCCTCAAGCTTTGACAAATAAATACTTGAATCGAATAGCGTTGGAGTTGCAGGCTCATCTTTGCTTCGTGCATCAGTTTTCATGGCCTTGACAAAATTTTCTATTAAGCATTGCTGCCGACCTCTTGTAATTCTTGTCCATGTAGCTGGAGCCTAAGTGCACCACTTTCTTTCCCTTCAATTAATATACCCATCAAAATCTCTGAATTCCTCTCAGCTCATCAATAGATCTTTCCACTCATGATGGCTAATTACGATCAACAACAAGCTCCTGGTAAGTGATCCCTTCATGCTTTATAAAAGGTTTGAGGCAGCCCCTTAAATGATGCTTTACTAAACCATGTGATTAATTTTATGACATTTAAGCCAACAGCGGAGCCTCGTATGGGTCAAAGCCACCAAGACCGCCAGGGTTTGTTTAAATATACACGTATGTCATATTGGTTGTAAAAAATGATCATATAAAACAATTAAGGTTTGTCCAAAAAGAGATTTGTGTGGTTATTTTTTAAACCAATAGAATTTATATGTTAACTTAAAAAATCTTGAAGGTCTTGGTAGCTTTTCATGTTCATACAATATTTAAGTGTGAGATAAAAGTTTCTTGATTATGTGAATATAGTTAGTGTTAGTCGCATATAGTTTTGTGTTTCGGGTTAATTGGATATCCTCCTGCAGCCGAGGGCTCCGATCAAGGTCCAAGGGTGGCCCCACCACCGCCAATTGGTTATCCCACTAAGGATGGCTCCGCCTCAGGATACCCACAACAGAATCATCCGGTTGAAAATAGAAGCAGGGGCGATGACTTTTGGAAAGGATGGTAAGTTTATCTAAATTAATATATTCATCAAATTACACTGTCGCCTGCCCAGGGTTCGGTCGAATGGTTTTCAAGTAATTTTCTTTTAACTGACTACTTAGTTCAAAAGTTGAGAGAAAGTAGGGTCTGAAAAATTCAATTTATGCCCGATCAATGTAATCATATTCTCAATTATTTTTAATGTGATTTTTGTTTAATTTGCAGTTTGGCTGCCTTATGCTGCTGCTGTGTCTTGGATTTCTGCTGTTGCTGAAGCATAAATTATTTCTGTTCCTTTTCTTTCTGATTGATGAGTTTTATTTGCCATAATGTCATTTTAATTCTCTGTCTAATGGCATGTATGCATTGAAATTATGATAAACATCAGTGATTTTAGAATTAGCTCTTCAAATTTTATTCTAGTAATCGTCTGGATATTTACTAAACTTATGCTCCATAAACAAATGAATTTGTTTATTTGAAGGAAAGAAAAATTTAGCTAGCTATATTCCCCGAGTGAAAAAGAGAACTTTCACCATCATAGAATAAGACTCGAACTCCTTTAAATATAGTTTATTTCGCTTATATTAAGTCGAGATTTTTGAGCTAGCTTAATAGACTTAAAAACTGTGCTCTACGCTGAAGCAATACGGTTTCCCAAGCTCAACAAAGCGAATTATGGGGAGAGCTTAGTGCCTTGGTGGCACTGCTGAGTGGCGTAGCGAGACTCTACGGAATCAAATTTAATGTACTTAAAAGATTTTGATTTTGCTGAAGTATCTTTAGTTATTTTTGGATTTTGACATACTCATTTAAAATAATTTTGATGATAAAAATATAATTTTGAGTTTTTTTTTTGTATATTATTCAAAGCAGATGGGGATAAATTAAATATTTTATTTTGAGTAAAAAAATTGGTTGAAATTTTAAAAAGGTTTTCGGGGAAAAAAAAAAAAAAGGAACACGAGTGGCCGGCACCTGCTTCCCCTCAGCTATTGGTCTTTCTTCGGCATTACTCATTTTTCATTTATTTCCTGCCCTTATGTATATACTAGAAAATAGAATCGCGCTTAGCGCGGCTTTGAAGATATCAAATTAAAAATTAAAAATTTGATAAAATCCAAATTTCCTGAGAAATCGTACTGATCTCTTCTCAAAAGGAAAATTAAACAAAATAATTTTGTATGTTTATTTCAATAATCATAAATATCGCACATAATAATAATAATAATAATAATAATTAACACCTGACGACCCTAAGACTCATGAGCATTCCACAAAATATAAGTTTCAATTGCATCGAGTCCTCCACCCTTTGCCTTCTGTATAAGATCTGGCCACATCTGCACAAATACAACACATATAAAAATAAATCATATCAAAATTTACATATTTAAAAAATAACAATGCTATTTGATCCAAAAATATTGCCCATGATTTTTCCTAAACATGAAAGTGCACCATTTTGAATGTGGGATCATGTTTGACTTGTTAGGAACAAAAAAACTTAAGATAATATTTTCACAGCAAAGTAGCATTTTTTTTTTTTGGTTAAAAGAAGAAAAAGTGAAAGTGCAGGTGATTTTAGAAATTGCAAATTAATTATTTGCATGCAGTACTTGTGGAGTGCTGCGAGGATATAGTGAATTGCACCAGAGAACATAACTCGTCGTTCTCCATTAATTATAATGGCAGTTGCATCATAATCGACTTGTTTTGCCGATGATAGTAAGCAAATGAAATTTAAATTTAGAATAAGAAGAATTAGGCCCTAGTGGCATTGCTGAGGGAAGATGAAAGAACATATCTTCATATGTTAATTAATTGATGTATTTTAAGCCACTAAAATTTAATTGTTGGCATAATAAAATAAATTAATGTTTCAAGATTTATAATTAATTATTATTAATGGTTACATATTGTTGAATTTAAATAGAAAGAGGAAAAGACATGTAATCATTTATAATCTAATAATTATTCTCTATCTTTAATATTTTTTAATGTAATTATTTTTTAATTTCAATCAATTTATTAGATAATAGAGACTATGAGAAGATGAGAAATAGTGATGCCACATCACCTCTTGTAGTCTCAACTTTATATATATATATATATTTGTAAACACGACTTTATATATTGAACCCCGAAGTTGCCATAGAGGATTAAATTGAGAGCTCATGAGACTGAAGATAGCAGCAATCACTCTACAACCAGACGATTAATCATCAATTCATAGAATCACCCATATTAATGCCCTTGATTATTGCCTACATTTTCGTATTGAAAGATATTTGATATCGAAGAGGCCAGCCGCCAGCAAGATGCATTGCAAAATAGCCCCGAAAGGCTCAATCAAATCTTTGGAAAATCACTCCATAGGCCGATAGTCTTGGATTTCCTTTTAGAAAGACCGCCACTGATAATTTTATTCCGAGGCACAAGCTGCGAATGGCGAAAGACAGAAAATTAAACTATTTATTAGATCATGGTAATACATGACTCGTAATATATTAGAAAACATAATTTAATTGTGGGTGCCATCTAGTTGAGATAATTTTTTTGTGCTTAAAAAATGGTGTCTGAGGTTTCAACCTCACTCAGATGCATGGGAGTGTACTATTGTTAGGCTAAATAATCCCAAAAAAAAAAAAGCAAATAAATTTAATTAAGAATGAATTTTTATTATTTTTATTTCCAAAATTGGATTAGAAAAATGGTTTTATATTTTTCTTCATTTATTTTAATTTATTGTGATTAGAAATTCAATGTACAAAAAATTTTAATTTCAAAAAGAAATTGTTATTATTTTTATCTTTCCAAATTGAAGTAAAAAAAATGGTTCTATATTTTTCTTCATTTATTTGAATTTATTCTGATTAAAAAAATCAATCTACAAAAAAATAATTGATTTAAAAAAGAAACAAAGAATTGACAATTTCATTATCATACAAAGTTTCTATGTACATTTGGTAGTTTTTCTACAGGAATTTAAAATCCATGACATTGTGGAATTTTGATTCCCCACGGATGGGTAAGGAGTTCAGATTCCTCACCAATGTTAAATCAAAAGTTCCAATATTATCCTTTAAATGTGTTAAAATAACATATTAAACGGTTTAACAGAAATAATTTACATCTATTATTTAATTAATTTGAAATAACTTATACTGAAGAATAGAAATCAGACCTTTGATCTAGAACACTGTCGGACCATCACCAGGGAGATGATTTATTCATCAAAATTGGTACAAATCGAATTGCCGGGAGTTCATTTCCAAATTTTGAGAGTTGAAAACAGGATTAGATGCCTTTTTCGGGCTCGAATCTTCCATTTCTAATACAATTATAATGTTTTTGGCAAAATTATTTCTCAAATGAGTAGATTGTTAGTTTCTGATATTTTTTATGTAAAATTTAGGATAAAAAGCATTATTTCGACATGGTTCGACGGTAATCCAATGTAATTATTGTCATCTGTTAAATAAAATTTTGAAATTAACTATATAGTATAAATTGGTTAATGCATTTTTTAAATAATTACTTAAGTACAAAACATATATAATGACAATGTAATCAATTCTAAAGAGAAAATATAACATATGAAAGATGAACGGGATGAATTCGACTAGAATCTGGTCCAATAATCCAAAATACAACATAATTTCTTGCCTATTACCGGTATTACAGAACCAATAACAAAACTTTTTCTACTCGGAAATATATAGCTTGAGGTGTTGCATTTCAAGAAATGCATATACTTCACACTTCTAAAATAGTTTCTCAATTAAAAGGAAAAAAAAAAACTAATTGATCATTTTTAATACGAATCATTATTCAGTCATCATAAAAGCATGGAAAATGGTCGAGGATCTGAAGAGCATGTGACTGCCATTTGCCACACTGTTTTTGATGCAATTGTCATCATAATAATCCATATATATAACATGGATTTATCTAATCCTCGTTTTGAGCAAACTTTCACTGGCATGTGCACCGGGTTTTTTTTTTTTTTTTTCAAAAAATTTGAGTGAGATGTTAGAAGAAACTAATTACAATATTAATTTTCAATTTTCATTACAATTAAGTGGGAATACATGTATCTTATAAAAAAAAAGGTGTAAATAGATGTACTAAGAAATTTAATTTGAGTGAGATGTTAAAAGAAACTAATATGTTCTTACTGGTCCGTTGTTAACTTTAACGGCACAACGGTAAAATCAAATACACAAGTGTTTTTTTTTAGACTTTTTTATAAATTCTTAAAAAAAAAAAGATTATTTTCACTTGTTTTTTTCTCTCTTTAATTTTTTTCTTTATTTTTTTTTTAAATTTAGATTTCTTTACAGATGTAGTAGTGTGTGGGGCTTATGGCTCCTCCCCACTTGACCTGGTTCGAGAATGCCAGTAGCTAGCTATTGTCACCTCTCACATCACCTCCCAGCTTTCATCTTTTCCAATTTGTCATGGTGCCACAGAAACTTGAAACAAATAAAATGCCAACATCTGTATTGATCCTGTGAATCCCTAGTACTACTCCATTAATCATATTAATCGTCGGAATCTCCATTACTACATGACCTATTACTTGGTCTCAGGATAGGAAAAACGGCCTCCACAAGACAATAACAGTTGGTGCCTGAAAATATAACTTAGTATATAACTAACAATTAATGTTGTATTACTTCAACTTTAATTACAATGAACTACATGTACTCACAAATAGAGCGTCTTTCAACAAATTCATGATGGGGTTCCTGGTTTTCGGCTCTAAGTGTAATCCATCTCAGTGTGATACGCTCGATGCAGCATTCGCAATTCAGAAATTTGTATACTAGTCGACCATTACAGCAATAAGGACAGGGGGAAATGAGCTTCCAAGGATTACCTTGTTTAAGGGCTTAGCAAAAACACCAAAAAAAATAATAATAAATAATAATAAAATAATAATAATAATATTGATATTGATAATAATAATATTGAAGTACACAGGCCAACCCGTGCCCATGGGTTGTGCTAGGCTCCAAAAATAGCTGCTGTGCTATATGGCAAATTGTAGATTTGGGCTAGACTTTTTTAAGTTTAGACCCAAACCCATATTATTGGTAACAGACTTACCCCCTTCAAAAGTTTGTTTAAATTTGAACAAATTGGGTCTAGATCGAGTTTTGGCTTTCATTAATTTTTTTAAATAAATTTTAATAATGCTAAATTAAAATAATTTAATTTCACGATAATCAACTTGTTTTTAAAATAGGAAACTTAGAATTATTAAAACGGTGAATGAAATACTCAACCAAAATTAAAAGAATTTAATGGAATAAAGGCATATACATTAGGCAGAAAATTAATCAAAAGCATTTGGAAATAAATAACGAACCGCAAGCACCAATTGCACCACCATAAATGATATCATATATAACATAGAAGCGTATTTGAATGTCTTTGACAATAGGAGGGTTTGAACTTTGAAATTCCAATATCATATAAAGATAATAATTAATCATATAATAAGACTCTGTTTCGTACACCTTTTCAAGTGGAGTTTACTTAAATAGAGCTTTTGACAGTAGAGATTTCACTAATAGAACTTTTACCTTAAAAATTTTAATTGTTTGGTTGTCAATAAAATTTTTTATTAAAAATCTCATATTTTAAAATCTCTCAAAATTTTATAATAAAACAATCATAGATTACTTGAGGTGGAGTTGGTGATGGTTTGCTGTCGGTTTAGATTAGTAGGTTTGAGTGGTTGTGCTGGGTTCGATATTGCTGCGTGTTAAGTACTAGAGAGTGTATGTTTATAAAGGATAAAATCATTATTTTATACTTTAATTCTCACTAACATCTATACTTTTATGTAATTAAGTCTCTTAAGCTTTGATTTTGTAAGTTTTGTTATAATTTGAGTAATTTATGTATTTTAGGGGTATTTTGATAATTTCACAATTAACAAGAAATTGGATAGCAGAACATACAATATTTTTGAGCTTAGAATAGCTAAAACTTGAGGAAGGGTATACAAGGTAAAATCATAATTTTACTCATGTTTTGGGTCGTTGATGCAGCACCGACGACATAAACGAATTCAAAAGCCTAAAAACCTAAGGAAAGGTAAAAATTAAGATCAAAGTGAACTCAGATTGCATAAAACAAGATTTATAGAGGTCCAAATCTAGTGTGGTATGATGCATGCTAATTTAGTAGAGCATAGTTGACTTTACGTTGGTTGATGATATGGCAATATATTATTGGACCAAAAATTGTACATACGATGTGTGCATATATACGGAATGACAACCCTGATGGTGTGTTTCATCCAATTAGAACTGGCCATGTTTCAATCCTGTACATTCAAATTGTTTTAATCGATGACCATGATTTACTCATTTTATCTATAAATGGGGGGGGGGGGGGGTGGGGGGCTCTCCCTAATTTGAGCTCCATTTTGTGTAATTCTCACTTTTCTTGTATTTTTACAAACTTTAATATAAATTATCATTTTACCTCTAGTTCAAATATGAATGGTTAATTTAATTTCAATTTTGGTTGAAGGTTGAGTCTCAAAATGATCAATGAGCTTAATTTAATAAGTTTATTCACCCTCTCTCTCTCTTTTATGTGGATTGTTTTAACTCATCACTAATAGACAAAAAATCTTGTCTAGATTTTACATAGTATACTGGCTACCTAGTGCAAGATCATTACTATTTGACACAATGAACACTTTACAATATATTTATTGGAGAAAAAACTCCCCTTTAGTATTCATGGTTCATCTTAACTTAGTATTGATAGAGAGTGTATCTAACTTATTCAGTGGACGATCTTGCCATATTGTCGATAGAAAGATTACTATAACTTGCCACAATGAGTGCTTGATACCATATTTACCAAAATGAGACTTATGAGGAGTGGAAATTCCAACTCATAAATTAATTGGAACTAAAAATGTATATTAAGCTTATGGTGAAATGTTGAGTGTAAATTCATAACTCAAGTGCTTCATTTGCATTATTTTATCTTTAATTTATTCCCTTTTTTTTAATCTTAGTATTGCTCAAAAATCACATCCAACCAATTCACAAACAAACTTAAAAAATTAACCCTACATATGATTAAATTTACCTTATCGTAGGATCGATAATCATCACCATAAATCAGATATTACAATAGATTCGTGCGCTTGCAAGTACAATAAAATTTGTACAACAATACGTCACATGAGTTTAAGTGGCTGGTGCTGGGTTTACTATTTTTGTGTCACATAGGTTCGAGTGGCTCTTGTTGGGTTCATTGTTGCTGCTTGCTTCATTAAGATGGCTGCTACCTGCTGCGTTACGTCACGTAGCTAGTTGGCTACTAGATTAGCTTGCTGGTGGTATGGATTCTGAGTTTGATTGGCGATGAATGGATCGATCACAATTGGCGAGTTCGGATTGACTTAGACTTGGGCTAGCTCGAGCTTTTTTGCCTACCCAACTATGCTGGCCCATTGATATAACTTGACCTATCTTTAATTGGGCTGCGCTTTGTTGGGCCAGCCATTTAGAATAAATGTCTCAACGTCACTAAAGAGCAAGTTAGGAATGGCAAAAATATATGGGCCCAGCCTGGATCCGCAAAGATCCAAAAGATCCGGATTCGGATGCACATTAAAAAATGCAGATCCAAATGTTAAAAGTTAGGATCCGTGCGTATTCGAATATAAATCTGGATGCAAACCCATCGAGAAAATCAGATATCTCGATCCACATTATTTTTTAATTAACTTATTTATTAAATTCAAATTAAATAAAATATATATTAGTTCAATGAAAAAATATAGTAGGATTAATTAAAAATAAATAAGTTAAATTAAATTACAAAATATATCAAGATTCGCACATTTTATGTGGATTTATGATGTTTTTATAATTTTATTTGTGGATTTTTGGTTGTGTTAGACTTGAATTTATGTTATTTTTTATGTTTAATTTATGTTGTGGTATTTTTATTTTTGAATTTATGGTATTGTATGTTACTCTAGGCATTGAATTGTTAATTGTTGAATTATGATAGGATTTTATTTCATACTATTCGGTAAGTTATTAAATTTTAAATTGTTATTTTTAATTTGTGTGGATTTGGATATCTGAGATATCCGTCTGTAATCTATGTGGATATTAACTACATTCGGATCCACATATTTTTTTTTTGTGGATGCAGATGTAGATCAAAATATGAAAATATTAATGCAGATCCAAATCTGGATGCACTTACATCCCCACCCGGATCCGGATTTTGCCATCCCTAAGTAAGTTATTGAAACACAAGTTATGTTTGGAATATTTTTAAAATTCTTTAAATATTTGTTTAGTTATTTTTTTTCTAATATGAAAATAAAATAAACAATGTGTTTTTACCTCACTAATTTGTAAGTAGCTTATGACAACCATCATTTATCTCTCTAAGACATAAGAATTAACAACCACTTGACATTTCATTATTCTTCTTCTAAATTCAGTTTCTCAGCATTTAGAAACTTCTGAAATTCCCTACCTAGTTTGAGTAAGTAAAATTAAAACAAATTGCACACATGTATTATGAATTTTGGGATGATAAAATAAAACATAATGAGATGTGAAAGTAATAAGTGGTTTATTTATTCAATAATTATAGGGTATTACATCTTTTTTTTTGTTTGTTCAATAATTATTACATAACATAAACCTAATACATTAGCTTTGAACCCAATCTTTGTGTGGACCAAGCATCAAATGTGAGAAAGTGCATACAATTAATCAGATTGATTAGTTGTTGAGTCTGAAACTCCCAAGGATTTCACTATTAAAAATAGATGAGTAATATTTGTACATTCTAAATTTTTTTATCCTAAAAAATTATCTCAAATAATGTGGCATTAATCAATTTATTGATGACATAATACAATTAATTCATTTGGATCTTATAAAGAATCATCAATTAGTTAATGAATACTCATCATTTAGGATAAAAAATTTGAGATATTTTTCATTGCTCAAAATAAATACGAAAGAAGTCTTAATTCATTTTTTAACATTTTTTTAGAAGAAAGTAAGCCTTTCATTAGATTAAACAACACTGTTTAATACATTCAATATCTCTTTTGGTGTTCTCTCCAACTAGATAGTAGATGGATTTGCTCCTACAGCAGCTAAGGAATGGGCACAAACATTACAAGTTCTAGAGACATGTCTGAACTTAACCTTTTGAAAAGTCCCTTTTTTTATCTTGAATTTATGAAATTACCAACTTATACTTGTTTTGGTTCCCTTGTGTTGTTTAATAATTCAGTTGCTTCTTTACAATCTATCTCCATGATCATCGAAGATAGAGATGCAGTTCTTGCCACCTGTAAGCCCTACTCAATAACTTCTACTTCTGTAAGCTTAAGTGCTCTATTTGTTGAACTTGTTTGATGCTTGCAGGAAGTATCTTGCCATTTGCGTCTTTTACAACTGCTCCCAAACTGATACTTGGTCCTTGTTGTTTACAGCTGCATCCACATTGATCTGGAAAACATTTTTTTTGGGGCGAGGGTTTCCCACTTTTGTTGCTCATCATTTTTGAAATTGTGAATATGTGATGCACATGTTTTCCTAACTCTGTGATAGGCTTCTAGCACTGATTCAGCCTTAGCTGATGTGATTCTTAGATCAATCTTTATGCCTTCGAAAATCAGTTTGTTTCTTGCACACCATACTACCCAACAATAAGTTATCATTAACTCTACATCAGTTATTCTCCGAGTGACCCACAAATCATGGATGAAGTTGAGAATATCCTGGTTTGAGATATTTTGAGCTTGAAGTAGAATTGAAACATGAAGCCATATTTTCTTCGCTGCTTTCCATTCCAAAAGGGTGTGGCTTATTATCTCCACCCTCCTACTGCACCTCTGGTAGATTGGTTTTTTCAAACACTTCATTTTTTACAAATTTTCAGCTATTGGCAGTAGATTCTTAGTTGCCATCCACATGAGAATTTTTGTTTTTTCAGGTAGGTCAAGGGACCATAAAACATTCCACCTTTTAGAGTTGCTTTTAGAGTTGCTGGACACATCTGGAACTTTAATTTTAAAAGCTATCTGATAGCCGCTTTCATTGAATATTCTCCTCATTTACCATAGTAAATTACCTCTATATTTCATCTTCCTTCTGATTTCTTGGAAGAGGAATTTTGAGAATTACCTCTGTATCTTCATATATTACATGCTTGTTTAGCTTGGCTACGTCCCACTAATTCTCCTCATCTATCAATTCAACCATAATAGTTTCCATTGGTAAAGTTGGAGGTGAAATTGGTTTGAGAGTGTATGGCCTCGGTAGCCAGCTATGTTTATACACAAGAATGTTGTTGGCATTCCCAATTCGCCACCTTACTCATTTCTTAATAACTTGTCTCTCCCGTAGGATGCTTCTCCATACAAATGATGGGCTGGAGCCAACTCTCGCATTCAAAAAGGATGAGTTTCTATAATATTTTGCATGAAGAACTTTAGAAACCAAGAATTGGGATATTGAATTAGGTGTCACCCTTGCTTGGCCACCATTACTTGATTGAAGCTAGTGAAATCTCTAAATCCAAATCCTTTTCTACTTTTAGCATAGCTCAACTTATCCTACCTAGTCTAATGAATTCCTTATTTGTCTTCTTTAGATCCCCACTAAAATTTCGTGATAGCTCTTTAAATGTCAAATATATAATGTAATATCTATTATTAACCTTCTTATTAAGCCAAGTTGAAAAGGTGTGGTTGTGCTCATTGCTCAACCATCTCTCATTCTTGGCCTTTTGTGAATGATGACCCTTTATCCATTGAATGTGCTCACTACATATTTGACATTTACATATTAAGCTACTGTTCAAATTCTTTAAAAATAATTCGGTAAAGTAACAAATTAAAGGTTAAACATTAACAAACCTAATAAATGGCTGAACTTCTTCTGTGTTTTGCAATACATATAGGTGCGCTTGATGAATTAAGGAATGATCAACTTGCTCAAATTTTCCACTAGGCAAAGGCTTATCAATTAAAGAGGTTTCAACATGTCCAGGAGGAAGCCCAATTGTACGCATGTTTGAAACATATTCTGCACAAAATTCCAGAGCCTCTTCGGTAATGTAACTCTCAGCTATGCATCCCTCAGGGTTATTACGGTTTCGAACATAAGCCTTTAGGCCTTTCATGTTCCTCTCAAATGGGTACATCCATCTTAAGTATAACGGCCCACATAGTCTAACTTCATTAACTAAATGGATGGTTAAATAGATCATTATGTCAAAAAAGGATGGTGGAAAGCATTTTTCCAGCAAGCATAAGTCAGCGCAATGTCTTCTTCCATTTGGTCAAGTTTGGTCACATCAACAATCGTTGCGCATAAGGAATTAAAGAAGAAACACAATCTAATAATGGCATATTTAACATGATTTGATAAGATAGACCTTAAAGCAATAGGTAAAAGTTGTTTCATGAGAACATGACAGTCATGAGACTTTAAACCTTATAGTTTTAAGTCTTTCATTGACACTAGGTTCTGAATGTTTGAAGAATAACCTACAGGGACCTTTATGCTTTTTAATGCTTCACAAAACCTTTTCTTTTCTTCTTTGGTCAAGGTGTAACAAGTTGGAGGCAAAAAAGTACGATTATTTTTTTTAACATCAAGTGCCAATTTCTGGCTAATCTTTAAAACTTTTAGATCCCACATCGACTTAATGCCATCTTTGGTCTTTCCCAGGATATTTAGTAATGTTCCGTAGATGCTTTCACAAATATTTTTTTCAGTGTGCATAACATCTAACTGGTGACGAATAAGCAAGTACATCCAATACTCTAACTTAAAGAATATTGATTTTTTCTTCCACCAAACACGATCGTCGTCATCATCCTTTTTCTCGCCTCTTTTTTTGCGCTTTTTATCTTTCATTTTACCCCATTTATTTTCAATACTCTCTACCTTTCGAAAAATGTCCTCACTATTCAATGGTTTCGGAGGAGGTTCTCTTTCATGTTTATTATTAAAAGGTTGCTTTTGAGTTCAAAAGGGATGATCATAAGGAAGCCAACGACGATGGCCAATATAAGCATTTTTTTTACTGTGTTTAAGTCTACATTTTGGCATATCTTCACCGCAATAAGGACAAGCATAATAACCCTTAACTGTACCACCAGCCAAATTCCCATAAGCGGGAAAGTCATTTATAGTCCACAATAGTACAGCCCGTAAATTGAAGAACTCTTTTTTGTAGGCATCATAAGCTTCCACACCAACATCCCATAGAGTTTGCAAGTCCTCTATTAGTGGTGCCAAGTACACATCAATATCATTACCGGGATGTTGTGGACTAGAAATTAATAAGGATAACATCATAAATTTTCGTTTCATACACAACCAGGGTGGAATATTGTATGTTACAAGAAGAATGGGCCAGCAACTATACGTACTACTAAGAGAGTTATGAGGATTAATGCCATCAGCTGATAGGGCAAGACACAGATTTCTAGGCTCTAAAGCAAAAGTAGGCCATTTTTCATCAACTAACTTCCATGCGGGTGAGTTATCTGGATGTCGAAGCTTAACATCTATTTCCCTCTCATTTATATGCCAAGTCAAGTCTTTGGCAGTTTGTGAGGACTGAAACAAACGCTTAAATCTAGGTATAGAAGGGAAATACCATAACACTTTTGCAGGAACCCCATTCCTATAAGCAGCAACACTACCATCCATTTTCTTCCACTTAGATTCACCGCATGTAGGACAATTAGAAAGGCTTTCATACTCCTTTCTATAGAGTATACAATCATTTGGACAAGCATGAATTTTGATATACTCTAAGCCTAATGCACTCATTGTCTTTTTGGCTTCATACATTGATACAGGCAAGTCATTTCCTTCCGATAACATGTCAGAAAGAGCACTCAACAAATCTGAAAAGCTACTATCAGACCACCCATATCTGCCCTTTATATTGTACAATTTAACTAAAGCTGATAACTCGGTAAATTTGTTTGATCCAGGGTACAAAGGCTTCTCAGAATATTCTAATAGTTTTTTGAATACTTTAGGATCACTATCACAATCCTTAAAAGCATCTTCAACCATTTCAACAGTATTACCACCATCATAATCCATATATCCACTGTCATTTTGGCAACCTATATTGTCAGGAGATTTGTTGCAGATATCTTCCCCATGCCAAACCCATGTTTTGTATGACATATCAAGACCCCATATAATTAAATGATCTTTCACTTCTTTAGGCCTATGAAATGCTAAATTCTGACATTTATCACATGGACACCTAACAACACTAATTTCTTGATTACTTTCAACTGCAGTCTTAATAAATTTTTCCACACCAGCCTCATACTCATTGGACAATCTATCATATTTAAGCCAAGATTTATCCATTTTTTGTCTAGTACCTGACATATAATTGAGATAAATTTCAACATAATGTACTAATGGGCAGCAATGATAAACAGTTTCCATTATCAATAAATTAAGCAACAAAACATTATTAATATTCAATTTATAAATTCAACGAAATAAATAAGTTAAAAAAAAACTTGTCATCATGTGCAACAAATATAACTTTACCAACATGCTATCATCATTGACTAAAACCACCGACTAACCATACCCAACTAATAATATCCTAAATAACTTGGCCCACATACATTTAACATTTATTTAAAAAAAATCTATATCATCAAAATTGTTAATCTGTCAATGGAAAGTACTATATCATCAACCAAAATCACTTCACACACATGCAAGCTTTGACTAAAAATTTACAGAATATAACAATATTCATACAAACCATTGGCAGCAAATATTTGTCAAAATTGAACGGAAAGACAAGTGAAAAATTGAACAAACTTGATGTTAGAAATCGAGTTTGAAAGGGAACAGGGTAGTGAAATCTTGCGATTCAGAACAATTTTTTTTTTTAAAAAAAGAAGAGGACATGCTAAATTAAATGATTGAGCAATTTCTGGATTTAACAGAAGGACAAAGTATAAGCTTCTTGAATAAAAAAATAAAAAAATATAACAACAGAAACAAACGAGAATTAAAAAGTAATAATAAAGATAAACCTAGGGCATAAATTATGAACAAAGAAGGGAAATAACAACAAAACTAACAATTAATTTTATAATGACCAATTGATTTATTCTGAATAAAAATTAAAAAAGTTAATTGACGACAAACCTAGGAATTTAGCGATTACAGGATGGCTTCTCCAACGCCCATTGAACAATACAAAGAAGTAGTGACACCGACGGCTTCAATAATGGACGCGAAGGCGCAACAATGAGCATATGTGGTGATTTTGTTCCTAAAAACAATGGGTTCGAAATAATGGGGGTTCAAGATAATGGGGGTTCAAAATAAAGACGGGAAGGCTCCTTCAATAACATATACTATGATTTTGGTTTCCATGTAACGTATTTCAAAACCAATTTGCAGATTAAAATATGTTAATAAACGGATTTTGATGGGTTTCACTGCTTTGGTTTCTCAACCCTTGCTGATGGAGTGATGGGTCAAAGGTGCCAACACTTAGAATTTTTTTTTGTGTTTGTGGTTTACTATATAGTTAAACGATAGCGTTTAAATGTTAAATAAATATTTTTATTTAAAAAATTTTTAAATCTGTTAAACGGTGTCGTTTTATGTCCAAATTAATTCCACCCGAAACCCACGGTTTGATTAAATATTAATACGCTATCATGTTTATCTGATATATAAAAAATCTATCAGAAATCTGTCATGAATTTATGATGTACGAAAATTCTATCATATGTCTATCATATTCTTATGATAAATGACTAATTTTCTAATATCTATCACAAAAATTATGTCATGGTAGCCCATTTTTCTAGTAGTGTAGTTCCTATTTAGCACTATTTAAGAGCCCCTTTGTAACAAAAAAACAAAACACAAATTGCCATTAGATAAAATCATAAGCAAAATTGCTAATCTGACGATACCAATGAGATAACTCTAGCAGTGGGCATGTTGCCTCCGGTTGTAAATGTATTAAAACCTCTTTATAGGAGAGGAGTAGGAGATGCATGTTTAATCCATCTAGATCTATATTTCAATAGATATATACATTTGTCGTAGAGTTTCATAATTATGATCTGCACTCTTACTAGATATAGGTCAATTGTAATTATAAATATTCCAAACTTATCCTATCTAATCTGCTTTGATATAATTGAGTCTTATTACAACTTGTCCATATGTAATTTCTCCATTTACAAAGAACTAGCTTCATTTGAGCCAAGTCACCAAAAGCTCCAATCCCTAGTGCTCAATATGCTCTTTTTTACGATTTATTGGGCTTTTCAAGCTTAGTGAGCGCTATCATTTGCCATGCTTTGCACTAGTGCTGCATGGTTTTTAAGTTTGTGAACATTAAAATTCAAAACTCAAATTTACACTCCTTAAAACGAAGTACTGCATGGTTTGAGTTTAACTTATGGGATTATGATTTTTTTTTAATTTTTTTTCTCCTAGCCTTTTCTAGTTTTTTTTTAAATTTAATGAAAAGAGTTGGTTTAATTATAAATAAAGTGAAAAAAAGTTGACTTGATTGTCAACATCAAAATTCTAAACTCATTCTTAGCCATTCATTAAACTAGGAGAGGCTGTAAGATTGAAAAAACAAGAGAGAGAGAGAGAGAGAAGATCCTTATCCAAATTATGAGACGGTTCGAGTTTAATCTATGACACTAGACACTACGTTATTGAAAAACATTGCTTAGTGTCGCGGCCCGGTTTGTTCCCACGCTATGTCGTGTGGCCTTAGGCGCCAAATTTGCACTCTCCTATTTATAGAGTACGAGAAAATATCTAGAGAGTGTTTAGAGTTATCACAACTACCACCTAAACACATTAACTACGAGAAAATATCTACATGCTCTAAACAAGTCTCCATAACTCTAGAATTATCCATGGGCCAAGCCATGTGAAGGCTTGGACCATGACATTAGGCATAACTGAATTGGTCATAATTAAATATGCACTTCACATTATTGTTACCCGAGTTTAAATAATAATAAGGGACAAAGAGTAACGTAAATGGATAAGGTTTCCATCCTCATGTAATTAGTGATTTCGAGTAATAATTAGCTAAGTTAGCTTGATGATATATTTGGCGTATGGGCAACATCGATGTGAACATTAAAGTACATGGTTCTAGTCTCACAAAAGAAAAGGATACCGCTTTAACTGGAATAAGTGACTCGTTGGACAGAGACAGGTGTTGCCTTGATAATTAATTAAGGCGGGTGGGAGGGAGCAGGTGAATGAATCAATATATGTTCTTTATATAAAGGCATTTAATTTATTTTTTAAATACATACTTTTGTTAAAATTAATGTGTTCAGAGTAATTTTTTAAATGTAAGTAGTCTCACTTTTAAATAAATATATAGGTGATTTTAATATCCAATAACATATTACTTTTATAATCCAATTTAATCTTACACTATACAAAATAAAAGACACAAGCAAATATAATCCAATCTAATTCTAACATGCTAATGATGGTCGTGCAAATTCAACAACAATAATTGTACAAGTCAAGCAGCCGTGCAAGTCCCGTGGTCAATAGAAAGCAACTCCTAATTATTTGCCTCATGAACTCACCAGTAAAATAATGATCGGTAAGTTTTTTTTTTCCCTGTTCTGACCTATTTCGAAACCAATCTGTCTTCTAATCGATTTTTTTATTTTAATCATACTATTTGGATTCTCCACTATATATATAAATAAAGTCACAAAAACATACAAAAATTAATGAAGAGCAGAATAAGAGGAGAGAACATGTGAGTTGTAAACCAGGCTTATCTATTCTATAGTTAATTAGAATTTTCAAGTTTATCTCCATTTAAATTAAATTTATCAATGATATAAGCCAAAAAAAATAGAAAAGTGTAACCAACAAAGTGTTCGCTCCACTAGCAATGGAGTTCCCTTAAGTGGCTTGATTGAGTTTGCTCCCCAGTTCGAGTCGCAGGGAAGTCGTCTTTATTGGGAGAACTTGTGCCTCTCGGTTCAAGCGGGGACTTCTAGTATGGGTTGTGGTACGGGCTTAAAGGTGTCTCCCACAGTTGGGGCCCTCCCCAGGATACCTCATGGTCAAAACAAAAAAAAAATAGAAAAGTGTAATGCCCAATATTCATCAATTAACAATAATTAACAAAGGGTATTTTAGTAAATTATGATAGTCCATTCCAATTTCAAGATAAAATAAACACATCAATGGAAATAAATCTCATTTCTATTTCGATTCTAATCCCTACAACTCAAGTAAATAATTTATTTTAATTTTCATTCATGATTATGATTACAGCCCATTTCGATTTCAGTTCATTCTGATTCTAACATATTCCAATGACTGATTAGTAAACACACCATTAATATAATTAGTTCAACCTTTCGACAAACTACTAAGCATGTTGTATTTCTAAAATAACCAATTATGGACGAAGATTTTTTTAATTTAGTGACCGAAAACTAATTTAACATTCAAGTCCAATCTAGATTTGTTAAGTTTATATTTAATTATGGAATCCAATTGATTGATTTGTGGTTACTACGAAGTTTCAGAGTATGTTTGTATATAAGTTGATATTTCAAAACAAGTCTAGTAATAGTAGCCAAGGAAAGTGCCTTGCGGGTGATAGTAGATTGGACTGATGCCAATGGGCAAAGACTAAGAAGTTGACGAAGACTTAATTTTTCCATCATTTTGATTGTCATGCCCGAAACGCCAAGGCGCCTGTGGCCCCCAACTGACAGAGACGGACATATTGCTACAAAATTTGCTAACTTTAAATGTCTAGCTATCTGAAGAATCAAACCTATAGCTGCAGCCTGCCTATTAATTAATTGTCAAAAAATTAATGGAGACATACAGAAAAATCTTCCAGTTCTTCTTCTTCTTTTTCTTCTTCTCCTGCCATCATCTAGCTGTTGTCGTCACCGGTGACTCTAATTACTCTCTAGTAGAAAGCAACATATTTCTTGCTTGTGGCTGGTTGGGCAACACGAGTACTCCCGGTCGGACATGGGTTGGAGATGTTAACTCTCAATACTCCCCACATGAAGACGCATCCGCTCCCAAATCAACAACCGTCACTGAAAATAAGCAAGTCCCATATTCAACATCACGCGTTTCTCATTCGCAATTCACCTACATATTCAACGTCACCGCCGGTCAAAAGTTCATCCGCCTGCATTTCAATCCAACTTCAAAACCAAGGTTCAACCCCTCTGCAGCTTTCTTCTCTGTTAAAGCAGCTTCTTTCACTCTGTTAAGAAACTTTAGCGCTTCACTTACAGCAGATGGCAACGGCCATCCCTTTTTCAAAGAATTCTGCATTAACATCGAAGACGATCAGAGGCTATTGAACATAACCTTCACTCCAAGTCCGGATTACAATGATTCATATGCTTTTATCAATGGAATTGAGATTGTATCCATGCCCCTCAATTTCTATTACACCGCGGCCGATGATCCCAGCAGGGGGTTCAAGTTTGTTGGCCACGACATCACATACAGTATCTCAAACAGAAACGCTCTGGCGAATTTATACCGGATAAACGTCGGCGGGCAACAAATCTCACCGTCAGACGACATCAGGGGCATGTACCGAACTTGGGATACGGACGACCACTACTTGATAGATGCCAGACCAAGTGCTCTTCCCGTTAACCGGAGTATTCAACTCACTTGGTTACGTAATCACTCTGCTCCGGATGTGGTCTACACCACCGCCAGGACGATGGGGCTGGACAGGGAAATCAACGAGAAGTATAATCTCACTTGGGAGTTCGAAGTGGATTCGGGCTTTACATATTTTCTGAGGCTTCATTTTTGCGAGTTTCAGATAGAGGTAACTGAAGAGGGCGATAGGGTGTTCCAGATCTTCATTGCTAATTTAACTGCTGAAGTTCAGGCAGATGTGATTGTTTGGAGTGGTGCGAATGGTGTTCCCGTATATAGAGATTATGCTGTGATGATAGGATCAAAACCAAATGAAGAAAAAATGAAGCAGAATCTTTCTATTCAACTGCACCCTGCCCCCAGATGGAGGACCAAATACTCTGATGCTATCTTGAACGGCCTTGAAATCTTTAAAATGGACAACACTGGAAATCTCGCCGGACCTAATCCTGAGCCTCGGACAATCCCACCTAATTTGGATGCGTCTCCAACAATAGAACCCACTAAGAAGAATAATGTAACCGGGATGGGTGCTGGTGTTATATCAGGCTTTGCTGCGCTATCTCTTCTATTGTTGTTAATTTTCTGGCGAGGAAGAAAAGTCAAGGACTCGGGTTCCGGTACAGGTACATCACTTTTGGGGACTTTTTTTTCTTCTAAGACTATCAAGGCAACCAAGTCATCACGCGGCTCATTCCTTCCTTCCGATCTTTGCACCCAATTTTCACTATCTGAAATCCAAGCGGCTACAAACAACTTCGACAATGATCTCGTAATTGGAGTTGGAGGGTTTGGCAATGTCTACAAAGGCTTCATCAATGGCAGCACTACCCCTGTTGCCATTAAACGACTGGAACCAGAGTCGCAACAGGGTGCCCTGGAATTCCAAACTGAGATAGGAATGCTCTCGCAGCTCCGGCATCTTCATTTAGTCTCTCTCATAGGCTTTTGCAACGATGACAGGGAGATGATCCTTGTATACGATTTCATGGCTCGTGGGACCCTACGTGATCATCTCTACCATAGCGACAATCCCCCTCTTCCATGGAATCAAAGGCTTGAAATCTGCATTGGTGCAGCTCGTGGGCTTCACTATTTGCATACTGGGGCAAACCATGCTGTTATCATTCATCGTGATGTGAAGACAACCAACATCTTGTTGGACGAGAAATGGCTGGCCAAGGTTTCCGACTTTGGACTCTCCAAATTTGGACCAACTTCGGTGTCCAAAACTCATGTGAGTACAGTTGTTAAGGGCAGCGTCGGATATTTAGATCCTGAGTACTACCGGCTTCAGCAGCTTACTGAGAAATCTGACGTCTACTCATTCGGTGTTGTGTTGTTCGAAGTATTGTGTGCTCGGCCACCTATTCTTCGGACAGCAGATAAGAAACAAATGAGTTTAGCCGTTTGGGCGCAACAATGTTATCAAAATGGAACAATTGATCAGATTGTTGATCCATTCTTGAAGGGTAAGATAAAGCCAGAGTGCTTGAACAAATTTGCTGAGGTAGCGATGAGCTGCTTGAATGACGAAGGAATCAGACGGCCCTCGATGAGCGATGTGGTTTGGGGACTTGAGTTCGCTTTGCAGCTGCAGGAAAGTAGTATTGCAATTGCAAAGGAGATTGATGAGAATGAGGAGGAAGAAAAAATTTTGGACAACTACGAAACCGATGGTAGTGGTTCCGTGTTCTCCAGTGTTGGAAAGCATGTACTTTCAGATTCAAAAACCATTAGTACGGTTACCATATCAACTACTACTGCTACTGATGATCAAAGTCTTTCTACTGGAAGTTCTGATAAGTATACTGGAGCTGTGTTCTCTGAGATCCTGAATCCGAAAGGGAGATGATACATGGTGATCAGATATTGCTAAATCATATTAGCCTCATTAAGTGCTACCTTAGATTTTTCTTTTTTTGCATCTTGTTTGTAATTGAATTGAATTCAGAATGTGTCTGAGTTTAATTCTTTGCTATACTATTCTTACCCTTTTTATAAATGAAAAAGCACTAATAATATATATATAACAGATAGATCTGTTATGGTACAGACCTTATCATCCATTAACAAAATAACCTTATTAGACAGTTATGCATCCTACCAAGAGAGTTGCATACCAAAAGTGACCATATTCCATATATTTATTATTTTTACTTAAGACACATATTTGTTATCATTAAAATTACATTATGTGTAGCCCTTTAGGCTAATAGTAATTACCTCAAGTATAATTTTTTAGAGAATTTATTTTCTCCCAAATATTGAAAATAAAATTGGCTTCTTCACAAAGGAACAAATAGACTCTTGAGCGCATTTATTGAAGATTTCATTGGATTACAGTTCCATTTAATCTCTTGCACTTGGAGGGAAATAAATTTGGTTTTGTAGGAACACAAATTTCATCCTCGACAATTTGAATTTGGGATAACAATAAATTAAAAAACGATGTTAATTGACGGCAATTTCAATGAGAATTGAAAGAAAATATTTTTTGGCATTTTATTCATCACTAAACCAATAGAATCTCTCCATATCAGCAAATTTCTCAAAAATATATTGTATATTGCCTCCTGCTTTGACAAATAAATACTTGAATTGAATAGCGTTGGAGTTGCAGGCTCATCTTTGCTTCGTGCATCAGTTTTCATGGCCTTGACAAAATTTTCTATTAAGCATTGCTGCCGACCTCTTGTAATTCTCGTCCATGTAGCTGGAGCCTAGGTGCACCACTTTCTTTCCCTTCGATTAATATACCCATCAAAATCCCTGAATTCCTCTCAGGTCATCAATAGATCTTTCCACTCATGGCTAATTACGATCAACAACAAGCTCCTGGTAAGTGATCCCTTCATGCCTTATAAAAGGTTTGAGGGAGCCCCTTAAATGATGCTTTACTAAACCATGTGATTAATTTTATGACATTTAAGCCAACAGTGGAGCCTCGTATGGGTCAAAGCCACCAAGACCGCCAGGGTTTGTTTAAATATACACGTATGTCATATTGGTTGTAAAAAATGATCATATAAAACAATTAAGGTTTGTCCAAAAAGAGATTTGTGTGGTTATTTTTTAAACCAATAGAATTTATATGTTAACTTAAAAGATCTTGAAGGTCTTGGTAGCTTTTCATGTTCATACAATATTTAAGTGTGAGATAAAAGTTTCTTGATTATGTGAATATAGTTAGTGTTAGTCGCAAATAGTTTTGTGTTTCGGGTTAATTGGATATCCTCCTGCAGCCGAGGGCTCCGATCAAGGTCCAAGGGTGGCCCCACCACCGCCAATTGGTTATCCCACTAAGGATGGCTCCGCCTCAGGATACCCACAACAGAATCATCCGGTTGAAAATAGAAGCAGGGGCGATGACTTTTGGAAAGGATGGTAAGTTTATCTAAATTAATATATTCATCAAATAACACTGTCCCCTGCCCAGGGTTCGGTCGAGTGGTTTTCAAGTAACTTTCTTTAACTGACTACTTAGTTCAAATGTTGAGAGAAAGTAGGGTCTGAAAAATTCAATTTCTTTCTCAATTATTTTTAATGTGATTTTTGTTTAATTTGCAGTTTGGCTGCCTTATGCTGCTGCTGTGTCTTGGATTTCTGCTGTTGCTGAAGCATAAATTATTTCTGTTCCTTTTCTTTCTGATTGATGAGTTTTATTTGCCATAATGTCATTTTAATTCTCTGTCTAATGGCATGTATGCATTGAAATTATGATAAACATCACTGATTTTAGAATTAACTCTTCAAATTTTATTCTAGTAATCGTCTGGATATTTACTAAACTTATGCTCCATAAACAAATGAATTTGTTTATTTGAAGGAAAGAAAAGACTCGAACTCCTTTAAATATAAGTTATTTCTTTTTTGAATGTGTAAATTTTGCTTATATTAAGTCGAGATTTTTGAGCTAGCTTAATAGACTTAAAAACTGTGCTCTAAGCTGAAGCAATACGGTTTCCCAAGCTCAACAAAAAGCTTAGTGCCTCGGTGGCACTACTCAGTGGCTTAGCAAGACTTTACGGGATCAAATTTTATTTACTCAAAAGATTTTGATTTTGCTCAATTATCTTTAATTATTTTTGGATTTTGACAAACTCATTTAAAATAATTTTAATTTTGATAATGAAAATATAATTTCGAGCTTTTTTTTAATATACTATTCAAAACAGATCGGGACAAATTAAATATTTTATTTTGAGTGAAAGAAAATTTTCGTTGAAATTTTAAAAAGGTTTTCGGGAAAAAATAAATTAGGAACACGAGTTTATATAAATGTGATCTTTTAAAGTATACACTACGATTAAAAAAATAAATAGTAAAGAAGTAATGTTAACTATTAGTTATTATTTAGTACCGAAAACAAACAAAAAAACAAATCTACTGATTATTTACTAACTACCAAATACTCTTTTATAATTTAACCATTAATGGTTAAATATTGAACCCGAAGTTGCAAAAGAGAATTAAATTGAGAGCTCATGAGACTGAAGATGGCAGCAATCACTCTACAACCAGACGATTAATCGCCAATTCATAGAATCACCCATATTAATGCCCTTGATTATTGCATACGTTTTAGTATTGAAAGATATTTAATACCCAAGAGGGCAGCAATATGCACTGCAAAATAGCCCCGAAAGGCTCAATCAAGTCTTTGGAAAATCACTTCATAAGCCGATAGTCTTGGATTTCCTATTAGAAAGACCGCCACTGTTAATTTTATTCCAAGGCACGATGTTACGATCCGCCCAATATACTAACTCAATTGTCCTGCCGCACGAGTTTGTTGTGCAAAACACTCATTCCGTGACAACAAACTGCGAATGACATAAGACAGAAAACTAAACTATTTATTAGATCATGGTAATACATGACTCGTAATTTATTAGAAACAAATTTAACATAATTTAATTGTGGGTGCCATATAGTTGAGATAAATAATTTAATTGTGGGTGCCATCTAGTTGAGATAAACCTTTTGTGTTAAAAATAAAGTGTTTGAGGTTTCAACCCCACTCTAATGGATGGGGAAAGAATTGTACTATTGTTAGGCTAAGTAATCCCCCCAAAAAAAATAAAATAATTTTAATTAAGAATGAATTTTTATTATTTTTTATTTCCAAAATTGGATAAGAAAAATGGTTTTATATTTTTCTTCATTTATTTTAATTCATTGTGATTAGAAATTCAATGTACAAAAAGTTTTAATTTCAAAAAGAAATTGTTATTATTTTTATCTTTCCAAATTGAAGTAAAAAAAATGGTTCTATATTTTTCTTCATTTATTTGAATTTATTCTGATTAAAAAAATCAATCTACAAAAAAATAATTGATTTAAAAAAGAAACAAAGAATTAACAATTTCATTATCATACAAAGTTTCTATGTACATTTGGTAGTTTTTCTACAGGAATTTAAAATCCATGACATTGTGGAATTTTGATTCCCCACGGATGGGTAAGGAGTTCAGATTCCTCACCAATGTTAAATCAAAAGTACCAATATTATCCTTTAAATGTGTTAAAATAACATATTAAACGGTTTAACAGAAATAATTTACATCTATTATTTAATTAATTTGAAATAACTTATACTGAAGAATAGAAATCAGACCTTTGATCTAGAACACTGTCGGACCATCACCAGGGAGATGATTTATTCATCAAAATTGGTACAAATCGAATTGCCGGGAGTTCATTTCCAAATTTTGAGAGTTGAAAACAGGATTAGATGCCTTTTTCGGGCTCGAATCTTCCATTTCTAATACAATTATAATGTTTTTGGCAAAATTATTTCTCAAATGAGTAGATTGTTAGTTTCTGATATTTTTTATGTAAAATTTAGGATAAAAAGCATTATTTCGACATGGTTCGACGGTAATCCAATGTAATTATTGTCATCTGTTAAATAAAATTTTGAAATGAACTATATAGTATAAATTGGTTAATGCATTTTTTAAATAATTACTTAATTAAGTACAAAACATATATAATGACAATGTAATCAATTCTAAAGAGAAAATATAACATATGAAAGATGAACGGGATGAATTCGATTAGAATCTGGTCCAATAATCCAAAATACAACATAATTTCTTGCCTATTACCGGTATTACAGAACCAATAACAAAACTTTTTCTACTCGGAAATATATAGCTTGAGGTGTTGCATTTCAAGAAATGCATATACTTCACACTTCTAAAATAGTTTCTCAATTAAAAGGAAAAAAAAAACTAATTGATCATTTTTAATACGAATCATTATTCAGTCATCATAAAAGCATGGAAAATGATCGAGGATCTGAAGAGCATGTGACTGCCATTTGCTACACTGTTTTTGATGCAATAACAATCTACGCATTTCTTTTTTGTTTCAGGGCTTAGCAAAAACACTAAATAATAATAATAATAATATTGATATTGATAATAATAATATTGAAGTACACATGCCAACCCATGCCTACCGTGCCCATGGGTTATGATATTGATAATAATAATATTGAAGTACACAGGCCAACCCATGCCTACCGTGCCCATGGGTTGTGCTAGGCTCCAAAAATAGCTGCTGTGCTATATGGCAAATTGCAGCTTTGGGCTAGACTTTTTTAAGTTTAGGTCCAAACCCATATTATTGGTAATAGACCTACGCCCTCTAAAAGTCTGTTCAAATTTGAACAGATTGGGTCTGGATCGAGTTTTGGCTTTCATTAATTTTTTAAATAAATTTTTAATAATGCTAAATTAAAATAATTTAATTTCACGATAATCAACTTGTTTTTAAAATAGGAAACTTAGAATTATTAAAACGGTGAATGACATACTCAGCCAAAATTAAAAAAATTTAATGGAATAAGGGCATATGCATTAGGCAGAAAATTAATCAAAAGCATTTGGAAATAAATAACGAACCGCACTCACCAATTGCACAACCATAAATGATTTCATATATAACATAGAAACATATTTGAATGTCTTTGACAATAGGAGGGTTTGAACATTGAAATTCCAATATCATATAAAGATAATAATTAATCATACAATAAGACTCCGTTTGGTACAACTTTTTAAATAGAGTTTACTTAAATAGAGCTTTTGGCAATAGAACTTTTACCTAAAAAATTTTAGTTGTTTGGTTGTCAATAAGAGCTTTTATTAAAAATCTCATATTTTAAAATCTCTCAAAATTTTATAATAAAAAAATCATAGATTACTTGAGGTGGAGTTGGTGATGGTTTACTGTCGGTTTAGATTAGTAGGTTTGAGTGGTTGTGCTGGGTTCGATATTGCTGCGTGTTAAGTGCTAGAGAGTGTATGTTTATAAAGGATAAAATCATTATTTTATACTCTAATTCTCACTAACATCTATACTTTTATGTAATTAAGTCCCTTAAGCTTTGATTTTGTATGTTTTGTTATAATTTGAGTAATTTATGTATTTTAGGGGTATTTTGATAATTTCACAATTAACAAGAAATTGGATAGCAGAACATACAATATTTTTGAGCTTAGAATAACTAAAACTTGAGGAAGGGTATACAGGGTAAAATCATAATTTTACTCATGTTTTGGGTCGTTAATGCGGCACCGACGACATAAACGAATTCAAAAGCCTAAAAACCTAAGGAAAGGTAAAAATTAAGATCAAAGTGAACTCAGATTGCATAAAACAAGATTTATAGAGGTCCAAATCTAGTGTGGTATGATGCATGCTAATTTAGTAGAGCATAGTTGACTTTACGTTGGTTGATGATATGGCAATATATTATTGGACCAAAAATTGTACGTACGATGTGTGCATATATACGGAATGACAACCATAATGGTGTGTTTCATCCAATTAGAACTGGCTATGTTACAATTCTATACGTTCAAATTGTTTTATTCGATGACCGTGATTTACTCATTTTATCTATAAATGAGGGGGGCTCCCCCTAATTTGAGCTCCATTTTGTGTAATTCTCACTTTATCTTGTATTTTTCAAACTTTAATATAAATTATCATTTTACCTCCAGTTCAAATATGAATGGTTAATTTAATTTCAATTTTGGTTGAAGGTTGAGTCTCAAAATGATCAATGAGCTTAATTTAATAAGTTTATTCACCCTCTCTCTCTGATTTATGTGGATTGTTTTAACTCATCACTAATAGACAATAAAACTTGTCTAGATTTTACATAGTATACTGGCTACCTAGTGCAAGATCATTACTATTTGACACAATGAACACTTTACAATATATTTATTGGAGAAAAAACTCCCTTTTAGTATTCATGGTTCATCTTAACTCAATATTGATAGAGAGTGTATCTAACTTATTCAGTGGATGATCTTGACATATTGTCGACGGAAAGATTGCTATCACTTGCCACAATGAGTGCTTGATACCATATTTACCAAAATGAAACTTATGAGGAGTGGAAATTCCACCTCATAAATTAAATGGAACTAAAAATGTATATTAAGCTTATGGTGAAATGTAAATCCATAACTCAAGTGCTTCATATGCATAATTGTATCTTTAATTTATTCCTTTTTTTATTTTAGTATTGCTCAAAAATCACATCCAACCAATTCACAAACAAACTTAGAAAATTAACCTTACATATGATTAAATTTACCTTATCGTGGGATCGATAGTCATCACCATAAATCGATATTACAATAGATTCGTGCGCTTGCAAGTACAATAAAATTTGTACAACAATGCTTCGCATGAGTTTAAGTGGCTGGTGCTGGGTATATTATTTCTGTGTCACATGGGTTCGAGTGGCTCGTGTTGGGTTTATTGTTGTTGCTTGCTGCATTCACATGGCTGCTACCTGCTGCGTTACGTCACGTAGCTAGTTGGCTGCTAGATTAGCTTGCTCGTGGTATGGATTCTGAGTTTGATTGGCGATGAATGGATCGATCACAATTGGCGAGTTCAGATTGACTTAGACTTAGGCTAGCTGGAGCTTTTTTACCCACCCAACTGTGCTGGCCCATTAATACAACCTAACCTATCTTTAATTGGGCTGAGCTTTGTTGGGCCGGCCATTTAGAATAAATGTCTCAACGTCACTAAAGAGTAAGTTAGGGATGGCAAAAATATATGGGTCCAGCCTGGATCCGCAAAGATGCAGAAGATCTGGATTCAGATGCACATTAAAAAATGATCTGGATTTCGTGCGGATTCGAATATGAATATGGATGCAAACCCATCGGGAAAATCGGATATTTAGATCCGCATTATTTTTTAATTAAATTATTTATTAAATTCAAATTAAATAAAATATATATTAGTTAAATGAAAAAATATAGTATGATTAATTTAAAATATATAAGTTAAATTAAATTATAAAATATATCAAGATTCGCACCTTTTATGTGGATTTATCATGTTTTTATAATTTTATTTGTGGATTTTTGGTTGTGTTCGACTTGAATTTATGTTATTTTTTATGTTTAATTTATGTTGTGGTATTTTTATTTTTGAATTTATGATATTGTTTGTTACTCTAGGCATTGAATTGTTAATTGTTGAATTATGATTGGATTTTATTTGATATTATTCGGTAAGTTATTAAATTTTAAATTGTTATATTTTAATTTGTGTGGATTTGGATATCTGAGATATCCGTCTGTAATCTATGTGGATATTACCCACATTCGGGTCCACACACACACACACACACATATATATATATATATATATATATATATATATATTTGTGGATGCAGATGTAGATCAAAATATGAAAATATTAAAGCGGATCCAAATCCAGATGCACTTACATCCCCATCCGGATCCGGATTTTGCTATCCCTAAGTAAGTTATTGAAACACAAGTTATGTTTGGAATATTTTTAAAATTCTTTGAATATTTGTTTAGTTATTTTTTTTCTAATATGAAAATAAAATAAACAATGTGTTTTTACCTCATTAATTTGTAAGTTGCTTATGACAACCTTCGTTGATCTCTCTCGGACATAAGAATTAACAACCACTTGACATTTCATTATTCTTCTTCTAAATTCAGTTTCTCAACATTTAGAAACTTCTGAAATTCCCTACCTAGTTTGAGTAAGTAAAATTAAAACAAATTGCACACATGTATTATGAATTTTGGGATGATAAAATAAAACATAATGAGATGTGAAAGTAATAAGTGGTTTATTTATTCAATAATTATAGGGTATTACATCTTTTTTTGTTTATTCAATAATTATTGCATAACATAAACCTAATACATTAGCTTTGAACCCAATCTTTGTGTGGACCAAGCATCAAATGTGAGAGAGTGCATACAATTAATCAGATTGATTAGTTGTTGAGTCTGAAACTCCCAAGGATTTCACTATTAAAAATAGATGAGTAATATTTGTAAATTCCAAATTTTTTTTATCCTAAAAAATTATCTCAAATAATATGGCATTAATCAATTTATTGATGACATAATACAATTAATTCATTTGAATCTTATAAAGAATCATCAATCAGTTAATGAAAGCGCATCATTTAGGATAAAAAATTTGAGATATTTTTCATTGCTCAAAATAAATACAAAAGAAGTCTTAATTCATTTTTTAACATTTTTTTAGAAGAAAGTAAGCCTTTCATTAGATTAAACAACACTGTTTAATTCATTCAATATCTCTTTTGGTATTGTCTCCAACTAGATAGTAGATGGATTTGCTCCTACAGCAGCTAAGGAATGGGTACAAACATTACAAGTTCTAGAGACATGTCTGAACATCACCTTTTGAAAAGTCCCTTTTTTTATCTTGAATTTATGAAATTACCAACTTATACTTGTTCTGGTGCCCTTTGTGTTGTTTAATAATTCAGCTGCTTCTTTACAATCTGTCTCCATGATCACTGAAGATAGAGATGCAGTTCTTGCCACCTGTAAGCCCTACTCAATAACTTCTACTTCTGTAAGCTTAAGTTCTCCATTAGTTAAACTTGTTTGATGCTTGCAGCAATTATCTTGCCATTTGAGTCTTTTACAACTGCTCCCAAACTGATACTTGGTCCTTGTTGTTTACAGCTGCATCCACATTGATCTTGAAAACATTTTTTTTTGGGGTGAGGGGTTCCCACTTTTGTTGCTCATCATTTCTGAAATTGTGAATATGTGATGCACATGTTTTCCTAACTCTGTGATATGCTTCTAGCACTGATTCAGCCTTAGCTGATGAGATTCTTAGATCAATCTTTATGCCTTCGAAAATCAGTTTGTTTCTTGCACACTATACTACTCAACAATAAGTTATCATTAACTCAACATTAGTTCTTCTCCGAGTGAGCCACATATCATGGATGAAGTTGAGAATATCCTAGTTTGAGATATTTTGAGCTTGAAGTAGAATTGAAGCATGAAGCCATATTTTCTTCGCTGCTTTCCATTCCAAAAAGGCATGACTTATTATCTCCACCCTCGTACTGCACCTCTGGTAGATTGGTTCTTTCAAACACTTCATTTTCTACAAATTTTCAGCTATTGGCAGTAGATTCTTAATTGCCATCCACATGAAATTTTTTGTTTTTTCAGGTAGGTCAAGGGACCATAAAACATTCTACCTTTTAGAGTTGTTTTTAGAGCTGCTGGACACATCTGGAACTGTGATTTTAAAAGCTATTTGATAGCTGCTTTTCATTGAATATTCTTCTCATTTACCATAGTAAATTACCTCTGTATTTCATCTTTCTTCTGATTTCTTGGAAGAGAAATTTTAAGAATCACCTTTGTATCTTCATATATAAAATGCTTGTTTAGCTTGGCTACGTCCCACTAATTCTCCTCATCTATCAATTCAACCATAATAGTTTTCATTGGTAAAGTTGGAGGTGAAATTGGTTTGAGAGTGTATGGCCTTGGTAGCCAGCTATGTTTATACACAAGAATGTTGCTGGCATTCCCAATTCGCCACCTTACTCATTTCTTAATAACTTGTCTCCCCGTAGGATGCTTCTCCATACAAATGATGGGTTGGAGCCAACTCTCGCATTCAAAAAGGATGAGTTTCTATAATATTTTGCATGAAGAACTTTAGAAACCAAGAATTGGGATATTGAATCAGGCGTCACCCTTGCTTGGCCACCATTGCTTGATTGAAGCTAGTGAAATCTCTAAATCCAAATCATTCTCTACTTTTAGCATAGCTCAACTTATCCAACCTAGTCTAATGAATTCCTTATTTGTCTTCTTTAGATCCCCACCAAAATTTCGCGATAGCTCTTTAAATGTCTTCACATAAACCCTTAGGAGCTTGAAAACGCTCATGGCATGTGCAGGAACCGCTTGAGCTACTGTTTTTATGAGAACTTCCTTGCCTCTACTCGAGAACATTTTGTGTTGCCAGCTGTTGATCTTACTTAGCATTTTAAGCTTGACATTTGATTGACACTAAAAAGTGTACATTTAATAAGAATAAAATTATTAGTTTTTCACTTATTGTGTCGATTAATGCATTCATTATTTCTAAATTATTTTAATACTCCCCAAATATATTTTATGTTAAATTAATTCGCAATTTATTAATTTTTATCTTGTAAATATTTTTCAGAATAAAGATGAAATTGGAATTGAAAGTGGGAACAAAGAAGAATTACTGGAACACAAATTGAAGAAATGTAATAATAAATAATAATAAAATAACAAAAAATAACAAAAGAACAAAAGTATGTTGGTGATGATCAGGAGGCCATCACAGCTCCTGACCATCACACATTTCAAAACAATGATAATGTAAATATATAATAAAATAATAAATAATAAATAAAATAAGTTTATTTAAAGCATTTGTTGCCTATAAAAAGGAGGCAAATGAGCTGAAGAGAAAAAGCTAGCACGGAGAGCCAGAAGCTTAAGCCAAGTTTTTGTTGTAGCCAAGAACGAACTGAAGAATTTATGTCTTTCTTTTTCTTTTTATTTCTTGTTCCCTTTTGTATCAATTTTCCTTATAACATATTTCAAAAGCTTATCAAATAAAAAGAGTGTTGTGTTTTCTTTCAATATGAGTGACTAATTTTATTAAGCTGAGGTGAAGGGTGAAACTCAATGTTTCAAACTATTAAATTTATTATTTTCTCAAATGAGTTCAAAGTTTATTTTATTTTTTTCTAGTTATTTTTATGTCATATTAATTTATAAATTTTTTTGGATTTGTATGGTATTTTGACATAATGTTGACACATTAATATAGTGTGGCACATTAGGTACTTTATTTCATATTTATCCACACAAATAGTTAGTTGAGAATTAAATGATATAATAATTAAATGGAAAAAGTGAGGCTAAAAATGATAGAGTATTAAAATTATAATTTGAATATTGAGAGTGGATCTTGTAGTCTTAGCTTATTTTTAAATCAATTTCAAATAATTTCTTTGCCCCACAATTAATTTTCTTAGTTTTACTAGATTTAAAACTCCATGTGGTTTGACCCCAGACTCACCGAGTTATATTATATATAGACACTCTTATACTTGGGAGTAATACACTTTTGAGTCGTGTCAACATCTTTAAAAAAAATTATTTTCTTCCTGCCTATCATGGATGGGAGACCCAAATACTTTTCATATTTGGATACCACAATTGAGGTTGAAGATGTTCTTCATTGCTATTATCTGCTCCTCGGGGATCTTGCCTCCAAAAAATATTGATGATTTATTAAAGTTGAAAATCTACCCTAATGGCCTTGCATAGGTGTCAAAAGTTCCTTTTAAGTGCTTGCATTCGGCCACTAATGCTATTGTGAAAACTAAGCTGTCATTAGCAAAACGTAAGTGAAAAATTGTGACATCTTTTGTAAATCTTCGGTCTCTAATCTGCTGTCTTCTTTTTGCTTGAGTCAATAAATTTAAAAAAGCTTCTGCACATATAATAAATAAGTATGGAGAAAGAGGGTAGCCTTTTCTTAGGCCTCTCTTTGATGAAAAAAGTCTTTTGGGACTCCATTAATTATTACTAAAAAAGAAGCAGTAGTAATATAGCCCATTATCAACTTCAGCCACATTTTAGAAAAGCCAAGCTTTATCATCATTTTTTCTAGAAATTGCCATTCAACCATTTCATACACCTTATTTATGTCTAACTTTAAAGCCACTAAACCTTTCTTTTTCCCTTTGTTGTGTTTTATTTTGCAAAGGCATTCATATATAATAATTACATTATCTAAAATGTGTTTATTGGGTATGAATGCACTCTGAGTAAAGGGAATAATTTGGGAAAGAACTCGTTTTAATCTATTTGGAATAGTCTTGACTACAATTCTATATATCACATTGCAAAGGCTAATTGGCCTAAACTCAGTAATTTTTCTAGGCTTGGCTATCTCAGGTATAAGTGCAATGTAAGTGTAATTAAGCATAGCTAAATTACCTTGCTCATTAAGGATATGTAGGCAAGTTTCTATTACACCACCACGAACTATCTGCTAATGTTTATAAAAGAAAGTAGTAGGCAAGTCATCTGCACCTAGGGCTTTTGCTGGGCACATCTGGGAAAAGGCTTCAACAATCTCTTTCACAGTGAGAGGTTCCTCTAATTGGTCATTCATCTCTGAAGTTACCTTTGCAGTATTCCTCTTAAGGCCTCTTAAATCTAACTTTGACTTGGGCTGGAGGTTATGAACAAATTATGAAATTATTGGCAAAATTCCTTTTTATTTTTCCTCGATCTTCTATCCACTACCCTTAAGTATTTTCAATACCCCATATTTTTTTTTCTCTTCCTTGTTGAAGCTTTCAAATGGAAAAAAATTGGTATTTTTGTCCCCTTCCCTTAACTAGTCAACTCTTAATCTCTGCTTCCAGTAAATCTCTTCGTCAATCAACATGTTGTTAATCTAGTTTTCAAGCTTTCTAATGTGGTCTCCATCCACCCCATGAGCTTTGCTTTGTTTCACATGCTTGAGTTGATTAATCAGTTTTTCATACTTCTCTTTTTTACTAGCAAATTCAACTTTGCTCCAAATTTTAAGATTAGCTACAGTGCTCTTAGCCACATTTTGGAATTGCTTTATTGGATTCTCCTCTATTCATCCTCTAATATGAGCCCATTCATCTCACATTATGTTCCTGTAGGCTTCATATGAGTTTCACATAAGCTTCACACATCTTTGTAGTGTTATATGT
This sequence comes from Citrus trifoliata, assembly GCA_018350135.1. Lineage (NCBI taxonomy): Eukaryota > Viridiplantae > Streptophyta > Magnoliopsida > Sapindales > Rutaceae > Citrus > Citrus trifoliata. The sequence continues at coordinate 15,228,759 of CM031386.1, read as the reverse complement.
GGAATGATCTTTTTATATAGCTCCTCTATTTTCTCGTTTCTCTAACCTTCATTAAAAGTGGGTAGTTCTCTGAAACCCAATTCATCAAATTTATTGCTGCCAAATCTAAAAAATTGGTATTCCAGTCTTTACTGCATAGAAACCTACCCAAACATTCCTAACATGATGCGGTTTGTATCTTCTATTTAACCACGTAAATAAGTAACCCTTATAGCCCATATTAACAAGGTTACAAGCCTGAACAACTTCTCTAAATTTGGCTACCATGTTTATATTTCGATCATTGCCCCATGATTTCCATTGTAAATTCAAAACTTCATTAAAGTCACTAAAACAGCACCAAGGATAAGAGAAAATACATGTTAGCCTCTCCAGTAATGTCCAAGTATGGTGTTTTTTTTTGTTTATGGATAACCATAAACCCCTGTGCATCTCCACACCTTCCCACTTTCATTATATACAAATGCGTCAATGTGGTGAGAGCTATAAGATTTTATTTCAACATTCACATCTGAAGACCAAAATAAAGTTAAACCTCCTCCCATTCCATTTCTATCAACTGAAAAACAAATTTTGAAATTACATTGTCTACCTTCTAAGTTAACCTGCTTGGCCAACAGTTTTGTTTTATAACAAAAGAAAATGTTAGGTTGATACAGGTGGATAATTTTCATGATGGCTAATTAGTTTCGAGGCTTCCCTAGATCTCAAACATTCCAACTAAGGATTTTCATAACTGCTGGCAGGGTTGGCCACCAACTCCCACCGATTTGTCGTCTACCATCTCCTCTAGTTCCATCCCTGCATCATACTCGGTATTAACAAATTTCAACTGAGTCTTTGCTCGAGGGGGGCTGGAAAAAAAACCATTGTTGAGTTGTTTTAATGGGCTAAATCTTATTTTTTTTCTTATTCTTAGGGTTGGGCCATATAAGTTCATTATTGGGCTTTTTGGTGCACATTGGCCCATTTGTACCCAAGGGGAAAGTCTTTGAATTCCTTGCTTGCAACTTACATTGCTTAGTTTTGGGTCGAGTTTTATTTTTATTTGGCTCAGTAACCACCTCATTTTTATCTGATATGGGCTTAGCAAAGTTTTTGAAGTTGTCGCCTAAACTTTCATTTTCCCTCTAATTTTTATTTCTCGCATGCACTCTCTTGCTCCTTAGATAGCTGTTAATGTTATTGTCAACCTCCTTAGCCTGCACCTTATGAATTTCACTCTTTTCTATACTTTGAAATTATATTTACAGGTTTTTTTGCCTCCTCAGTGTCTGTCATTAACGTTTCTTCATCAGCCACTTGCTCTTGACTTATGCCTTGGTTTGGGTTTGGCCCCTAAGTGCTAATTAAGTCTGTTGATTTTTTTATGGTCTTGGGTTGTTGACTGCTGTGATACTTCATTTGGCTTGGATTTGCTCCCAAACATCTTTCTCTTTCATTTTGTTTTGCTTCACCCTTTTCTGCTTGGGATACTGCTCTCATCCATCCTCTATAAGGCTGCTCTTCTTTTTTTATTGGCTTTCATAGTGCAGGCATTCTTTGTGCTGATGACCAATGTGTGTACAACAAAAGCAAAAATCTAGCAATTTTTCATACAAAACTAGCATTGGGATTTTGACTTCACTTTTTTGTAAATAAACAAATTTTTTTAATGGTTATGTTAGATTAATGGAGATTCTGGCTCAAGCAAACTATCCTATACAATCCCCTGCATCATATGTTTCAACTTCCTCTACATTGTCGGTCTTCTTTCCTCTTGAGTGGCATCTCTATTCGTGCACATCATAGGAATATTATGAATTTGAACCCAAAAGGATGTATGTATAAAAGATTGTTCATTTATATCTCATATGCCACTTGGTTCAGTAAGCACTAATAAGGCTCGATCAAAATGCCATGGAATCCCCATCAACACATTTTTCTTTTCCTCCTCTGAGCCAAACTTAAACAGGAATATATTGTCCCCCATGCTTTCGATCTTAACTTCCTTGACTGTTCTCTAAGCTTGGTACATAGCTTCTTTCAGTCCCTCCCTGTTCATACCTCGCGTGAGTAAGACTTTCCTAAACAAGCAGTTTGCAAAAAAATTTTCTCTTTTAATCTTCATTCTGCCCACGAAGGTTACTATATCATCATCTTCTTCTTTTAAAGCAATTGCTTGACACTTTCTAAGTAATTCCTCTACATCCATATTTAAAGCTATTTGATCGCCCCTTAATGTTATCAACTTAACCACCAACTTTACTAAGACTACAATTAATAGTAGTTCATGTGAACAAACTCCCCCCCCCCCCCTCTATCCCCCTTCTCTTACCTACAAGAATGAAACTTTATAGACAAAGGGAGATAAAAGGATCAACGATAGGAAAAATGAGAGAAAACACCCAATCAAAGGGTGACTAAAACCAAGCCATGACGACTTTACTCAACTTTCATTCTAAGAAAGACTTTTGACAGAGAGAGTGTTTTGTTTCAATTCATTTTTTAACATTTGATTATATGTAAATCCATGTCTATGAATTAAAAACACCATTTGGGAGTCAAAATTTGAGAAAATAAAAAATGTATGCTAATTGGTAAAAATCCTATGAGTACCTTTGGAAAAATACTAGCATACATCAAACACTACTTTGAATACAGTAAAATAATGACAAATTATAGGATTATAATGAGATTAGTTAATTAATTATTAGTGGATTTTTTTTATTTTAAAAAGCATGTACTAATAACATCATCTGAAATGAAGTTCGTTGAGTGGTTAATATATGAAATCTGAAGGCATCAACTAAAATTTTAATCGGATTATAATTAATATAATTTCCTTCACTTGGAGCGAATCAAATTGGCTTTTGTAGTTAACTCAAATTTATTTTTGTCCACTTCAAACAAGGTATGTAATCTGACCTTGGAAACACAAAGAACATGTTGAATAACAACATTCAGGGGTGTAAATGTTCAGCTTGTAAACTTTTTGAACCTTTGTGTAAAGATTGTAGGGGTGGATGTGCTAAGTCTTGAGACTTGTAGGTGGGAAAATTCGTTAGAGGTTGGCTGGCTGTGGCCTAACAAACTCAGGATTCAAGGGTTGACTGAGTGGACCTTTAAATTAAAGCTTGTAGCAAATGGATAAGAATTGACTGTTGTGGTGGAGTTTTTGTTGAGTATGAGATCAACGGTCATGATTTTATTTTTTTATTTTTTTTATTTCTCTTATCTAACAATCGTCAATTCAATGTTTAGTTAAAACTGAGCTCGGCACTTAATCCTTATCCCTAACAAATACTAAAGATATGAGCCATTATTTTCTCTTGTTTTTTATATGTATATGTTATGTTAGACTCTCTTTTTTATCTTTTCTTGGTTCCTTGGATTGATATGATTTTGATGCTGTGATATTTCATAGAAGACGCGATTGCAGTTGGCTTGATCACAATTGCTCTAATAGAACAAATATTACAATTATTAATTGACGGCGATTTGGTATGTTTGTTAAGTCTATTATTTATAGAGTTGGCATCTTATGGCAAGTCTAGTTAAATTGAAAGTTTATTTATTGCATATTTTGTAATAGAGATTAATTTATTAATTCTCTAATTTAGTGATATTCCAATTTATTAGGAATATTTGTTTCCTAATTTAATTAAATGTCTAATTTAGTAAGTCAATTAATGATGAGATTCTATAATTGGTGCATGAGATCTATTTAGAATAAGAAGTTAGTTCAAACAGGAAGTTTATTAAATGTTTTAGATATTTTTTAGGAGACAAGTAAGGCAAGAAGATCATATTTATTTCTATTCAGATTCATGAGAATTATAAGAGTAAAAAAACTCTTATTTGGAGAGTATCTAAGTCTTTTAAGACTTGCCATTTTGGTGAAACCCTAGTGCCTATATAAAGAGCGGTATTTCACTATTGAAGGTTGACACAACACAGACTATAAAGTAGAGAAGCAAAATTTGGCCTACTCCCTAGAGAGTCCGGATTTGGCGCATAATGTTGTGTTGATTTGTTTTCTTATATTCTTTTCATCTCTATGAAGAGTTTATGTGGATCCTAGATCACTAGACGTTGAAGAATTGATATTGACCACTTTGCGAAGTGCCTTGAGGATCGTGGATCAAGAGGGGTAGCAATTATTCAAGAGAAGCAGATTCAGTTTAAGGTTGAGTAAAATGTATGGTGATAAATTATAAGTGAGAGTCTTAAGTTTAGTAAATCCATAGGTTGTAACATCTCAACTTAGTGAATTACTTTTCATTTGGGCGTGGCCTCGTAGATGTAGAATTGATTAATCCGAACCACGTAAAAATCTTCATGTCATTTATTTTCTGTATTTTTTTGTGTTTTTGGAAAATTAATATTTTTAACGCTGATGAACAGTAACATTGAACAATATTTCTGAAAATTAATTAAGTTGTTAATTTTTTGTTTTTAATTGCCTACATCTATTTGTGATAGATTTAAATTTCTTTCAATATTGATAATCAAAAGGAGCAACAAAATCTTTCAATTTCACTAGTCAGTACATAGCTCTTCATAGAACTGTTACAAGGTAAAGCACACATTTATAACCACACGATTAAAATTATAACATGTTTTTTACTATTTATTACTTTGCATGTATGGTTGTGAATTTGTACTCTACCTTGGAGCAACTCCAAGGTAGCCATTGCCTTGTTTTAGTCGTGATTCACTACGATAAAAAAGAAGCTCCTTCTCAGTGGTCACTTTACTCTATAAAAAGTTTGACGCTCTCTTAAATGATGCTTTATGAAAAAATTCTACTTTTTTTAATGAAATTTAAGCAAACAGTAGAAGTTGATTTATTTTAATTGTGCATATAGACTCATCAATTTAGGAAATGGTTACACAAACCTTTTTTTTAAGTTAAAAAATGATTACAGAAATTGGAAAGTTTGAATATTTGTCTATATGATAATTTTAGAAACCAATGAAGTCTATGTAAAAAATGATTACATAAATGGGAAAGTCCGAATATTTGTCTAAAACAAAGTTTATATGATAATTTTAGAAACCAATGAAGTCTACGTGTACATTTAATCAAAGGATAAAAGTCTATTTAATCATTATATTTTTAAAAGTACCTCAAAACATCTCTACCATTAAATTATTGATACCCTTGCAGTTATTTTTGTTCCTTTTGACTTGTTTGACAATATTACCCTCTTATAATAATATTTCTTTTTTTTTACATTAATAAAAAGAAAAAATTAAATTATTAATTTAACCTCCAAAAAGTAAAAGAGACACAAAAAACATATATATTCATTTTTTTAAGCTCACGAGTCCAAAAAAATTAATATTATAAAAAAATAAATCATTTTTTTGGATATTAATAAAAAATTAATATATTAACTCTTCAGCAGAGCATTCCACAAAAATTAATGTATTTCTTTTTCTATTTCATCAATTTTTTTATTAATGTCAAAAAAAATTAAAAAATATTATTATAAAAGCAAGTTAAAAAAAAAACTTAATGATAGGGGTCAATAATTTAATAATTTAGATGTTTGAAAGTATTATTAAAAATATATAAACTAAATGAATACTTACCTTGAAATATAGAGACCGGACAAATTTTTATCCTTTAACCAAATCTAAGGGCTCTTGGTGGCTTTTTCTTACTCATATGAGATTAAGCTTTGCATACACGAATAGTTTTAACATTGTAAAATCTTCTATTAATGCAAGAATCGCTTTATACAAATTCTTTCTAACAGCATTTCTGCTGCTATGATTTTAGACTTAACTCTTCAGATTTTATTACAATCGTATGGGTATGTGTACTGAATTAATGGTCCATACAAAATGAATTTGTTTATTTCCTCGTCGTAAAGGGAATGAGTTTTTAATAGGGACTCATCGTTCTCCTTTATAATATAGCAATAAGTGAATAAAAAAATTCAATCCTATTAGTTACTATTAAATTCAAAAAACAAACAAAACTTTTCTATTAGAAAAAGAAAAAAGGACCTGCATCTCCAAAGCTACAAAAACCCTTAAATTTTAAAAAAGGGCACCAAGATTTCTTTTTAACTTGAATACAAAAATTAAAAAATTGTATGAATTTTTTTAATTAATACAAATTTAATATAAATAATATAATATATCTAGTAGACTAATAATATTAAATTATTTCGAATATTTAAAGTAAGATTAAAATTTTAAATTATTATATTTATTTTAATAATATATTTGTATTTATTATGAAGATTTTAAATACATCTTTGGGTTAAATAGATTTTACAATTGAGAAAATATCCCCTATGAATAATATTAGAATTAACCTTTACATAATATTCAAAATAATTTTAATTTTAATTTATCTATTTTAATATTATGTTTTTGTTCATTATTAAAAATTACTTTAGTATTAAAAAAATAGGTCTAATAAATTGTAAAATATAAAAGTATTTTTAAATATTAAAATTATTTTAAAATGTATATATTATTATATTTATTTTAATACTATATTTCTATTTATTATAAATTTGAGAGTCAAATTTTTTGGGTTTATAGAGTTAAAGGATACTATAATTAGAACAGAAATTTGGTGTCCCTTATTAAAAACTTAAGAAATTGTAATCATCCTCCAAACTTTAGAGGTGCAATTGCCTTTTTCGTTAGAGAAAATATGATATAAAATTGTATTTCAAAAGTGCACCTAATTCTTATAATTTAATAATCATTTTTAGGGTACTATTTAGTTTCTAATAATTTTTTTTAAAAAAAAAGTTAAATATGTAGTCATCTCAAGGGCATGAAAATTGATTGAAGGTATGGAGGGCATATACGCATGTAATTATCACCATCTCTTTTGATGCAAATGTCATGATGAAAATCTATACCTAATAGAAAGCGACTCTCATATGCTACGTGGTTATTGAGATATTAGGAGAAATTAATAACACTAATTTTTACAAAAAACTTCATTATAAATTATTTATTCTTAGTAAAAGTAATACCATTTGCATTGACTCAAGATTGCACATATATATGTTATTCCTCTGGGATTGAGGAACCCAACAATGGATTTATATATTGTGATAAAAATATTACATAAAGAAACTTGAGCAAATATTATATAAAAATACTTGAATTTGAGATGATTAGTAAGGAGCGAAGGTGGAATGTTGAAGCTGACATGATTCATTACAAAAACATGAAGGATAATAGCTTGTAAAAGTTATCAAGTATCTATTTGTGTTTAGCGATCTGGAGGGGATGGAAAATAAATTAAAAAGTTTAGTGTTTTTGAAAGTGTGATCTTTTTATGTTTTTTTTTAATGTATTTAAAAAAACAAAAAAAAATCATAAAAGTTTGGTGTTTAAGCAAATATTATTATTAAGGTTGAAATTTCTTAGTTGAAATTATTGTTGTGTTAAAAAAAGAAAAAAAAAACAAAAACTTAGAATTATATATCAAAATTTTGGAAGACCATAATAAGTGTTTGTTACTTATTCTAAATGCTTGGACAATTTTCGGTAAGAAAAAGAGAGAAAGAAAAACAAAAGATTAATTAAAGGGTAAGGCTATTTATGCACTAAAAATTATTCTAAATATTGTTATTTTAATAAAATAATTTATTACAAAATATTTATTAAGTGAATTACTATTAAATACAATCTTATTTAATTCAATATAACATAATTATTTTGGACATCCATATAACACCAACTATTATTATACATTTCTCCTATCTTAAAATTTGTTTCACAATCTTAAAAATACTTACTACTTAGCTTAAACAAAGAGCAAAACAATATGTTTTGAAAGGATTTTGACTAAAAGACATGCGTGATCCTTCTGGATCAACCAAGCTAAATTATAAATTTATTATAGACGCTTACATGAATGTCAGCATATAAAAGAGTGAAAAAATAATACAACATTAAAAATTTCACTCTAGACAAAGTATATACATTTACTAAAATAAGTCTGTAACTCCAATTACTTTTAATATTGAATTTTAGTTTCTATTTTAATATTAAATTTGAAAGTGTAGTGCAAGAGTATCATGACTATAAATTCAGTTAGTTTTAGCAAAGATTAATTGAGGGAAATATTTGAGGAAAAGTTAATAAAACTTTATTATTATATAAAAATTATTAAAAATTTAATGATTTTTTATTTTTTGGTTCTAGCTACCAAGTCAATCCTTAGTATGACCGTTTATTTTTCAAAAAATGAAGTAAAACAAAAATACTGAAAAAGGACATTTTTTAACCTTTTGATTAAAAAAAAAAAAATCAAAAGCATCTAAAACCCATTTAATTAAGGTCTTCTACTTTTCTTTCTTATTCTTCCTTTGTAATATCTATAAGAGGAAATTTATATTTTGTTTTTTTAAATTTTTACTAGGGCAAAGAGAGTCCATGATTCAATGTTACATCTTGACTTGATTCTATTGTTGCAAAAGCATGCTAAATTATTTCTCTATTAGCCATGTCTCTATATTTCTTCAAAACAATTGGCCGAGAATTTTGTGTCACCAAATAGCAGCAAATCGAATACCTCCCATCTCAATTGTCACAATATTTTTTCTAACCACTGATTTCAGTTCATCACTAGCATTTCCAAATGTTGCAAAATCATGATCATATATAATAAAATAACAAAAATAATTGAAGAAACAGTAATCAAATGACCGCATAAAACTAAACTCAATATTTCCTCTAAACAAAAACAAAAATCTCAAAAACTTGAACAATAATCTTTAAAACCTGAGCTTAGAGAAGAACCATCTGTTCTTGCCCGTCTTGAACCTCTCTTCGAGCCTCCTCTTGGTCTCCTTTGCGGCAGTCACCTTCTTGTCTTTAGTCTGCAAGACATCGGGATTAATCAAGTCCTTCAAATCGACATCCAGCGTGTACCTCGTCGGCATCAAGTGGCTCTGATTCACCAGCTTTATGAACGCCTTCACGCGCGATTTCTTGGCCGTCTTTTTGGCCGAGTCCTTGCGGACAACCTTCGACGGGTACTTCGCCACGCCGGCGACCAAGCAGTGGCCGTAAGGACGGTCGCGCGTGCCGTCGTCGAAGGACCTGATGATCACCGCCTTCCGTCCGGCGTAGCGGCCTTGTAGGAGGACCACTGCCTTGTTTGGTTTCAGGAACTTCACCATCTTCGCTCCAATCAGAGTGCTGCTGCTGAGAGTGGCGATTTAATTAGGGTTGTAATTCAAAAGAGAGGTATTTATGCCCTCGCCTTCCTTTCAATTACGTAAATGCCATTCCGTCATATGGATAAAACACGGGGACCTATTTGGAAGACGCTAAATTTAGGAGCACTGGTGCGATGGATTTCGTTTACTAAATGGTTTATTTGGTTTTTAAGCAAAATACAAGCACTTCACTGTTAATTACGTAAATGCCATTCCGTCATATGGATAAAACACGGGGACCTATTTGGAAGACGCTAAATTTAGGAGCACTGGTGCGATGGATTTCGTTTACTAAATGGTTTATTTGGTTTTTAAGCAAAATACAAGCACTTCACTGTTAATTACCCAAAAATTAAAACTCCTATAAAAATTTATAGTCTCAGTTTGAGCGAGTTATAAATAAGAATTAAGGGTTGATAACATATTAAAGAATTAATAACATATTGTAATAATTTATATATTTTTTAAGAACTTGTTTTAAGAAACTTATCTCCATATAATAATAATTATTTATATATTGTAAAAATATATGTTGGAATATGTCTCCGTATAATACAATTAGACAAGAATAGAAAATTATGTAAGAGAATGTAAATATTTTAAAATGTTTTAGATGACTTTGCATATTGCTAACAATAGTATATAGATGCATCTACAAGTTTTTTATATATTAAATTTGACATTTCTGTCAATAAATTATTAATGTAATATATATTTAACCTCTATATTCTTTCATTAAAGATAACTAAGTCAAAATAATAATTTTTGAAAGTGCACATCTATTAAGTTATAATCTTTCTATAATAATAAATTAGTTTTGGTCCCAAAACTATAACCATAAAAAGGTTTTACTGTACAATTCATTTTATAAATGATGATGATGCTAAGTGCACCAATATTTGAGTCTTACCTACTAAAATTTTTCGAAGATTGGATGTAGAATATAAGTCTAAGGAATAATTTTACAATAAATAAATCCACAAGTTAAAATATGTATAAAAAAAGTAGTAATGTACGATATTCTCTTATTATAAAATTACTCTAGGTTCAACTATTTGAACTATGGCATCACATAAATAATTTAGAAGTTTTTTTTGTAAATTTTTAATTGTAAAAATATCGATAAATTATAATAATTACTATCTATGTAATCATAATGGCTTGTACTCTAATTCAAATTTATGTGTTCAAGCCCTTCGTGGCATCATTTTCTATCCTAAAATGTTAGATCAGAGTTGACATCTCTCAGAATATTATTTAGAATTGATTTCCTACCTAATATTTAACATATCTCTTAAATGTACTGCAAGTATATTTATTGGTAAATTAAATATATATGTTCTAGATCTCTTGTTTTGAAAATGTTAATAACCTTCCTTATACAAGACAAATAAATCAATTATGGGAAATCTTTTAATCAAATTTTGATAATTAAAATATTTTGTTAATTTTTTTTAATACTTCTGATAACCTAAAAAAAATTCTAATAAATTTGAACAATATCATCAAGACATCTTTTTGTAATTGGATTGCGTCAATCTTCTAGGCCCATAACAGCCCTACGCCAGCCCAAGGAGATCGCTTTAGTGTCTCTCTCATTATGGTTATATGATATCTTCGAGAGCTGGAAAGTATCTGATTACTTACTGATCTTTTAACTCTCCCACTATTAGAAGCAAGCAGTTATTAGAATTTCGAAGCAACAATGATAGCGTCCGCTACTTTATCTCTCGCCGGCGCCGTTTCCGGAACCCGTTTTACCTGCGAGTTTCATCCACTGGGTCATCTTGAAACAAAGCTCTCTCACAAACCCAGAAAGCATGTTGAGTGGTTTTGCATTAATGGGCACCATTTGCTGAACTGCAAGTGCTTTTGGCAAATACCCAGAAGTAGAAACTCGATCAATTTCAAGCCAAGGGACTTGCCTTTGCATTTTGCTTACGGAAAAGATGCTGAAGATAGCTCCCTCTCGGTACAGTTTTTGTTAACTTTGTGTTAATTTCTCCCTAAAAATTTCCTTAATGGAATATATTCTTATATTGTTTACTGATTGGAAGGGTGGATTGATAATGATATTGCCTGTATTCTGTTCTTGTAATTCATTAGTTTAACTTTGTATCTTAGGTTCTGTATTATGACATGACTGATATCAATGGCAGAATGTAAGTGAGGATACCGATGAAATGTTTGACAATTTGTTGAAAAAGTATGGAAAAGTGGTCTACAGGAGAAACGACCAAAAGTCTCCAACTGCAGAGATTGATGATGATGCTGAAAGCTTATCATGTAAGGTCATCCCATAATTAATTCAACATTCTTGTCAGTGTTACAAAAATGTACGATGTTTATATTTCATCCAATATATTTTGGCTTAGTATTGCATTATTGCTGGTATAGAACATCCTCTAAGCTTCTAGACACAAAAGAGCTATGCACCTTTTCTTCTTTTAAATGGCGATTCCATGTTGTTGTTGTTATTGTTACCTTCACTTTTATGGAGCACTAAAGGGTAAACACATTTGTGAGAGAGTGTGGGTGTGCTTTACAAATTTTTGAGGACTTGACATGTCTTCTATGGATTTCTACTAGATTTAGTTTGAGATATTATATCTAAACATTGTTTCTGTTTTGTAACTCTGTTATCTGTTTTCAAGAGTTTGGTTGCTCAATCATATCCTTCGATATGCAGATCATATATTTAAAATTTATTGGATTTTTCTTATGAATTAATTAAGAGTGGGAACAAAACCAAGCTTCCACATCAAAACCATTTTCAGCCTTATTACATACTGATGTTTCCTGCCTTATGTGTAGTTGCTGTGGCAATGGCAAAGGTTGTGAGTGATGTGAAGGCTGCAGATATAAAGGTTCTCTTTGTGAAACCTCTTGTATATTGGACTCACTTTTTTATCATTGCAACAGCATTTTCTCGTCCTCAGATTGATGCCATTGGGTACATTCACTTTGACTTTTGATATTCTTATCTTGATTTAGAAATTCTATGTTTTCATTCTATATTTGTACAATACTTGGAATGACATTTGTTGTTGCAATTTGCAATATAGGTCGAGAATAAGAGATCTTGCTGAGAAAGAGTATGGAAAGGTTCCATCTGGGGATTCAAAACCCAACTCCTGGACTCTTTTGGACTTTGGTGAGTGATTTTACGTGACAATACTGAAACTCTCATTTATTTTAATGGAATTAGAATGAAAACAAAAAAAACGAACTTCCAATGTATGTGTGGCTATGACCCTGCTATCAAGATATCACTACAAGCTTCCACATGCTTCATTGTGTAGATAAGGTGATAGACCTCTGTATTATAACCTGCACTGACCTTTCCTTCCTATTAATTATTTGATCATGTTGGAGTGGGGTAACAATATGTTATTCTAAAGATTTTTGAAACTACAATGAACATTTTGAAGTAATACACAAGTGTGATTTCTCTTCGAACTCACAGCTTGGTTACGCAAGACTGCAGGGATGGGATACCTGCGACACTGGTCCCAATTTTCTTACGCTGCAGAAATGGACAAGCAAACAAACAAGCACAAAGAAAGAAAACACATTCACACTTCTATCCATGATTCTAGGATTTTCAGTCAGAAGTTTATGTGATTTATATTGAAGTAACTGATGCTTTATACAATTATTTTCAACCACAGCAACTTCTATGCTTTAGCTCTTAGGGCTATCTCAAGGCTATATTAATGAGTAAATTGTCCGCTTCCCCTCTCTTTGTTTATTGAATGAGGCAGTTTGTTTGAAATGTAAAAATTTTGGTAGTTAAGAGTCTGTCTTGTTGTTAGAAGGGTGTAAGTTCAAGTGAGTTTTGAGTCACCTTTCGAAATTATTTAAACATCAGCAACCATGCTGATAGGACATGCATGTCAATTTAACAGTCAACAAGGATTCTGCTTTTGGCTTAGGATCATCTTAAATTTTGTGTTATCTGTTTTCTAAGTATAAGGCATTTCTTTTCTTTGGGTTGGTAACCTGGGTAAGCTGGAATCTCTTTGTTGTTTAATTGTACACTAGCACAAGACCATTCCTCAATTCATGAAAAATAAATAGATAAAGAAATAAGAATTAGATACTAATTCTGTAACTTGCAACTTAATTCACCTAATTGATTTAAAGTGCCATTGTAATCCTTTGATTTGAGTTATATGCATATGCATGTGTGTGGTGCTGCTATACACTTCTTTGTTATATTTATCTTTTTTAGATGGATTAAACTCTGAACCGAAATTTTTTTAATGAAACTTCTAATGAATGTGTGGTTTTATAGTTTAATGTTTTTAGTATATCTTGGAAACGTAATTGAACCTCAAAATTTACTCATGAGTTAGGCTTTGTATGTTTCTGGAGACATTTGTTTTACTGGTGGGCTTTGAAACATCTGCTAGCTTAATTGGTACAAATGCTGCAAAACTGAACAAAATTACGGTCATGTAGTGGGAAACACCTACATCCATGACTCCAAAATCTTTGTTCATATGTATTACTTCTTCAGTATGCTGATAAACTATGTTTTGTCAACTTTTGCCTTAATTCCAGGTGATGTGGTTATTCACATATTTCTTCCGCAACAGAGAGCCTTTTACAACTTGGAAGAGTTTTATGGAAATGCAACAACCATTGAGCTGCCTTTTGAAAACCAACCCCCATTCCGGAGTTAAAATATAATAAAAGCTTGTGCTAATAGACTCGGTGTTGGCCAACTTCTGAGGGCCAGCTTCTGAGGCAGATTTCACCTGTACTTGTATTGCTTTCTATGGCTTTCTCGGGACTTCTGGAGGTTGAAATATGGTGGATTCCGCATTTCTGGAGGTATACCTCTTTTGCTTGAGATATTGATTAATTGGCAATGGGGGAAAAAAAACACTGGGTCAGCTTTCATGTAATTGTTATATAATCCTTTTTTTCTGGGGAAGGGCTTTAATTATTTTTGTGTATTTAGAGCAGTAGGGGGCTTGTACATGTAACAGGACCGCAGATTTGCCGTGAAGCTTGAGGAATTTTGAAAATGGTACTCTCTTGTTGCTCCACCAAATCTCAAGAGTTAATGGTAGTATTACTTCTATATAGCAGCAATGGAGAGAGTTGAAAGAAATTTTATTTCGTTAATGTTTATTAAAGCAAGTGCTGATAGGCATAAATTAGCTAAAGAATTCTTTCTTTGCTGAAAACTACGGGTAGCGGAAGCAAAGATAACTCCCATGATAATTAAATTCAGTAAAGTGGCTAGTGGAATTGAGAAGTAGGATCATAGCCACTTTTCTGCGAACAGGGAAAATATTCAAGTTCTCATATAGGTTACAAGGACTTTCTCCCACTATTTAGAACAAATATCCTTCACACAAAGCATATTTCCAGTGGATGGTATTCACATTGACAACTACAATGGTACAATGGTGTTGTAGAATTAACTTAGCGGCTTTCCCACCCAGAATGCAGTGATTCCCACCAAGGCCTGAGCAGTGCATAATTTGAGGGAAAAAAAAAATTAAAATAGAAACCGATCTTTCTTAGCATTATCTATTTACAATCTATAATTGGCTTACTGATGTAAAATGATTGTAACATATGTGAAATTGGAAACTTAAGCACCAGTGTAACCATGATGCAACTTGGAATCGCAGCAAAGCATTGAAATGGCCACGTAACAGAAGTGGAAACGACCGAGATCCATTTCTGCACACCAAGTAGTAAAAACTTGATCAAAGTTGGCCGCATATTGGAAACTGTGAAGTGGCCGCATAGTGTAAATTGTGAACTTCCCCTCCTGCAGATAGACAAACAAACGCATGATCAGAAGCTAGAGATTGAATGGAAGGAGGAAAAAGCAAGGCAACAAACTAAAATAGGAGGAAAAAGGGAAACAAGAAGATATGCACATCATACACTATTATACAAATGAGTAACAGAGTATGCACCCCATAAACACAGAATCTCAAACATGCTACTTATGATGTTAACAATTGTCCTGATAATCCATCTCATTTCATAGGAAAACAAACGTTTCAGAAGCTTAACATCTATGATTGGAAAGTGCAAATTCTATCAATATATGTACTACAAAACCTACTACAAAACCCATTAGGAGAATAAAACATATGCATAATTAGTTCCAATAATTTCTCTGCCATTTAAAGCACAAACCTGTGCATGAAACTTGAAAACCAAAAGGCCGAAATCCTCTCTATTGATATGCTCAGATGTTATATATAGGGACTAGAATTACTGAGTAAACAAATATAACCCAGTGGCAATTTTATTCTAAGAATAGCTAAAAAAAGCACCAATTCTAATAGCTACAGCATTCATAGTCTAATTTGAAAATGGATAAAAGAAGAGAGAGGGAAAAAAAAAAAAGGATTAAAAGAAGGGCATGGTGTGGAGCCAGCTTTGCTAGTATGTAACACTTACTTCTATACTCTTAACATCAAAATCTTTATAGTCTCAGTCTCGTATGCTAATACATTTTCCCTGTAGTAAACCTTCATTTCAAAAAATCATTCTCTTAGTGTCATTTAAATTGAAAATAAAAATAAGTTGTTCCTAAAGCTGTTTTTCTTGCTTCCACAGGAACAGACGAAGACTTCACAATATTTGGCCGGAAATTCAGTTACTGTTAGCAGTCTGAGCAGTTGACTAGCATGAAAAAAATAGAAATATTCAGATAGTAAGATGCATGGTCATATAAATTTAAAACTTGAGCAAGAGAATCACAGTTACAGTTAGCTGAGTGTTGACTGGATTGCCCAGGTTCAGTTGGACTTAAATCCATATCATGAGTGGCCGTCCAACCAGGTTCATAAGCTTCGAGAAAACTGATTTTTGCCTTATTTGGTAAATCATGGGGATGAACAAATGGAACTCCAGCTGGCCACTTGATCTCCATTCTTATGTTGGCACACGGGCTATCAAGTGCATGAATGTGACTCTCACACTCCCTGAGGTTACAGAATCTGAGCTTGATACCCTTCTTATCTGCAATCTCTTGAACCCTTTCCTTCAAGACCCTCTGGGCTTCGAGTCGTAACCTCTTGGAAGGGGGCAGAGGTTTGCATCTTGAATTACTCTTCCTCCTCCTCAATGATGGCTTTATAGATCCTGTACCAGCATTTCATCGATCCAAGGACCTGCTGTTAAAAGCTTCTCACTAAGAACTACTCCAACCATAAAGGAAAGATGATAATCCGTCATCAAGATGGTCCACATGGTAAACAAAAAAATATTTCATTAAGAGTAAAATTCAAACCTCTCTTCTGATATCCATTCTCTAATTCTGTTTACTTCCAGTTCTTCTAAAACTAATAATAAACCATTAGCATGCACAGTAAGCACAGCTGATCACCAATAATTAAATTTTTGTCCATTTTTTTTTTTTAACCATGAAACATAATTTCCAAGTAATAATTTTCACTCTTAGAAGCCTTTTTTCCTCTCTTACAAAGAAAAGGAGAACTAAACCTGATTACAACAAAAAATCATTTAAGCAGCAGGCACACAACAACTAGATCTAAGAAAACTAAAACATTTAAGCAGCTGAACAAAAAGGGAATGCTCAAAGACAATAATTTTTTTTTTCTCATTTATTATTATTATTATGGACGTAACACAAAAAAAAAAAATCTCTCTTGTTCATCTTTGACACCCCTCCCTGCCAATGCATGAGCAGAAATTCCAATGTTAAATGAGGAGCCTGATCAGAGTAAGGTGAGAGCAATATTTATAACAAAATAAGGCTCATCCAAATGTTTTAAAGGAAATTAATGAGAAAATAATATAAACAAAATGATAGATATCATTAAAATTATGCTTACCATCTTGGGCTGTAGGGAAAGTGAAAGTCTGAAAGCTTTGCCTATTAAAGAGCTGTTCTGTCGGATGAGACCTCTGCATGAAGTCATCCACTGGCACAGGAAGCTGGAATTGAGCTTCAACTCCGTGACCAGCTGCCCTCATCTCAGAGCAACTGAGACTACTCATGGATTTAGGCATGAGCTTGAATGACAGAGAAAACCTTCCATACATGTTACCCTCCAGATTATTGACCTCTGTTCTGTGAAGTGCAGGGTTAACATAACCTGCAGTTGCCTGATATAGTGCGAGGCCAGGGAAAACAACGGCTTCTTGAGGACCAAGGTCACCATCCACTAGAACCCACCGACCATGAAAGTCTCTTACATGCAAACCCGCCTTATCTGACTTAACAATAGAGACAAGGCTTTTGTCAACATGATGATCCTGTTCGGGATACATAACTAATGGGCCATCCTCTTGGTTTGTTAAATTGTGGTGTTGTGCTCCCTGAAATGATGGCCTTGCATGACAGCAAACAGACAAAACTGAAGATGATACCTCCCGACTTCTCAAAGGGACATTATCAAGTACTTCAGTGAACGGAGAGCTGCGCAAGTTCAGACAGTAGCTGATGGCATCAAGTATTTCTCGAGCTGCCTTTCCGAACAAAGCAAAAATGTCAGGCAATCCAGCAGGAGGGAATTCCAATGAGTTGTTGGGTTCTGAAGGAGTCATCCCAGGCCTGTAATCGTAAGTTTCCTGCCACTGCTGAGGATCAGCATAGTAACCAGATGTCTTACACCACTCACGAGAATCATTCGTATGGATCATTTCTGCAGCTGGGTATGATGGTCTTTGATGGAAGTAGAGGCGAGCAGATTCTAAACAAGATCTCAAGAGAGGCCCATCACTAGCAGGAAACTGAATGATGGCAGCAGAATACTGAGCAAAAGATTGCGATAAAGTCGTGGCAGATAGCTTATAAGAATCAGAAGGAAGTCCTTCAGATGGCATTAAATCTGTGAGCTTCACACGACCCAGAGATGGCAGGCCATTGCTCGCCATGAAATAATCTTACTAGTCCAGCCAACTGGTTTCAAAATAAATCCGACCAACCTGTGAGCACCACAGATGAAGAACAGCAAACAGTTAAAAGCCAGAAAATAGAGCAACACCAATCATGCACTAAAAAATTATAGTTGACAAGCCAGCAGTAGTGCTGTACTACCAAGATCCAACCGCTTAGCTTGAACAACTCTGCACATAGTCGTTCAGCTAAGAACCTAGCACCGGAGATATCCCTATCAATTTTTGACCTAATTCCCAATTCATGGCTTTAAAATTCCAAAACAAGTACATCTTCTCTGTGTTTCCACTCAATATGATAGTGTTGAATGTGTTCAACCGTTAAAAATTTTAAAACCAAAACCAACTAGTACACAGTAATATACGAAAAAATAAAGAGGGGAAATAGAGGAATTTGCAAATGGCCACTTTCAATTAAGAACATCCATATAATGCTTCATTTGACTAATATCACTGCTAATTAGCCTACAGCCAATGCAACAAATTAAATCACCAGTCATCTTATATATCACTAAACAGCTAAATAAATTATAGTTTCTGTAATTATATAGCATTTGCACAAAAATCAGCTCTAAATTTTAATCCAGAAAAAATCAACAATTTTTTTTTTTTTTGGGCTTCAAATACAAATAAAGACAGAGAGCAAGAAAGCGCTGACCTTTGAGGTAATAAATTTAATGATAGTATGCGAATTCCTATATGGAATCTGAATTAGGGTTTGGCTGAACGCTGCTTCTGCTTGGACAGCAGCCAGTTGATCGGTGTGGGTGCGGGGATTCTCTCCGGTGCTTTACTCTACATTACCCTCCCTCCTGTGCGTACTGGAGCCACGTAAGCATACTGCTCGACTTTTATGTCTTAATCAGTTAATGCAATTTTTTTTTAAATAATAATAACACTTATGTGCCTAATAAGTCTGAGCTGGGTGGTTATAATCGATATTTTATATAAATATCAGTACATTTATATAATTATAATTAATAAAATTTATTCCTCTACTTCCTTACCTTATTTTTAAATTTAGAAATCGAACTCCTCATGTTTGGAATAGAGATGGCAAAATCCTTTACAGATTTGGAGCCTCATAAAAATAAAGTAAACTTTGAATAATTTTTAAGAAATAAAGTGAAAAATGAGAGAAAAATAATCCTCAAATTATTAATGGGATGGGATTTGGTTTTGTAATTCCTACCTCAATCCTGTTATATATGAATATTTTTTAAATTTTTATCAATAATTTTTGTTTTATCAATTACAATGTTGAGTAATAATTTTTTTTAATTTTACCAAATATAAATAGGTTATAATTAAAAGAAAATCATACATTATAATTCTTATTCAACCCTAATATATTGTTAATTTTTTCTTTTTTCTCTCAAGATATTGCTCTCTTCAAATATTTTTCAGTTTTGATATTATTTTAAAATATTATTTTAACCTTTTGAAGATTTTTTTTTTTAAAAAATAAATATTTTATAATATGATAATAATTTTATTTAAATCTCTAATTTTTAATTTACTGAAATAATTTATCCATACTTATTATGAAATAAGTAAATGAGCAACGAGATAGGAATAAAGAAATCATTTTCCACATGAGAATTCCTCATCCCCACTACATTAAAATTTATTAAGAAATGAGGTGGGAAATGAAGAGAAATTTTTAATAAGGTAAAAAATGGGGTAGAATTCTTCATCCCCACCTCATTGCCATTCCTAGTTTGGCTGTTAGGGAGGACATATATTTCTCCTTTGATGTTAGTAGATTTCTGGGCAATACTTCAATTTTACATCGAGAAAAAACCTTGTTAAATATTGGGCTGGACTTAATTCTTCATAAGATAATTATTAATAAATTTGTAATTTAATATTAAAAATAAATAAATAATAATACTACTTAAATAAAAACTTAAAATTTATTTTCTCGAAACTATAGACATACTTGTTGTCCCAAAAAATAATTAAAAATTAAAAAAAATACAGCATACTCTCAACTCATTTTTCTTATTACTTTGATTTAAGATATTTTTGTGATTAAGGAGTTATTAAATGAAATCACGAGTTTGTGTTGAATGATACTCCTAAATTCATTCCATTTTATTTGTTTACTAATTTTTGAAAGCCTTTTCGTTATTAAGAAATTTAATTTATTAGTTAATATTATAATATAATGAACTAATTGTGGATAATGTTATTATTTCTTAACTTCATTAACTAATCGGTGTCCAACAAAATATTAATCTATTAAATATTTATAATTGTTGATTTTTTTTTTTGCCCCACAAGTGATTGTATCGTGTTCTTAAGAGTTATGCGTGGAATCAAACATCTCTTTCATCATGTTCATCGAGTGTTATCTTATCAGCCTGATTTTTTCTTTCTTTCGTGATGCAAAAGATAAAATTTACGCGACTTTAAGTTTTCTGTATAAAAAAATACATTCATGCATTTGATGTAGAATTCAAATGATAGTTAAGCGTTTCTCCAATACCTTTATTAAGAGTTTTCACGTGCTACATTACATATACAACACAGGTTACTGTATTCTTTTTAACTCATAAAATCTTTGGTAAGTCCAAAAGTAAGCGATGAATTGGTCCCGTCGAGACACAAGTCATATGTTCCACAAACGACGCCAAGAGTCACAATTTTCTTACACTATCCAAACCATCATAGAATAATGAATGCCATAATAATTAGAATTAGAATCCCAGCCATCATTGAATGCTGTAATTAATTTGAATACCATAAATCCATAATTAGTTTAGACTTCGCATATCCAGAACTTATCTGGTACATACCGTAACCATTTTATGCTAACATTTGTTCTTATTTATTCCATTGGTTTGGCGTTTCCGAATTATCAATTTTATGGAGACGACAGCGCTGCTTAGCCCCAGTTAAATTTCCTTGAAACCGAGAGAAAATTTCATTGATTGATCGCTAATCACTTGAAAGTTTTTGGTTGAATCATCCATAATATTGCATTAACTGTATTATGCTCTTTAATGGCTAACAATGATCTTTCTCTTAATTTCATGTATCTCACTTTCTCATATGATGAGCAGTGATTTATTGTTCCTATATCTCCTCTTATCATTCAGGTGCATTGTTATTGCTGGTTCTATCAAAACACAAGTTGCCCCTTCAATGTGTAGATAAAAAGAATATAGGGAATGACAGCAATGTGAAACTTCGAAAAGCAAGATTGCATTCCACGTCACAAATCAGACACAAGTGACTATAAGTTGCACATCAACTATACATGCAGGCAGATACATTGTTTGACACTTCAGCTTATCATAGTTCGCGATAACAAAAGTAACCAGAGATTGTCCATGAAAGTACACTTACAAAACTAGTACAAGTTACGGTAAAACAATTTCCCATGACAAAGTTTCGATAACAATACCAACACCAACACAAAATAACCAGAGATTGTCCATGAAAGTACACTTACAAAACTAATAAAAGTTACAGTAAAATAGTTTCCAATGACAAGTTTTTATAACAATACCAACACCAGCACAAAGTAGCGTTTCCCAAGTCTATAAAACGTCAGTTTCAAACCATAGACTTTTGCATCGCCAAGTGCAAGGGAGAGAAAAAGCTAGAGAGATATAGAGTAGAGAAATTACCTACTATGGCTTACGAGGTGGGGAACTGCTGCTGCTGCTGTTGCTAGTGCTTCTTCCTCTCAAAGGCCTACACACATAAACCACCATTTTCATAAGAAAAAGCTGAATCAAAACAGAAAAATCAAGGCCATGCTACAAAGAAACCAAGCTTTCCTATTGTACCACTCAGCATGAGCAAGTTTTTCAGATAAAAATGTCAAAACACGGGAAGATTATTTTTTCTAAATTTCTTCTGATGATATTGGGTACATATGATATTGGAGATAGAGGGTAAACATAATAATTATTAGAAAAAAAAAAAAAAAAATCAACCTGTACCACATTCTTTCAATGAACCATGTTGATGCCTAGAAACTGTACAGCAAACCAATTGCTTTGTTCATGGATATAAACTAACATATAATGACAAATGTGCAATCCAAGTTTCAATTTTTTCCCCCTATCCGCATCTTGGCCTGGGAAATTTTTGCCATAAACCAACAGCTACTTATTGCCATGAATTTGAACTCCTACTTCAATACTTTTGTGAATATAATAATACTGAAAAGATATCTTTATCATCTAGAATTTTCCACAAAATAAACTTTTAAGAGAGAATGTTGTTTACTAATACAGTTGTTTCGTATACCTAGCCTAGAGTTAGTAAAATATAGATTCCACAGATTCAAACCAGTCCCACATTTATATCTCTCTCCTTTCTCCCCACCACATCCCACCCCCAATTTCCAAAATTCTACTTTAAAGCATAACAATGTGGTATTACCGAAGCCACAGAAAACATATAGGAGTAAACGCTTCGGAGATGCATTTTCCCGGATCTTCTATAAGCTTATCTTTGGGAAAGAAATAAACCTATTTTTCATTAACATAGAAGAAAACTTGGGCTTGCGGCAGAGAGTTTGTCTTTTTGCTTCACTTTGGGCTTCAACTTCAAGGGATTTCAAGATTCGTTGTTTTTCTTTATAAATCCAATTTGGGAAGGGATGATGAGTTTTTGGTAGAGAAGGGTAGGATATACTTGGTGCTCATATATAGGTTTTCAAGGTTGTATTTTAAAACATAATAGGTTCATGTTTTTTACCTTTTGTTTAAAATATGGAACCCCAAAACCCACCCAAAGTGGGGGGTGGGGATGGGGAAGAAAAGGGACTTCCATGAATACATCTAACTGTTTTCAGAATTAAAAATAATAATAATCAACAATAATCATTCAAAAAGGAGAAAATCAGTGTTATTTAAGAAAATAAATTGATCAAGAATCTTGTAGGTTGCAAGGTTTACATCACATGAACACACATGTAGATAGACAGGAGAAGGGAGAGTGGAAGAGAGAGAGAGCGAGAGAGAGACCTTTTAGGACTACGACTCCTTGATATCCTTCGAGGTACCTGCTGCAGTGGTAACAGATGAAGCCAAAGATTAGACACCTAGTAAGGTAAATTTTTTTTCCTAAAAAAAAGCACAACAAGACACAAACCCTGCGCGGACTAGGTGATGAAGAGTAGGATGATGATCGCCCACGTCTTGGAGGTGGCCCTCGCCCTCTTTTAGACACAATCACAACAAAGACACATTGTTAGAAAGGTTAGAAAGTAATGATAAAACTGTTATGAACATAATAATGGGCAAGTTTCACGGTATTTTGCAGTGTAAGACATCATAAGTAGGGACAAGACATTTTTGACAGTAGTATAATGTAACCATGCTAGTCAACTTCATTAGCGACATAAGAAGGCCAAGGCTAACAATACAAGAAAAATACATTAAGCATCAGTGGAAAGACTAGGGGTGCGTTGGCCGAAAGACTAAGGTTTTGCAACTAAGCATCGGTCGCAAGACTAGGGTTTAGCAACTAAGGACTGAAGCATTAAACTGACCTAAATTAAAACATCTTCTTTGATTCAATTTGTTTGTTTTTGTTAGCAATCACAGATGTTTTGATTAGGGGAAATGAACAGATATGCCCAGTTAGGTTTTTTTAATTTTCTATGGATCTTAAAGAGTAGACTAACCATTGAACCAACATCTTTATCTATTAATTATTTGTAAACCATGGTACACTTGTCACAAATTCAAAGGTGGAGCGGCATCAAGTTGTCAACAGTAACATACTTTCAGTTACTCGTACCAAAACACCACAAACCATATTCATTCTGCAAGAACTGATAATACAAACTGTTCATTGTTTATAGGTGTTTGTAGAAGTTCTGGTTTCTGCTTTTATGAATTGATCTACTTCCACCTGGCTACAAGAATCTCTCAGAATCTGGCCAAATATACAACTCATTATTTTATAATTATAACTGAATTACATATGAATATATCTTTCCTGCCCAATAACCTTCCTCTGGATCCCTTTCAATTAAGTTATATCTTCCATTAAACAGAAGCAAAAGGAGGTCAAGCTAGAAGACCCAAATAATATTCTGAAGTAGGGTCAACATGAATATCTCAAAATGAAAAAATACATCCACATGATTTACATAATCAGATCTTACCTCCTTGGTGAAAGAGATCTTGAACGAGAGTGCAAAGGCCTGCGAATTGGAGAGCGAGTGCGTCTACGGAGTGGAGACCTTCTAGGAGGAGAACGGGCTCGTCTAGGGGGAGGCGAACTGAATGAAACAAAATTGCTAGTAAGACAAGCACCAATTTACATGAATATATGAAGCACAACAATTTATAAGAAAGTAATACATGAATGCTAGAATCCATCTATTTTGACTGCAACAAGCAAAAGGTCACAGTAAGCCAGAACAGGACAATTTCAGAGTAACAAGTTATATCCAACCAAGGAGTTAGGCAACAAGAAACCATTTTCTTGCTCCTGCCCACATAACAGAAGGTGGAATCAAATTTTATTTTAAAACCAGTTGGTTCACTCATTTTAGCTGAGTCAGTGTCACAAACAAGGCAATCTTCTTGTCCAAGTCAATTTCACTAGCAACACTTAACATGTTGTATTAAGTAAACATGATTCACAGTTTGCAAGCACCTACTTCTAAACGATCCAAATTTTTAAATCTTACAAATTAATCAATCAATATATTACCGGCGCCTTGGAGGAAGAGGAGAACGCCGTCGGACAGGACTACCACGCATTCTTCGGGGAGAGGCCCTATAAGGACAATAATTAGTCAAAGACTTTAACATTACTCAAAGCTAAACAAGCAAACATGTAATGAATGAAATCAGCAACCAACCTTGCAGGAGATCTATGCCGCCTAGGTGGAGGGGAGGGAGAGCGACCCCTAGGTGGAGAAGCAGGTCTCCGCCTCGGAGGGGTCTCACCTCGGCGATAAGGAGATTCCAATCGACGACGAATGGGAGACTCGATGCGTCTACGTGGAGGAGAATCTGGTGGTCGTCTAGGAGATCCACCTCTTCTAGGTCCAGGAGATCTCCTCCGTGGCGAGGGGGGTGGCTTCCGACGGGGAGAGGCTGTTATAATATAATAAAAAAATATCGTTAAAGGTGCTCCAAATAGATTTAATATCACCAAACAGATTTAAGTATCATGACATAAATCTAAGATAAGTAGATTACGTTCTCTTGGTCGTTTTGGCCCATCCTTCTCAATATCAGCACTGACATTCTCAGTTCTCGAACTATCTCTCTTTGAAGAAGCTGCAACAGGCTTCGGAGGCGGTGAAACTTTTTTCAGCAAAGACAATGTGAATGTTGCATGAACAACATTCCCATCAATTTGGGCCTGCAATAGGCAATTAGCATAAATTTCCAAACAATCTAAACTCTCAGTAGAACTAATTTACTCCCAAATCTTAGATAAACCTACACCATCCATGTATAATTGTGCCTTTTCAGCATCTGCCCTTGTCTTGAAACGAACATATCCACTTCCTCTTGGAAGATTAACCTAGAAATTTTTATCAATAATTAGTGCAGGGAAACGTAAGTATTTCGACTACATAACAGAACGTGTTTTAAGCTTACAGCGCGGTCCATAACCAACTCGACATCCACAACTTCACCAAAGTTACCTGCAAAGTAACAGATGAAAACAACATAAGAACGATCACAACGAAACTGCACCAAAATTACTAGAATATTAGCTTTCAAACAAAAAAGGTTCTTTTAAATGATAGAAGCTTCCTTCAATAACTGCCCACATATTCACAGAAAGATGCACATGTTCTTTTTAAAATAAGAAACAGGGGAAAAAATTATATTCATGTTTAAAATTCACAACAAGTGAACATGTTGTCCACAGAATTGGCAAAACATGTATAGGCCAGACAGCTCAAAACAAACTTAATTTATATCCAACAAGCAGGCATACTAATTTATCAATTATTGAACATCAAAGTTATCTTATCTGTTATCTGCAATCTACTATTTAGTCCATTGGAGATCAACATATAACCAACTTTATAATTGCATTATTGATGCAAGGGTAGAAAATTTTCTATAACTAGAAACCACTGTAATACATCAAGAGAGAGCCTAAAACACCAAATATTTGTATATTTCAAAAGAGAAAAAAAAAAAAAAAACCCAAATCTGTCAATGTTTGCACCTCCAGAATATAACATCCCAACTCCTGTTCCATATTTCATTCACCCTCACTAAAAAGTTAAGTTGAATCAAGATCAAGGAAACATGAATATGGATTGTGAGGAATAGCTATTCCCATAGACATAAATCATTGCTCCAGCATAAGTCCTAAACATCAATCCCGCAATCGAATGTTTCAGCGTCCTTTAATGGTTGTAGTGAACAAATTGTCCTTGAAACGACAGGTTCATCAAAGATTTCACTTTAATCATTTGATTGTCTACTGGAAGAATTGAACCATGCAAGTCTTCTATGTGTCAGAGAGTACCATTTCCATAAAGAGCACTTTCCGAAATTAACTAAATTCCGCATACTTAACAACCCCATGAAACTAGCCAACCAGCAGCCCAACTCCAATTATGCTTGATGAAGAAATCATTGTGAAATGATAAAGAAACACTTATTCAAGTTATAACAAGGCAAGCATTCAAGTTATAACAAGGCAAGCATAGTGCTACCCAAGATACCACATATCAAAAAGGACCATAATGGACCAAGGAGAGTCACCCATCAGAGAGATTACACTTTCTTCAAGTGCAAATACAATGAAAAAGCAGAAAGAACATTTTAAAATGTACAATCATTATTCAGCCACTAGAATGCAAAAGTGCAGTAAAAAGTACAAGAAAATAAGTGGATAACTTACTGAATATTTCTCTCAAATGGCCTTCATTCACATTCCTGCTGAGTGAGTCAATGTAGAGAACAAGAGAATCATTTTCTGTGGAAGCTTTCCTGAAATCGGTTCCAGTACAGACAAAATGTAAGAATTCAAGCACGAACATTTAGGGGGATCGATATTGATTTCATGGGAACTCAAGCAAAAACATGATTGCCAAAGAATATTGAACCGCATCAATAACTCCCCTGGACAATCTGGGGGCAGCAAAACATTTTTAAGAATAAAACACAAGTTCTAGCATATGCACAATCTAGATCTAAACTCATGAAAACTATGCAAAGAAACAGTAACCCACCCATATTGTATGAGAAAATATATTGCCTAGGCCAATAATTACTTCAAATTTAATGAATAACTTAATAGAAAATGACACAGTTAATAGATGATGACATAGCGAGTAGGAAAGTGAATCACACCATTAAGGAATTTTAAAAATGCAGTGAAATGTCAAACTTAACCAACTAATGATACGATTAACAAGTAGCTAGTATCTCCTCAGTCTTATTCCTAAACTATGAATATGAAACTCACAAAAAAACAAAGACTTAGGCATCACTCGATTACCCTCTTAAAGGTTTCTTCTCTCAGAAACAAAAGAGAAAAAAGCACCATTTGATTTACAAGTACCTATCTAGAAGCAAAACAACATCATTTTTATTTATAGCAAGAGAGGAAAAATAGCTGCTCGCAAAAGATTTGCTCAGTAACCTCACAGCAAATTTAATAAGTTTCCAAGACTACTCTAAAACTAAGGCCTAAATTAGTCTATTCTTCAACTTTTTTTTTGTGATTTTTACAAAGCATACTTCCCACAAGTAAACTGAAACGCACATTCTTAAAGATAACAACAACTAGAAAGCTAAGCAAAAACTGCCTTACCTAACACCCTAAACCTAATAAAAAAACTTGAAAACAAAAATTTAAAATCAACTAACACAATTTTGAATTACAAGATTACCTTGGGGGTGAAGAAGCTCTTTTAGATGGAGGAGCTGGGGAGCGACCTCGCCTGGCTGCCACAGCAGGACTGTCCCAAAAAAAAAAAATAATATCTTTATATCAAATACACAATTTTGATTAAACTTCAAAAAGTTGTAAATATTTAAAGGGTAAGCCCCGCTGCTAAAATCTAGATCAAATCCAATTAGTTGCCTAGGCTGCATCTACTATTGATTCTAAACGTGATTGTGAATTTGTTCTTAAAAAATGAAATTAGAGTTTCTGGTATGACGTTTTTAGATTTCAAAAGGCTTCAAGTAGCGTATTTCGAAAATAATAATCTAAAAATGAAAAAAGTGTGTAAAATTCTATATTGGTAATCATTTTCAGTTAAACAGCATTATTTATATATATATGGGGTGTGTGTGTGTGTGTGTAGGAGAAACATCAATTCTTACACTTAAATTTGTTCGAATAGAGAGAATTTTAAGTTAAAAAGTAAATATACAACAGAATTAAAGAAAATTAACCAGTATTCATTTAGGATTCCTAATCTTGTAGAAACAATTAAGAAGTGGAAAAAGGTAAATTCACCTCTTATTGCGTTGAGGCGGAGGGCTGTGGCTGCGAGAGTTGGTGCTACGAGAAGGAGAAGAAGAGGAAGATAAAGAGCGCGAGCGAGAAAGGGATCTAGAGCGGGAGGAGAGAGAACGGGAGCTGGACCGGGAGTCTGAACCCGAGTAGGAGCGTGAACGGGACCGGGATGATGAGCCGGAAGCGGACCTCGACGGTGGCGAGCGGCGGCCCCGCGGTGGATTCGCCATTGACACTAGAGTGAGTAACGAGTGCAGAGATGGAACCCTAGATAAACCCCCTCAATTTCAATTGAGTGGATTTTTTTTTTTTTTTTTGAATGATGAAATTGAGTGGATTAAAAGGGCAGAGATTGAGGGCAATTGTTTTCTTTTTATTTTTTATTCAGCTGTGACATAGTAAAATTTTTATCAAAGGTATAAAAGTATATTTTAAAGTGGGCTTTATTGGGCCTCATTCAACGATTCTGAAGAGTTCAACTACTTAAATCCCTCATTTTATCTCTTGGGGGCCCTCACTTTTTGGGCACAGTTGGTGACGTGACGGTGTAAGATAAGACATTGAACCATATATATATATGTGTGTGTGTCTGTATGCACGTATATTAATGGTGTTTACTCGTGAGATTACATAATTAGAATTTGTAATGGGAATGATAAATGATATTTAATTATTAAAATAGAAGGAAAATAGAAATAAAATATATTAGACCTACATATTTTTAGGGTTAAGAAATAGGAACTTGATTCTTTCCCTAAACTTTCCTTTACCCCATCCAAAATTCCAAATTTTATAATTTTACTTTTACCCTCAATTAAAATAGTATTATATTATTATTGTATTAGTTTTGTTGTTATTATTCTTATTATTGTAATTTTTTATAACAAAAATAATAATGAAGATGATGATAATTTGGGTGGGTGTATTTACACTCTAAAATTTACCCTTAACATTCTAATTTAAAAAATAAAAAGGTGAGACTATTAAAATACAAAATTCCTCTCTACACCCATTTTAAAAAATAAATTAATTACTAAAAATTTAAAATTTCCAAATTCCCTTCACTAATTAATTTCTCTCTTTACCTTACAATTGTAAATTCTCACTCTACTCTCACATTTTGTAAACTAAACACTCAATTTCTCTCTCTTTTAAATTTTTTTTTATCTTTTTTAGCTTATCATGATTTATATTTTCTGTTTTCTATACATAAGAATTTTTTTCTTGATATTCATTAGGTTTTGTGTTTGTGAAAATTAATTCCTTGATATTCATTTACGTTCATGGTTGATAAAAATTTGTTGATATTCATTTTTAAATGTTAAGTTTTGTTTCTCTTAGTTGATGATACCAATTATTTGCAGCTAAAATAATATATCTAAATGAATTGATAAGAATTTATAAAATTGAGAAGAGAAGGAGAAGAAAGGGTTAATTAAGTAATTTTTTCAAAAGTTATTTATATAATAAAATTTTTAACTAAAAAAAGTTGTAGAGAGGAAATTAGTGGGATCAAATAGCCCCCACCCCTAATGAAAATAGATATTACAAAAACACTCATCATGAGAATTACTATCAATGACAATTTATTATAACTTAATATTATATAATTACTTTGAATATCCATGTAACACACTCAATATTCAATTTGTAATTCTCATACCTTAAAACCCTAAAAACTTTTATTTCCAATATCATAATTTATATTTAGATGAAAAATGAAGAAATCAATTTTGAGAAAAATTTTGACCATAAAGTATGTGTAATACCTTTTATTTTTAAAAATAAAATGAAGCAAAATTACTGTAAAAAACAAAAACTTTTTTTTATTTGGTCCTTCTACTTCGTCTTCTTCATCTCTTCGTTGTCTTGTTCTCCTTTTTTTTTCTTTTTTTTGAGGTAGTATGTAAGGAATATTTTTTATCATTATGTTTTCATTGGAACTTATTTTAGGCATAAAATTCAATATTGAACATAAATAACCAAAAAATTAATAACTAAAATAGTGTTAAATAATTTCTTACAACTTAACTTAATTATATTATTGTAATAATGTGTTAAACATATATATAAAGAAATTTGCCCTCCTTTTGTCATAAAAAAAAATCTAGAAATCCACTCCAAAATTGATGGAAATTATATTTTCACAATTACATGGAGAGATTTTTCTATAGTGAAATGAGCAACTTCAAATACGTTCATTACTCTGATTAATCTAGGATAGACTATATCTGATGGTATACTGAATAAACTGATGAAGTGAAATTGGTGGTTGACCATAAAACAGAGATAACGAGCTGTCACCAAAGAGTGGTGACCATAAAACATTAATCAATTTTAATTTAAAATAATAACAAATTTCAAATCTATCAATGCCTTACATATAGTCGTAAACATAGTATGTTATGCCAACTATGCTAAATAGGGATGATGGAATTTTTTAAAATTTAAAAATGATTCTAAAATTTTATTCATTTCAAATCTTTTCCAAAATTTGTTTGTTTGGTCTTTGTAACTTATGTCTAATTTTCAGAATTTACATCGAAATAAGAAAAGTAATTTTTTACTTTTATTTTAATGAAAAATTGTCTGAATCATAAATAAATATTATATTCTAAAAATATCTTTATAAAATATATTTATTTCGTAAATTATAAAATCTAATCTTTTTTTGTTTTGATTTTCAAAGACATAAATGTTAAATACCCGTGTTAAAGATTTTTTTTATTTATAAAATATTTAATATTTTTTATTTATAAAAACAAAGGAGATTTCATTTATGTTCATATATTAAAAAATGTCATTCAAATATTCGTATTCAGACCCATTTAGATTTAAAAATAAAAATAAATTCATTCAGATTTGAGATTAAAAAAAAAAAACACTACTTAAGTTGTTAGGAATGAATTTTTGTTATGACAACATTTAAAATATATCGCATTACATAAAAACCATATTTTAGTTGCATCTACTATTAATTGAAGTGAACCTACATTAGAATAGAAAATCTTATCAATATATACAGTCTATTGTACCTAGATTCTCACTAATAATTACCATGATTATCACTCAAATAAAGTAACAAAATGAACATCTCAAGAGAATTGATCAATGGGTTTTAAATCAGATTTTGTCACCAAAACTCAAATGTAGAGAAATGCAGTTAAAAAAATTGATTTGAGAAACCCACTCATATATTAAAACCAAATAAAATAAAATAAATCAAACATTATTTTAAATATTTTTTGACCAAATTGTTGTCCAATTCTATCAAAGGCTTGCTACAAATAAGGACGACAATTTGGGTCATTGTTTATTCGATTCTATTCGATACGAATTAATAGGTTTGAGTTTAAAAAAATTAATTTATTTAATAAATTAGTGAATTTGATTCGATTAGCTAATTAAACAAATGGACTTTGAGTTTAAGAATATTGATTCGTCTATTCATTTATGATTCATTTAATAAATGTGTAACACCTGCTTATTTTTTATCAATAATTATAATAATTTTTAATAAAGAAATGAGAAAGTTATTTCTTAAGATTGGGTTATTAGGAGATTTTAGGGAATGATTTTAGCCTTTCCTAATTTTCTAGGGTTTTCCAAGGATTCCCTATAAATTACCTTTTTTTTCTTATTCTCGTCCCTCAACCCTAAATTATAAAATATGATCTCTCTCCCTACCAACGTTCTATGCTTCTACAATAGGGTTAAAGATCTTGGTTAATTGGAAGTTTCTTGATTGGTGAGTCCTTATTGCTTATATTTTTGTGGGTAATAAGATGAGTACATCCCTGGTTTGAAGCTCTTGGTGTAAGAAATATCTTATAGAATTATTTTCTAGACATCATGAACATTTTGTACTAAATCATGACCTTTTGACAATGATTTTTGAGAAGAATATTATTTTTTTACATACTAGACATGTAGAGTATTGAATAAATTTTACTTCATAAGATTGACTTTTATTTGATTTTATATGGATTCTAAAACATACACTATTTCACTAAAAAACTATGATTTCAGTAGAACGACCAATTTTTTCAAAAGAACTCGAAAAATTCTAGATTTTAAATAGAGCTTATTACATGTATCTAGTATTTCCATTTTTAGTTTCGTAATTTTGTAATTAATATATAGTCATATAAAAATCTTGGAACCTATACTGTTTATTTAACGTATTGTGAGAGTTTTGATCTTGTAAAGAAATAGTTTTTAAAATGTTTTTGGTATTGGATGTCCTAAAAACTTTATAGGAGATGCCAATGGATGTCCAAAATAGTTCTATATAATATTGTCATTTTGCTTACTAAATTAAGATTAATAATTCACAGAATTAGCCTCGTACGGTTATGAGTTAAAAAATCAAGATGTTGGGAATAAGTTACTAATAGTTATATCTTGCATTTATTTAAGTGCTCAAGGCTTATATGTGTGTATTGATCATTGTTTTTGTTGAGGTAAGTAATTTTATTCCTAGTGTACTAGATATGTATGATTATTTTGATTGTTTTTATAGATCTTTAAAAATTCATTGATTTTTATAACAAAATTATTTTATATAAATATTTTCAAATATGAAAATTATGGTATTTTTATGGTTTTAACAAAATATTCTAAAATTCTTTTAAATATAATTTGTTTTGTTAAATAATTATCTTTTATGAAATCGTCTACAAAATGTTAGAATGATATTCGAATGGCAAGCCTAAATCATTGTCATGATTTTTTTATGAATCTAATATAAATGTTTCACATATGCGATTGACTTTATTTATGAACTTTTATGTGGGACCACCTTTTAAGGCTGTTTGGGGGCCACCTCTCAAGGGTCAAGAGTAGGGATGACAATGGGGAGGGGATGGGAGGGGACCAATCTTCCCGTACCTATCTCCAATATTTTGCGTATGTCCCCATTCCCTCTCCATCCCCGTCAAAATTATTTAAGAGAATCATCATCCCCTCCCCGAATAATAACAGGGGACCCCCGAATAACTAATACATATTTTTTGTTTTCGATTTTGAGTTAATAATATTAAAATAAAAGTAAAGTTTGAAATATATCTTATATTAATATCCATTACAAAGGTCACATACATTAAATTAGTAAGTAACGCAGCATGCAAGGGATACAAATTATCATGAACAAATTAATAGCCTAATACAAAATTGTTATAAATAAAATCAAATTTATATTCAAAATTAACTTTTCAATGGTAGCATGGGCACTTTATAAATGTGGATTATTCCTTTACAGTACAATAGTTAAGTCGAAGCAAATCAACAGCAAATATTATATTAGATTATATATTAAAATTGTGATTTACTGTGGGCAATTATAACATTTAAAAATAAATAAAAAATAGATTTAAGATAAATAAAAAATAGATTTAAGTTTAAAATATTTAATGAATATTAAAATTAAAAGAAACGTTTTGGGCTAATAGAATCTGTCCAATCTTTTTAATGTCCTAAATAAAAATTTAGGACTTTAATTAGTTAATTAGGCCTAAAAGTTTAATAATATAAATATTTTAATATGTTTTATTTTTACCAATACTTATAATTTTATAATTCAAATTTTATTATTTATTTACTAGTAATTTTTAAAAATAAAAATTAAATTAAAAATTAAAATGGGGAAATGGGTAGGGGATGGGGATTCCACCTCATCCCCATCCCCTCCCCGAATAAGAAATTGGATAAAAAAATTTTTCGTCCCTTCCCCGAATAAGAAATTGGGTATGAAATTATCCTCATACCCTCTCCGAATGGGAAAAATCTCCGAGAGTACCCGTCCCCGTGGGGATTTTTGCCATCCCTAGGTCAGAGTGATATGAAGTGCCGCATAAAGTACAAAGTGCCAAGTACAAGTAGTTATTTACGAAAAATTAGATTAAATATCTTGGCTCATTATCCATAATTATTCTGATTCTGATTTTGATCGTTTTAGAAAATATATATGTTTTAGACCAGTATTGGGTTTTTGTTCTAAGTCTATACACGATATTCTGATTTTGTTTCTAGTTGGATCATCAAGAATATA
This sequence comes from Citrus trifoliata, assembly GCA_018350135.1. Classification (NCBI taxonomy): domain Eukaryota; kingdom Viridiplantae; phylum Streptophyta; class Magnoliopsida; order Sapindales; family Rutaceae; genus Citrus; species Citrus trifoliata. The sequence goes on along the minus strand of CM031386.1, from coordinate 15,194,187 downwards.
GGTGACACTATGTGACATGAGCTAACATTATTTTTCTCTGTGCATATAAGTTATATAATCTGTTTTCATGATTAATTATGTTTTTGATATTATGAGATACCTATGAATTTATGTCTTATTGTTTTAATATGTCATTTTATAAAACTTATGTTTTAAATATATGTTTCAATAAAGATAAGGCTTACAATATTTTTGTTACTCGATATCTCTAGTGTATTGATAATGATTATACTTACCAAGTTGACGGCTCACTTCTCGTCATTTATTTTTGTAAATTGAGTTGTGTTTATATTAAAAGACTTTTGTTTATATATATATATATATATTTGAAATTGGGAGATGATTCTTAGTATAGGAGTTGTTTCACATATATTTTTAGATTAATTTGAATAAAATTTAAGATATTTCAATTTGAGATTTTTATGTAAAGATTATAATTTGTAATTAACTCTTTTTTTGTCACCTACTTCACATGTATTAGATTTGAGTTGCTATAAAATGAACATAGATGAATCAAATACAATCTATTTATTTAAAATTTATTTATTAATTATTTAATTAAATTATTTATTTATCTTTAAATATGTATGAAAAAAATTTAAAGTTTGAAGGTTAATATAGAAATTATATATGATAGTTTGTTTGTATGCAAGTATTATATATGATCGTTAGTTTGTCTGCAAATCACATGGTCTACAAGAGTGAAAATTACATTAAAAACATCCAATTGGACCTTGGACGGTACCCAAGGCGAAACCTCACAGCTCTTAAAATGAACTTTCCACACAGTAAAAATTTCCACTACACGCATTCTTCTTAAACTATTAGACAACATTAAATTATGCAAAAAATGAGACCACTTTACCATATTACGATGTTATAACTCTTCAACTAGCTTTGGCTGTTCATGGTCTTTGTCCAGCCAAAGCCAATTGCATATAATGCAAACCTGACAGTCTCTGCAACTTTACAACAGTCTGTTGCTCCAATTATTGACGTGTTTTTATTACTCTTCTCAAATTGGACCAATATCGGGGTTCCATTTTCATTTCATTACTCTCCTGCTTTACCAACTTTTTGTCGTCTGATTATCAGTGAGTCTTCTTCTTCTTTTTCTTCACTTTTTATGTTTGATTTGTTGTGTATTTTTTTCGTGCATGAATTGATAGTGTTAGTGCAAATCTACTCAAGCATGTATTTTGCTTTCTGGGTTTGATTCTTCTTGGAGCTTGTTGTTCTGGGTAGTTGTTAATTTGCATTTTTTTTATAATTTTTTTGACCGTGCTCCCTGAGTTCTTGTTATCTGTTTATTTACTCGATTGGTTCTTTTGATACTCTGTTTCAATAAATGGAAGCCACTTTGTTTAATCTTGAATATCTTGGAGATAGATTTTCAATTTAACAAAAAAAAAAAATCATTTACATATATGTAACTTTACCTTTCAGCATCAGGTGGGAGTAAGTTTCAGCTTCTTTTAAAAAACAAAATTATTTTTTCCCCTTCCTTCAACCTCTTTTAGAGTGAAGTATAAAATTTTGCTTAGTTTTGTGTTGTTTGTTAAAGTTTGTTTGTATGCTATTATTTAGTGCTTTCCTATTAAGTGCCAGACGTAGGTTAAGTTTCTCTGGAGTTAGTTGTTTAACATGTTATCAAAGCATATAGGACTCAAGGTCTTGCTTACTGAAAATCTCTCATTGTTTCTGTTAAATTATGATCTAATAAAATGAACATCCACAGGTGTGTCTGTCTTCATGTCCAGATCCTTCTCATGACTTTTGTCAACTAAAATTTGGCCTTGTATGTAAAGCAGAAAGCTAGAATCACTTATCTTTCCAACAGATTTTGACATATAAGTTTGAGGAAGACGCTTATGTTCACTTCTTTATCATTTCTCGTTTTCTTCTGTTTAGCTTTTGACCTTTTTGCAATCATTCTTGTGCTTTTTGCTTTTGACTTTCTTGCATTGCTATTGCATTTTCTGAATCCCTTTTTTTTTTCATTTTTAATTGTGTAATATTTTCTAATTTGTTTTTTTGGACTATCTCTTAGGTAGTCTGCTAGATGGATAGGACAAGACTGAATATAAGGGCTCGTTGCTCTGGTTCGTCGCCATCAGAAGAATCAGCTTTGGACTTTGAAAGAAACTGTTGCAGTCATCCTAATCTGCCTTCTTTAAGTCCACCAACACTTCAACCTTTTGCTTCAGCTGGACAGCACTGCGAGAGCAATGCTGCTTACTTCTCATGGCCAACCTCTAGTCGTCTAAGTGATGCAGCAGAAGAGAGGGCTAATTATTTTGCTAATCTACAGAAAGGGGTGTTACCTGAAACTCTTGGTCAATTGCCTAAAGGGCAGCAAGCAACCACGCTGCTAGAGCTCATGACAATACGAGCATTTCATAGCAAAATCTTGCGATGTTATAGTCTTGGAACAGCAATAGGGTTTCGTATTAAACGTGGTGTGTTAACTGATATACCAGCTATTCTGGTTTTTGTTTCCAGGAAAGTTCACAAGCAATGGCTCAGCCCCATCCAGTGTCTGCCCACAGCCCTAGAGGTCAGGAAAGGATGTCCGTATTGGGAGGCTGGGATTCTTCACCATACCCAGCTTATATCACTTAGATTTTATCCCTTAAAGCTTATATCTTATGTCACTTAGATTTTATTTCCAGAAAAGCTTATATCTTGATTTCTTTAATCAGGGACCAGGTGGTGTGTGGTGTGATGTAGATGTGGTAGAGTTCTCGTATTTTGGTGCACCTGAACCAACTCCAAAAGAACAGTTATACACTCAGATTGTTGATGATTTGCGTGGGGGCGATCCATCTATTGGTTCAGGTTCTCAGGTATTCTGAAGTTCCCTTCTAGATTTAAATTCTTGATCATATATCAGTAATGACTGCAGGGTCTCTCTCTGTAAATGATTTCCATTGTTTCCTATGAATTGCAGACATGCAATAACTATTTCAACAAGTCCAGTATGGGCACTGACCCAGCTTTGACCTTAATTCAAGTTTTATGTCCCTCCAACTTTCAGACAAACTTTGACATATGCTTCATTTGTTCTTATTAGGGTTGGGTTTTAAGTACCATTCTCACATGAGAATTTACAGTTGCTTTTGTTCTTTCTGGCATAAAGGTACTAAAAATGGCCAATTTGTTGGTTGGGAGCAAAATTGTGGTAATCAGACAACTATGCAATGAAGTCTGTATCTTGCAACAAAATTATGAGCCATAAAATTTTCATATAACTAGAGGCATCAGGGCAGACCCTATGGAGGGTTTTCCATGCCTTCAAACAATGAGCACTGCTTAAAATCACTAATTTTGACTTTTGAGTATTGCTCATTAGAGTTTTTCAAATAATTTCTTGTTCGCACTGGTTAATCAATAGTCTGATCTACCATTAGTTGGATGCTTCACTGTTCTTCTTTTTCTTCAATATCCTCTGCATTATTCATCTTTAATTTCTTTAATTTTTCTAATTTAAGTGATACCTATGGTTCTGATTTGGTATGATGGTTGTTAATAATACCATACATTTTGCTTGTGCTCAGGTAGCAAGCCAGGAGACATATGGAACCCTAGGCGCTATTGTCAAGAGCCAAACTGGTAGCCGACAAGTTGGTTTTCTCACAAATCGGCATGTTGCCGTTGACTTAGATTACCCAAATCAGAAAATGTTTCATCCTTTGCCTCCAACACTAGGACCTGGGGTATATCTTGGTGCAGTGGAGAGAGCAACTTCTTTCATCACAGACGACCTTTGGTACGGCATTTTTGCTGGAATAAATGCAGGTAAGAGGTTTAAAATGTTTGTGCCAGTAATCTGCAGTTAACTTCTGGAGATAAACTTGAATGCTTCTCTTTATTGAGCTGCAATAGCCAAACTTCAGCTCTCAATTGTTCTATCAATGAAATTTTACTCAAATAAAGAAAACCATAACCGAAAGGGTTTAAAGTAGAGTTTCAAAGACTTCAATAGGATGCATAGAAACACTCATAGAACAAATCTGAAAGAAGTTTTCAGTATACCATTTTCCTTGACTGACTTCTCTACTCAATTGAGCCATTTAAATAACCCAGCATCACCATAAATCTCTTCATTTTTAAATAAAAGCATGGGAAGGTTGTATTATGGAAGTGAAGATAAACAAGCTGTCCATTAATCCAAGAACAGTCAGAATTTACAATCACAAGAGGAACAGCTCCAAAAATAAAATAAAATAAAATAAGAATCTATCTAGCCATATGAGAACAATACTGTTCGAAAGGCCTTGTTTTCTCCATACTTTTTATAATTGCGTAATGGTGGCAATATGCTTGTGAAACAAACAGTGTTTAGTTGCAGTTGGATCAGTCCACATAATAGGATTTCATCTTGTTTCCATTTGGTCATCGGTTAAGTCAGTTTGACCAAGTAGGCACTTATTCAAATTTTAAAGACGCTTCTCCAAATTTTAAAGATGAAGTGTTTTGCTAGTTTATGTTGGCTTAATGTATTTACAAGCTAGATATCAGAAGCTTCATCGTTATTTATTTATTTATTTGTTTCCCATTTCACTCCCCAACTCCTTTTTATCTTTTATGCTGTTTAGGGTGGTCAAATAATATTGGCCACTTTTACAGTTTTACACTGACGATTTCATAATACTTGCTATGATTTGCTGCCTCCACAGAGACATTTGTGAGAGCAGATGGGGCCTTCATCCCTTTTGCTGATGATTTCGATATGTCCACTGTTACTACATCTGTGAAAGGCCTCGGAGAGATTGGTGATGTCAAGATTGTAGACTTGCAGTCTCCAATAAGTAGCCTCATTGGGAAGCAAGTAGTAAAGGTTGGAAGAAGTTCTGGCCTTACAACAGGAACTGTGTTGGCCTATGCCCTTGAGTACAATGATGAGAAAGGCATATGCTTCTTAACTGATTTTCTTGTTGTCGGTGAGAACCAACAGACTTTTGACCTTGAAGGTGACAGTGGAAGCCTTATTTTAATGAAGGGTGAGAATGGTGAGAAACCACGTCCAATAGGGATCATTTGGGGTGGGACTGCTAACCGTGGCCGACTTAAATTAAAAATTGGGCAGCCTCCAGAGAATTGGACTAGTGGGGTTGATCTTGGACGCCTACTCAACCTCCTTGAACTTGATCTCATCACAACTGATGAAGGGCTTAAAGGTTTGTGCTTCTAAAATGACCCTTTGTGCATGTGTCCTTTCTGCGTGTGTGGGTGGGTTGAATTTAATTCTCATTTGAGGAAAAGAAACTGATTCAACGTGATAAGCACGGGTTAAGATGTAGAGACATAGTAGTCTTACCATAAGTCTAGAAGATTCAAAGATGAATGCGCAAAAATTGACTGGTGAACTGAGATATTAGGAAGATTCTGATACATCATGTTTGTGTATTTTTGTTATTATCAGTGGCAGTGCAAGAACAAAGGGCAGCCTCAGCAACAGCAATCGGCTCCACTGTTGGGGATTCCTCACCTCCTGATGGAATGCACTTGAAGGACAAAGCTGAAGACAAATTTGAGCCTCTAGGTCTTCAGATACAACATATCCCAGTGGAAGTCGAACATCACAGCCCAGAAACCAATCCATCGCTAATGGAAACTGAGTTTCATCTGGAAGACGGTGTCAAGGCTGGTCCCAGTGTTGAGCTTCAGTTTATTCCAAGCTTCACTGGACATTCACCGTTACATAAAAACAATCCATCAGATAAGGCCAGCTCAGAGAATCTGGCTTCATTATGGAATGGGTGTGATGAAGATATTTGTTTCTCCTTGCAATTGGGTGACAACGAAGCCAAGAGGAGGCGTTCGGATGCTTCAACCAGCAAGGAAGAATCGAAGTAACTTATAGCTGCGATCCGAGCTGGGTGGGTGACTTGTTTTGCAACAGGAAGGTGTTATGTTGATAGTAGCTAACTGCAGGCTGCGACTACAAAATCTGCGTGTTGACTTTGTAATTTTGTTTGTCGTTTTGTTTAGCTAATGTATGCAGTAAGCATTTTCATTTTGTGTCTTCGGCTGTTAAGCTATGCTGGATGTTTGAATGCTCAAAAGAAACATTGCCTCTTATCTTTGACAATGACTTGCCGGTTCTATGCAATGCTGTTACAGAAATGTTAAACCCAAAATCTTAAACTAATGGTAGCCCAGCAGTTCTCTTAACTTTTAATTTATGTTTTCAAAATTAAGTGAAAGCACTCAAAATCCGGTCAATATGTCTTGGATTTTCAGTATTTCTTTTGATAATTGTTATTCATTAAACTTTAAGCTAATTTACCCTTGGGGGCGTAGCTTAGTTGTTTGAAAGGACTTTGTGCTCGTGGTCATCTGAGTTCGATTAGAAACAGGGGATGGGGATTAGTGTGAAGAAGAATATCATCAAGATCCGCACCAGTTTTTGAAAAACATTTTTTGTTTCCTTTGTTTTATAAAACAACAAAAATCAGCACACATATATTAAACTATACCCATGAGATGCGAGGAGCCAAAGCAAGTTTAGCCGCACTTGGGCACTAGAGATGATAATAAAACTAACAAACAAAATAATAATTTAATTGTTGAAATAAATTTTAAATGTCTAATGTGGATGCATTGCTTCATAAAATTATTTTCAACAATTTATCAACCCAATTTGGTAAACCATGACTGTAGTCTACAAAGATACATAAATGAATCACCTATTTTATTTGGTAAAATAAAATACAAGAGATCTGAGGTTTAATTTGATAAAAATCAAGAAATAAGGATAATTATTATTACAATGAGATTAGGAGGATCAAGTACCTCTGCTCATCTTGTAACTCACAAACTCTAATATCCACCAATTTTAAAGATAATAAATAAATTGGATCAGAAAGAAAACAATTCCATTATTGTTGACAGTCATGAGTCATGATTAATCAAAATTTGAATGCTTTACATGAAAACAAATTATAAGACTCAGGGAAACATTTTTATTGTCAGGGATGATCATTAATTGATGAATTAATTGAACAACCCAAATCACATAAAATAGGCACTTGATCATAAGAAGCCAATGAGTTAAAAAGAAAAATTATATATATTATATTCAACAATAATAAGAATGCGCAATGGAAGAACTAAACCATTACATGAAAAATAATAACCTTACTAGCGCATATGAATGATCTAGTTCTTGAACAAGATCAAACGGCCGACATAAAGATTAATCCCTCATGATCATCATCATCATCATCATCATAAGGCATAAAGATCAGCAAGTTCCTCCAATGAATCCAAAATGAGATTTGGATCAGCATTTTCAAGCATCCACAAGAGATGATCAAAGAGAACAACTTCACACTTAACCAAAATAAACTCTCCTCCATGCTTTTGCTTTGATTTTTCAATAAGAGCATTCAACAAAGGGTGGTTCAAGTACTTGGAATTGATAACATAACGTTTTCTTGTGCTACCAACAAAAATTGTTGCATAATTTTCATCCCCAGCATGCTTCATAATTTGCTGATCACCCCATATTTCATCTCTTGTTGATTTGGACCTCAGGCTGCTATATGAAGATGATCGTCCTAGTTGCCTTGACAAGCTCTTGCATTTTCTCAATAACAAATTGATCTTCTTCATTGTAAAATTTTCTTGGGAAAAGTTATAATTTTGAAGTAGAAATGAGACTAGAGAGAGATGGGAGACTTGATTTACACTCAGGATTGAGAAGAATGGTACTTACTACTTAAGGGTTAGGAAGGGTGGGTGCAAAGTCTCTGTTTTCCGGTGCTAGAAAGTGTGGGGTCTAATTTTAGTAGCATCCAAACATTTTTATCAAACGAATGACATAAACAATGTCACAAATTTATTTATGGGTTCATGGTATTGGGGCACAAAATGACATATAAAGTTCCGGTCATAAGTCAGCACTCATTCAAGTGTGTATATATATATATATATATATATAGCCTACTTGCGCATTGTTTAAACTTCATACCAATTTAAGCAGTGAGGGAGCCACAAATTTTAGTTAGATTGAATTTATAATTCGGATTAAGTGAGCTGAAAAATTATTGTAAAGAAAAAGACGGATCGTAGCTATGTAATTGTTGATGAGTCGCAAAATGAATCATTTAGTTTACTTTAGGTTATGGTATCCCTTAAAGAGCTATATTATAGGTTTTCTATAGGAAAAATTAGGTCGGTATTTGCATGGCATAACAAATATGCCTTTCGGTTTGTCTCATGGCATGATTAAAGTGACAATTTTTTGTTTTTTCTTCATGAAGATGATGATTTTCTTTCTTTTTCAAAAAGAGAATATTATACATGATGATTCAAATGAGGATACCCATCATATGTAGCACAAATCAAAGATTTTTTTTTCCGATCTTAAATTGTTGTAAAGAGAAATTGATTCCCATTTGTTTTTTTATTAGAAACGGTCAAGGTCAACCCATCAAAACTGTCCCTTTAGAGATAATGTTAGAACTTTAAATACAATTGCAAAGACAAAATCATGAACTTAAAAATCATAAAATCAATTTAGGTACTATAGTTAAAAGAGTGATATCATGTGAAGGTTCAAAAGCGTTCAATTATTCAGATATAGATGACTAGAGAAGAAGTAGAAAATTATATCTATTTAATTAGTAAGTTCAATCTGGATTCGTTATCCATAAAAAATACTTTTGTTAGTATTTGTGTTTAGAGAATTTTTAGATTTGGATTCTAAATTTCTCTTGACTTTTGAGAATTTAGTCAAAAGATTATTTTTTAATCATTTTGGCTTTTATTTATAGACGAGAAATGTGAAATTGACAGGAGATTTCCTTTTAGATCTCAATCTCCACCATCTGTTTTATTCATTTGATTTTATGCTGTTAGATCCAATAATTGTTTTCATTTGTATTTAAATTTTGAGCACATAATTTACTTAGTAATCACGTGATGGTTACTATTAATATTTTTGAGTTTGATCATTAATTATATTCACACTATTTGGATAGACTATTGTGTGATTATTGATCTCTAATTTATTATCAATATAAGCCATATCCTTATTTACTAGGATCAATATAATCTATATCCATTATACAAGTTAATAATATTCATCAGACATATGGTGTGGTGTAAGTGGTTATACTTTTTTGCACTCATATTATGGTAAGGGAGCCCCTAAGTTACAATCAGTGTATCTTATATTTTTTGTCTTATTCTCCTTAGCAAATATCATATGGGTCCTCTTAATAGTTCTTATTGCCAAGTTTCTAAAGTTATGGATGCATTTGTCTTCTTCCATCCCTCCTGCATCTATTCTTTATTTTTTCTAAGATTTTATTTATTTCTTTAAACATTAATAAATGATTATCAAATTCATATAAATCTATTATTTCATAATAAACTTCTGGTCCTAAATTTATTATTCCTGACCTTTCTTGTTCTAAAATATCTATTTTCTGATTAACTAAGTTTATATATATATTGATTATATTTTCTCATCCTAACATCATATGGTCTATACTATTTGCTAGTTCTTGTATTATATTAACTGCTTGGTTCATAATGTTTCTTTTTTATACCAGTAAATTAAGAATTTTATAAATTCGTCTATAAACTTCATTTTCTTTTCTATTAAAATTTCTCCTCCTGTAGTTTCTATAAATCTTTCTCTAAGTTCCTCAGTTAATTCAAGTTCTACGTTTCTTATATTATTTTTCTCGGTCTTGATGGTTCGAATTAAATTCTTTATTTCTTCTTTATTAAATACTTTTAATGTGTATAAACTATCAACTATTGATCTTATTGGATCCATTTATATATTTTACAGATTATTATTTTTATTTAAACAGAATCTTTGGCTCTGATACCAATTTTTGCCATTGCTTTATTAGACTGAAAACTGAATAAAAAAAACAATTATTATATAAACAATCAAAATATAAAAATAATAAATTATAATTCAATTTCTTCATTATTTGTATTTTCTACATCATTAATATAAGATGGGCCAGCTTCTTGGTTTTCATTTTCTATATATGCTAATGATATATCAATCCATTCATCTAATGTTAACATAATGATGTTATGTTTTAAATTATCTATTTCAATGTGGTTTATTATCTTTCTTTTTATTTCTTGAGGAATATTTAATGATAACACAGCTAATAAGTCTTCTGTTCTGACAAGCTCTTGTTTACTAAACAAGTATGAGTCTTGTTTGTATGTTCCTAAATTAAAATCTATTATCATCGTATAATCATTATATGTTATTCTAGTACTGGGATCTATCATATATTCTTTGGATTCGCCTAAATAAAATTTATGACTCATATTATAACAGATAATTAAACACTTCCTTTTTCATTAAAATAACATGCTCTTCCTCCATAAATCTCATCATGACTGATCATCAACAAACTCCCACCAACAGATAAGATTTGAGAATTATTACCTAATTTATCCTCGTTTCCTTGCCTTTCAATCCTTTTCCAGTGACCTGCAGCCTGGCTGTCCGAACTCCCTCAACGGTCCTCCTTACCTTAACGGGATAAATGGACTCGATCGGCCTTACTGTATGGATTTTGATTGTCTGGCTTAGAAATATTGAATAAGTTTAGGTTTCTCTTTTCTTTCTGTAGGGTTATTTGTGTTTGATTAGTAATGATTTGATTTTTGGAGTTTGAGCTCTAGAGTTTAGTTCTTCATTTTTGCAGAGAATTTGAATTGTTTGCAAAGACTGAATTATGGTGAACGATTAGCTCTGATCCGCCCTTTTTTCTTCTCCTCTTTTTATTTCAAAATTATCTTCTACAAGTTTCCACTATTGCCCTTGTATTATTGGGCTCTTCCATCATTGCTTACATCACTACATTATTACACTTAATTATTACAGGACTTTTTTTTTTTTGACTTCTTTGCTTTCTTTAAGCCTCTTTTTGTTGTTGTCGGCCATTATACTTTATCTCCTTTTGTTGTTGTCGGCCATTGTGCTTTATCACAAATCTCTTCTTGTCGGATAGCTGCCACGTGCCTTTATTTTGTCGAGCATCTTATCTCAATTACATGTTGTTTTATTTGTCGGCTATCCTTATTTCCATAAGCTGTTGAGCTTGTTGCATAGTTTCATTGCTGCTGGGAAACCTCATAGTGCTGATTTCGTTGATGAATTCCAGTAGGATATTTGAAGGTGTATGGCTATCTTCTGAAGTTACAAGAATATAATTCTGAAAACGAATAATTGTTCTAAAGTTTCTTTTATAAAGGTCTTTAGCTATGCTCCATATTGCATTTATTCCTCTAGCTCTACGGGTCTTGATCCATGATTTATTTATTTGAGGAACATTTGTATATTCAGTTCCTACCTCCATCTGGAAATTTTTTGACAAGTGTCCTATTGAGATCATATAAAAAGCTTGGTATTCTATGTTCTGGTGGTATTCTGGACTGATGATATAAAATTTTAAGTATATTGGTCTTTTTTGGGCAAACCCTTGAAACCTCTTTGACTAATAGCTCATCAAAATAAGCTATTTCCCTAAGGTCTGTATCAGGGTAAATTAAGTCGAGGTATCCGTATTTTGCTATTTTCCCAACAAGGAGTGTGTCTGCTCTTTTTATGACTATCATTCTGGGATACATATTTTTTCCTGGGGCTTTAAAGATTGTGTTTTTATGAGAGCATGTTGAATATAGTCATGTTGAAAACTGTTTATATTCTTCTTCTTTTGGGTTCAGAGGTAATAGTTTTTCCTCTTCTTCTTCTAATGGGGAATTGTTTATCTTGATGAACTTTTTTGGAGTAGTTGTTTTTGGGGATTCGACTTCTATAGTTATGTTGCGGCTGGATATTGGGTCAGAGATTGGTTCTTGCTGATGTTGTGGTCCACTACTGCTTCCTAAGTTTATTGGGCTAATGTCTATTGAAAGCCCTTTTGTTAGATCGTCTATGTATGATTCTAACAAATGTATGCCCTTTTCATGGGTTTCTGTAGCTTTCTTCATATAATTTATTGCATCAAGCATGTCTGATGCTTCGGCCTTGAGCCTGTGTATTTCTGTGTTTATTGCAGACAAGATTTTATTTGCTTCTGCATTCATCTTGCAAATTCTATGTTTCTGCTGAGAAAATCTGCAAGAAAATTGTTAGTTCCTTTGATATGTATAATCTTAAAATTATAATATGACAGATAAGCTTGCCATCTATGCAATCTTCTATACTGGGGTTCATTTGGTAATATTCTATTAACAAGAAAATTTACTTGAGAATTATCAGTTTCTATGATAAATTGCTTTTGAAGTAAAAATAATGAAAATTTCTTTATTCCTTTATATATTGCAAGGAGTTCTTTTTCACGTACTGGATAATTTACTTGTGCTTGATTGAAAGTTCCACTAGTATATCTACAAATTTCATTTATATCGGTTTTAAGTATTACTCCCCAATATAAATCATATGCATCTGTTTGTATTATTAAGTTATCCTTTTCATCTGGTAATCTTAAGGTTGGAAGATTTTTACATTCTTCTTTTAACTTTTTTACAGTTTCTGTGTGTTCTTCGTTCCATCCTCTAGTATTATTTTTTCTTAATAATTTTTGAAGTGTATTTCTCTTTTTTTATAGTTCTTTTATAAATCATTCTGCATAATTTAAACATCCTAAGAATTTTTGTATTTGTTGTTTATTTTCTAACTTATCTGGAAATTCAGTTATTTTTCTTCCTATATGATTCTGGAGTCTGATTCCATGTTTATCGAGAATCATACCTAGAAATTCTATTTTCTTATGTTCTATAACTGCTTTTTTACTAGACAGAACTATGCCTTCTTTGATACATATGTTAACAAATTCTTTTAAATGATGTCTATATTCTTCCAATGTTTCTGAAGCTATTAATATATCATCAACATAGACTATAATATAGTTATAATCTCTAAATATTTTATCCATTCTACTTTGGAAAATTTGTGGGGCATTTTTTAGTCCAAAAGGCATTACTAACCATTCATAATGTCCTTGTGGAGTGCTAAAAGCTGTGTAAGGTATACTATTTTCTTCCATTTTTATTTGCCAAAATCCTGATTTACAGTCAAATTTTGAATAATAAGTTTTATTTTTCACTAAATTTATTAGAACTTCTTTATTTGGGAGAAAGTATCCATCAAATTTGTATATTTATTTAGTTCTTTGTAATTTATTACCATTCTGGCTTTTCCTCTAACCTGTTCTGCTCTTTTCCTAACCATAAAGGCAGGACTATTATGTGGGCTATTACTATTTCTAATAAGCTTTAAATTTAATAGTTCTTTTATTTGAATTTTAAATTCTTCTTTATCTTCCTCAGTATACATCATAGGTTTTAACCTTATTATTCTATTTTCAATTAGTTCTATCTTTGCTTTGGGATGGTCTGGTTTCCATAATGCTAATGGATTTTCTTTAGTCTGGTTTCCATAATGCTAATGGATTTTCTTTATAAACTTGCTCGAGTTGTGATTTTATTGTTTCTAATTGTATATTATAACTTTGTCCTTTCTGTATTAAATAGTGTTTGTCATAAATATACTTATCACCACGCTGAGCTGGCTGAACTCGGTAAGATTTAAACTCTCGAGGGATACGAAGAATACGATTACAAGGGGTTTTTAAGGTGATCATATAAGGAGTTTGTTGGTAATATTGAAATTGTTGTATAAAATCATTTCCTAAAAGGATATCACAATCCATATTACTATATTGAAAGATTTGATTTATACGTACGATCTTACTTCCTAATAATATTTCAAAGTTTAGGATAGATTGATTTATATATTGTTTATCTCCTGTAATTCCAATAATTTTAAGTTTTCCATTGGATTCCCATTTATTAGATAAAAAGTCTTTCATGATAGTTATTTCACTACCAGTGTCAATTAAGGCACATGTATCTATATCTTTTTCTGTTATATTTATTTGTATATACACAGACATATGATATTTTATATAAGCTTGTTTTAACATGTTTCACATATTATTTTTTGGCCTTATATCAAGAAAGTTATCTTATTTGGTTCAATATTGTAATATTCTAAATCATTTAAAAAACTATTGCCTAATACTATATGTTTTTCTGGATCTGTAGTCATAAATGAGTCTATGTAACAGGCTACAATTATTCTAAGTCCTTCTATTATTATAGGGACTTTAACTTCTTGTTTGCAGATATATTTGTTTCCATTGAAATCAGTGTATTCGTAAGGGATTTCTTTTTCCTTTACTAAGAGTCCTTTATTTTTAGTATGGTTCATATAATTATGGCTTGTACCAGTGTCTAATAGTATAGGTATTTTTACTGTATAATCTATTCCATTAAAGTATTGTCCAAGTATTTTTATTACATTATTTGTTGGTACAGATTTGATTATTTGTCTATTAGTACTTAGTCTTCTAGAAGAACTTCCTCTTATTAAGGTTCTTCCAGCAAAACTTATAGGGATTATGGAATTTTCATTATTATTATCTAAAAATTGTTTTCTATCATCTATGTTTAATTCATAATTAATAGGTACTCTATAATCTTGGATTACTGGTTCTATAAATCTTGCAATATCTTCGCAATCTTTATTTATCTCAATATAAGGTTTATTGCCATATATTTCTCCATAATTTGAATTACAAAAACTATATAAAGCTGAATAATGTATTGTCATTATCCTATTACCTTCTTTCATTAAATTCTTTTTTAATAATTTAAAATGTAAGCTTAATGTTTCGTCTATATTTTTATCCTTTATATGTACACAATATCTAGGGTGACAAGTAAATAATAATTTAGTATAACATAAATTTCCTTCTATTGTTCCAAGATGTCCTATACTAGGATCTGTAAATCTTTGATCATGTAATGATAAAACTATGGGGCTATCTATTCCTTCTTTGAAGAGTGATTTTATTAAAATTTGTATTTCCGCTAGGTATACATATTGAATTTTTTCTTTAGTTGACTCATTTTTTATTTTTCTTAGTGCTAAGTCTATAG
Organism: Citrus trifoliata; assembly: GCA_018350135.1. Taxonomy (NCBI): domain Eukaryota; kingdom Viridiplantae; phylum Streptophyta; class Magnoliopsida; order Sapindales; family Rutaceae; genus Citrus; species Citrus trifoliata. The sequence goes on along the minus strand of CM031386.1, from coordinate 15,179,187 downwards.
ATCTTTTGTTTATTAAAATAAATCTAATATTACCTTCAGCTTGTGTAATTGTTACAGCTTTTTCTTGTTCATAATATTCGTGTAATATTATTCGTTTTCTTTTAAACATGTCTCTAAATCTATGGATTATTCCATATTCTGGTTTTTCCATATTTAATTTTAAAAGTTTATTATATTTTTCTTTGTTAAAGGTAGCAACAAGGCTATATCCACTTTTATTTTCTTCTTTCTCTATTTCATCTATTTCTTCTATTATTTCATTATCTACTAACTCTTCTTTATTCTGACTCATTTTCTGATTCTTCTACCATATAAACTTCTTCTCCTTCATAATCAGATAAATTATTTATTTCTTCTAAATCACTTTCTATATTTTTTAAGTCTTCTGCTAAAAGTTTAACTTTCTTTTTCGTACAATCTGTACTAATGTGTCTCATTTCTCCACAATTCCAGCATTTACATTTAGATTTATCTAATATTTTTCTTTGGTTTTTATATTTTCTTTTATAATACTTTCTTCCTGATTTTTTATATTTTCTTTTAAAGGTATTATATTTCTTATATCTTTTCTTTTTTATATAATTCTTTTTATGCCGTTTGTGCCGCTTATTAGGGATATAAATATAACATCCCCACTGGGTAGGCATTTCCGTCTTTTCACAACATATTTTTGTTATGTTTTTACTCTTTTTTATTAATCTTCTTTGAATACATATTTCACTTAATCTTGTATTTAAGAATCTTATTCTAGCTCCTAATGTATCGGGAAGTCTATTCTCACTATTATTAGTGTGTTTTTCATATTCATTAATGAAATATCCATTCCATGAGTATGGAAGTTTTGAATAGTATAACTTTTTATAAATATTTTGATCTTCATGACTCATAAATTGAGTATAATAATATTTAGAGAATTCACAAGTATATTCTTTTACAAAACACATATTACAGATCGTCAGATTTATTAATTTCATTCTGGCATCTAATTTATCATGTTTTGCTTCATTCTCTGAGTTTTGTAACCAATCTTCTCCTAGGAATTCACTGGCAATATATTCGATTATTCTTTCGATTCCTAATCCTTTATTTCTTCCTAGTGCTATTTTGGTTGAGTCTCTTATTAATTTTTGTGTATCTTCACTTAATCCTTTCCACCAATTAAATACATTTCCTGTAAAACTTGCTATTAGAATATCTGCGAATATATTTATTTTTTCTTCATCTGTTTCTACATTCCAATCTTCTCTGAAACCATTAAATATAAAAAATAATTTCATTTGCATTCCCCATTCTACTAAAGCTTTTCGGGGATCTGTCTTGCAGTCTAAGTCTAAAAATGTGCCTGCATTGCTTATTGGTACTAAATGGTCATTATTGGGTTGGTATTATTTTTTCCAAGGGGTATTTTTAATAGGTGGATAATACTCAAAAAATGGTTTATTTTTCTTTTTATTTGTTTCATATCTATGGCTTGGTTCTCCAATATCAGGTTTTAATTCTGGACCTCCAGCAACATTCATTTTTATGCAATATTCTTTTTCAAAATCTTCTAAGTCACTAAGGTTTATATCACTAAATTTTTCTGTTAATTCTTCTACTGTATTTTCTGTCATTCTGAATCACTGGGTGTTGCTTCTTTAATTTCTAATTTTTCTTTACCTTTTTCTTTACTTTTTAATTCTGCTTTTAATTTTTCTGATTCCTCTAAAATTTTTGGGTATTGGGTTTTTATAAACCAATCATCATAGCTTCATGTTTGTGGTTTTACAGTAGGCTTTTTAAAACTTGTTCCAATTATTCCTGATCTTAATATATCAAATTTTTCTATTTTTTTATTTTTCTTTTTATTTATTTCTATTGTAGCCAATTCTATTTTTATTTTTCCTATTTCTTGTTTAATTTCATTCATTTCTTCTTTGAGATTTAAAAGTATTTCTTTTAATTCAAATAATATAGTTTCCATAGAGTTTTAGGGTGTTAATAGATATTTTACTTTTTGAATGTATGTTACTTGCCACGTAACTTAGTGTAAGCCTTATGGTAATGACTGCATGTCCCACAGGAATGGTCCGATTAGAGGCCTGAGTTTTCTGGTCCTCTCTTTTATGTTTAAGTGACAAAATGTGTGCACGTGGACATTCACATGGCCCTTATGAGCCAATCAAAGTCTAGAAACATTGCTCAAAAGCAATGTTGGTGCATGAATTTATATAAATAAAAAGAATATATGGTGCCTGCATGGCCAAATTCATAAACTTTTTGATATTATTGGACTCAATCTGAATTTAATTTCAAGTAGTATTCCGATGGGCACGTTGGTGGCATATGCTATTTTCTGTGGATATTTTGGAAGCATTTGAAGGGATAGGGTCTTTTGTTTATTTATTCATTCAATATTATTGTATATCATCAAAATAGCATAGTCAATAAAAAAGATACATATAGACCGTTAACCTATTTAGACCATATCCTAATCATAGAGATATTAATTTATATTTTAAAAAAAATAATAATTAGTTAAATAAAGTTACTTGAAACCATTTGACCACACCATTAGAGCATATTAATATTAATTTGTTGTGTCTATTGTATGGGTATGTAGATTTTATCATAAGTTTTAGATATATGGTGGTTTTTCTCCTCCAAAATCTAGATTTACAATGATTGTGACAATTTTTTATAGCTTGTATGTACAATGATGTGATATCTGTTAGATTTGGAATCTCAAAATCTTAAAAATGCTAATTTTCAAGCCTTAAAAGTCTATTTTAATATGTCTATTGTTTTAACGGTCGATGAAGCCAACCAAATTAGTGGAGGATGATATAAAAGAATTTAAAGAAGATAACTAATTTTAAACTCTAACTTATTATATGCACTCAAAGTCAATTTATTGATAGAGGTATCCTCAATTTATTAAAAAAAAAAAAAAAGGGACCACAGAATGGTTTCGTCATCAAGCCCTTGGGCTGTCAACAGATAATTCTTGTATTATACTAATTATAGTATCAAAAATGAATTCTAGCTAAATTTAGTAAAGCCGTGAAGACAAGTTGAGCCCACCAAGTTTGTTAAACTGTTCACTATCTCATCATCCCAAGAGTTCCTGTTGTTGTTCTCTATCTATCCAAGGCAATCAAACACATCAAATTTGCTAAATTTCTGCCACTTGCACAAATTTGGTGAAAAAGATATAGTTGTAATAGAAAAGTTGAGAGCTCGTTTTCAGCTAGCTCTTAGATGCTTCAAAATCTTCAATTCAATGCTTCGTTGCTTCATCACCAATTCACCGTCACGTTGTTATACATGAAAGTAGTTATTCTTGAAGGCAAAAGAGAACAATTTTTTAAAAAAAAAATTACAACCATAATTTTTAATTTTTTTTTTTTACATCTTACTCAACTTCCAAAATAAAATTTCAGCATCAAAATATTAAAAGATTTGAAGTATCATGATAATTAAGGTTTGAGGAGTTTTATTCGGATTTCATGGCCGCCCTTAACAAAATATAATAGTAAATATTAGGGTGTCATTTGGTTTGGTTTGAATTAACCTATAAAATCTGAACTGGTTGAAAATTACAACTTGATCTGTGTGTGTGTATTATTTTTCAATTTATAATTTTAAAGTGTGAAAAACCTGGAATTTTAAAACTAAATTTCATAATGTTATTAAACCTCATAGTTTTAAAATTTTTTTTCAGATTTTTCTGGACTTTAAAATTCTAAACTATAAATCTCTCCCTCACTAGCTCACTCACGCCTTAGTCCTCACTCACGCACCGGCACTATCACGCCCAAACCAAATTCAAAATCTCTAACGGCCTAACCTTCGATAATCAGTAATTCATCTCTTCTTATCTTATTCCACAAGACCCACAACAATGGCACAACCCCCCTAGCCGTAGCTTGCAGCCGTCCAGCCGACGACCACACTTTGGCTCACTCACTCCCACAAAGTTAGACTCAGTCTGAAACACACCCACACTCCACCAACTCGACGCTGTCAATTTCATCCCACCGATGCCCATTCACTTCCAATCCAGCTCCTATCTCTTCCGTCTATGCTGTCACTTCCGATCCATCAAGTTTTGTTTTCCAGATTAGCAGTTTCATTCTATACATGCATGTTCCTAAATTTTCATACTTTGGATTGAACTGTTCTAACCCGAATCTAACCCTAACCGAAATTTGAACTCGAATTATCAACTTGATTCAATCTGAATTATGAACCCTAACCAAAGTGAACCGAATTAAAATTGGTTTGATTTGATTCAATTTTGCATTTTCAACTTGATTGGATTCAATTTTCTAACCCAATCAAATTGTGACCCAAACCGAAATCAAATAACCCGAACCAAAACCCAATTTACCCACCCCAGTAAATATGTTTATACAGCCCAATTATAGTACCCTTATAATTTGGGCACTATTAGATGGTTATAGAATCGATAAAGTCCAAAGACAAAAAAAAAAAGAATCGATAATGTCCAACCATCTAACTATGCATAGATTGTGGTTTTGACATGTGAAAATCCTTCATCAATGAGTGCCACAGACTAAATCTTTGACCATGAAAACGATTGATGCATGGATGAATAAATCTAAGCTAAATTCTTGTTTTTTATTTTAGGGATAATGAAGAGGATGAAAATGAAGCTAGTTCCCAACTTAGCTATTAAGTGAAAACAGCTGTGATTTTTCCAGTTGCTTAGAAGCAAAATCATCATCTATCACATCAACGATATTTAAAGAAGGGCCACAAAAATGACAAAGACACTTGAATCTTAAATTTGTACTTATCTGGAAAGAACTTTTCCTCTTTGCCCTCATATTCACTATATTTCTATTTGTACCAACAACTTATAATTACTTCAGTAATTTCAGGGTTCGTACATGTTACAAAGAATTCTATCAACATTTACCTGCTTTTGTCAAAAGCTTATACCCTGGTTACATGCATGCAACAACCTTCTTATGAATTAAAATTTTCCACGTAAGATGAGAGAATGGACACTAAAAACAGCTAAAGATGCCTCAGTAGGAGGGTCAAAGATCTAGCTAAATGCTTTTTGCTTTTCATTATAACTAACATAACCATTCTCTTTTTTTCTTTCCCTTGCCTTCAAAATGTTTTCTTGTGTAATTATACAACTGATAAATTCACAAATCATAAGAGCTGCTCATTTCATAAGCAAAATCTGCAATTCTTTCAAAAGAAGAAATGAAAGAATACTTCACCATGTGATATTGATAATCAGCTTTTCCATCCCATCACCTCAGGCCATGGAATTTCCAACAATCATTCTACCTAGTGCTCCATGTTTGACAGCTTGATTGGGTAATGAACAAGATAATAAATTCTGATTGATTGAGACTGCTAAACATTAAAACGAAATAACATCACATCTCCTTCTTGTACAATGTAATCTTTACCCTCAGATCTCAACTGTAAAAAAAAAAAAACAAAATTAGCTTGTGTTAGGCAATCTTGTAGGAGGCAGAAATAGGTTCTACATCTGCATGACATGTGTACATAGAGAGTGAGTGTGTGAAGGTAGATGTGTGTTGAGAGGGAGAGGGATTGAGAGAGAGAGTCTGGATTGCAGAGATAAGGTAATCCTTCCCCATCGATGAATAAATCACATTTCTGGTGATTGGCTGATGCAATCCCAGTTTAGTGGCATTTATAATTACAATTAAAAGTAAGATAAATACTAGCAGCTGTTAAACTGCTGAATCACATTTCTTCAAAATAAAGACTGGGTAAAAACATGAAGGAAGACAGCATTACAAGGACAGGAGTCATTTGACACGTCTAGTAAAGCATTGATACATTCCTATCTTCCAGTAAAATATGTCTAAATATCAATCCATCTGAATACACATATTGCCCCAGCCAAGAATACTGGTTACATTACTAAAATCTATTTCAATATTATAGCTTCTGACAATCAAAAAGTTTCAAATGTGAATCATAGAGTATCCAAGGAGTATCAATAGCCTTCAATATGAAATGAATCGGATATAGATCCTTCTTGAGAGATAATCAAGATGCCTATGTATTTGATTTTCCACAAGTGGAAGAAATAACGCAACATGTATGAGTTCCAGTGAAAATATTTATAAGATGCTAAATGCTCATGATAATGCAACCAACTCACAAGTCCTTTTTCTCTTGCTGCTGCAAGAGAACCAGCAGCAACAAAATCATCATAAGCCACCTGTTAAACCAAAATAACATGTTATTCCAGCAAATAGATATTAACAAACATTGAAAAAACTGCCACTGATTCCAGAATTCAGTTCTAGTACAATATGTTAATCAGAATGTATGTGTTGTGCATTGGCCGTTACAATACAAACTAAAAGAGTTATGGTCATTTAAAGCACATCCTGAGATTTTCATAGCTAAAACACCTTCTTATATTTACATTAAAACGCTCTAAAAACGTGCTAGCCTTCCACAATTTCTTTTTTATCATCTGCTGTTTAGAAATGCAAAGCACTGCTGCTTGTAACATTTCATGGCCGAAACACACAACCTTCTTTTTACCCCTTAAGAGATGGATGGGGTATTATCTCAATTTTCAATAAATCTCTACCAGAAAGGTCAAAAATCTCTAGCAAATTCAGTTATATTCCTCAAATTATTTGGTTAGCTCAGTATGAGAAATGTTGGTAATACTTCCTAATGGAATGGATTAAGGTAGCGTTTACTTTTCGAATTAGAGTGTGAATCATGCGGAGTAGAAATCCTGTGATTGAGAGTGTAGAGTGGAGTGAGAGTAGAATGTTTACTTAAACTGGAATGAGAGTGTGGATTACCAATTAGAATCATAATTATGAATTTACTTTATCTTGGATTGGGAGTAAAATTGTCCTAAATTACAATTTTATCCTTATAAAGAGCATATAGCCTATAATTAGAAATGAATAAGAAAATATATTTGTACAATAACCTATCTATTTTATTATTATTTTTAATGATGTAAATTTAAATTTTTTATTAATTTTATTTTAATTATTTACAACTAAAAATTATTGATAATGTTCATATGTTATTTTTTAGATTAGTTCAGGGCATTTTTGGAAATCAAAGGAGTGAGAGTGACACACCCACCTCCCTCTGGGAGTGGGAATCCAACTCCTTACTCCAAAAGTATGTGGGACCCATGGAGTAGAATTCCCACTCTCACTTGAATAAGCACGTAAACAATAGAGTGAAAGGACTCCACATTTCCCACTTCTACTCCAGTAGATAAACACACCCTAAATAAACTACTCAATGAGCAGCATAAAGTTTAAAACTCAAGATGCCATTAAATTACAAAGTTTACCCTATGCATCAACTGGACATGTAATCCTGTATACACTCCAGCCATGTCTTGCTCAAAAATGAAAATAAGATCTAGGATGGCATCAGAAAAGCAGATCAAAATTTCTGTCTAGGAAGGCTAAAATGCTTACAGTCTCAGCTCGAATGAAACCTTTCTCAAAGTCAGAATGAATAACTCCAGCAGCCTGAGGTGCTGTCATACCTGAATTAGAGCAAAGTAAAATTTCAGACCACAATTAACTAAATTAAGCAGCACTAATACAGTTCTTCTCCATAGTGGAACCAGACCAAGTCGCCCAAGAGAAGGAAGAAAGAAGTCTAACTAAGACTAATGTTTGTCTCTTTTGTTCTTCAACAAACAAATTCTTAGTTAACTAGTTGTTCAATTCATATCCTGCAACTAAACTATGAGTCTGACAATGATGTTGTTTCACGCTTGAAGCAACTCAAGAAGCCATAAGAGACATCTACGCCATTGCTAAGAAAAAGAGAAAAGGAGAATGGTGATTGGATTATGTATCAACATCCAGCAGAACCAAGCTAACCTGAACGTATAGTCCAGGCTTTTGTTTCCTGCAAAAAACATAAAAGCACTCTTTTTAAAAAGACTAATTAATATAGTGTTAAAGAAATTTGAGTCCAATATTATGTAGCTCACCTTTTCGCCAGAAGTGAAGTATGTACGTAACCCCAAAAGGCTATACGTTGACCTGATAAGGTTCCCTAGGCCACTCTCACTGACACCAAGAGAAGTCAAATATTCTACTCTTTCTTCAGATGGAAGTTCAGTTAGTTCTGCCTCGACCTGCAATAACAAGATTTTAGTTTCCTTTGCCAGTATAGCCATTAACCAACTTAGAACCGGTAGCACTCAACCTGTGCAGAAATTGTCACTATCCCAGATTGCAAGTCAGATGCAAGATTCATCACTTCATTGACATGGGGATTACTTCCAGGATCAGCTAGATCAGACTCTGCAACATTTGCAACATATATTATGGGTTTCATAGTTAGTAAGCAAAGATGCTTTATAGAATCCCTTTCAAAATCATTTAAAGTGACAGATCTCGCTGGTTTGCCATCCATAAGTGCTTGCTGAATTTTTTCAACGCAGCCTTTTCTGCATCCTCCTAAAATAAAGAATGCTGCAGCAATAAATTAAATATACCCAACTCTAGTCCAGTCCTAAAGGCTAGCTAGCCATTTTAAGAGTAAAAAAAATAATAGTAGTAAAATCAACACTAACCTTAAGTTTAGATTGTGAATCTTTTGCCTTCCCCTTTTTGAGCTTCTCCATTCTTTTCTCAATCTGCATTTCTTGAAAGAGATACAATTTAGCTTAATCAGCCACAGATAGGAAGCAAGATGTAATAACCGTTATCAATAATGAATTTGGAGTAAATGAATTCAGAGATTAAAAAATGATTACAAACTGGCACCTTTACCGTACAATATCAATGAAGGCTTCTTGCCAAGAAAAGCATCAGAATTTAAACCCTCGAAAAAAACTAAAAGTATCTGCTTAAACTGAATACATGCTAGAGAACTATCAAATGGGTCTGAATTATCCACAAAATATGAGTTCATGACTAGAATCTCTGTTCTTAAAAATAAAAAAAGAGCATAGAATTATAAAAAATGTCAGCATAATCCATGAATTATGAGTTCCAATATCGATGCAATTCCCTTCTAGTATGTTTCCTTTTCAGGGATTATAAAGGAGCTGTAACTTGGTACTAAGGCAACCTAAAGGCAAAGCAAACTACAATACAAATATATGTGCTTGCAAAATGTTAGCAAGCACACAAGGGATACAACAATGAGAAAGCCACTGAATCAATAGAAGAATGCTTAAATCTGCCCTCCCAAAACAAGTAAATCTAACTACAAATTTTTATTAAGCTCTCTTCTCAGTATAAAACCCTCAGAGCAGTCCAGATAAAACCAAAATGTACAAGAGAAAGTAACCGGATGATCTGAACAGGAACCCAAAGCTTTCGTAAAAACAACAGCTGAGTACAATAAGTTCCACATAGGATACCTGATCCAAATCTGAGAAAACAAGCTCTAAGTTGATAACATCAACATCAGACTTGGGATCAACTTTTCCATTCACATGAACAATGTCGTTGTCTTCAAAACATCGCACAACCTGAAAGAAAGAACAACAGACCTGTAATAACATATACTATGAAAGAATAGCTTAAATTTTCCTAACAAACTTAAGAAGAATTTATCAGGCATGATTTTCTCTGAAGAGATTAAATATTCATAAGTGATAGGTTATCTGATTGAATTTGAAACGAATGATTGAATGCAAATAAGAAATAGAGAAGAAAAGCCATAGTTCATGAATTAAAATTCATTAGCCATGTAGTGATGATTCACATTTTGTACACCTTATAATCTATGCAATGAATGCTTCTCATGCTGAAGAAGCCTAACCGAAGTCTATTTTATTCTTTTCTTCTTCCAGTTTGCCTTTTCTCCAAAAAGTTCAAACATTTGAAACTAGCTCGATTTTTTGTCGTTTTAGGTGAGAAATCCTTCCTGGATTATTAAAGGAAGATCAAGTCTAAATATTGTTGCAGTTAAAAATTTTGCTCAATCTCAATTATTCTGCATAAACCTTTGAAAGAGGAGAAAGATCTGTCTAAAGATTTTAAAAAATGATTTGCATTAAAGATAGGAGTCTCAAAATAAATCAATTTTGGCTAAAAGGGCTCTGAGGGAGGCTGCAACGATTTAATCGATTCAATCAACATAAATCAAGTATATGCAAACCACAAGTTTGCTGCAGAAGTGAAGACTAGGATGAAGGACAAAGATAAAATTTCTAAAACCAGAAAGAGGACCGATAAAGCAATCTCTTATGACCATTGGAAGATGAACAGGGCTGCTGCGGCAATACATATTTAGAAACATGCCATTAGAACAAGTAAATCAATGCCACCAATTTTGATCAAAATAAGGGGGTTTAACAATGCTTCCTTGTATTCCTAATGAACTCCCTCATAGAATTAGAGGATCACCAATATCAAGTAAAATAACAAGTGCTAGACTCAAAGAAATTACAGTTGTTTAGGGATGCGAAGTCGAAAACAACCATACAACGACGTAAATATGAATGAGGACAGACAAACCTGAAGAATGGAGTCCACCTCACGAATATGTGATAAAAACTTATTGCCCAACCCCTGCACCAACAAATTAGCGAATGGAAATTGCGTCAACACATGAAGACCTAATCTCCAAGAATAAGAAAAGAATTACTTGCACCAAAGAGGAAAACTGAAAGAACTCATAAAAGAACTAACAGAATGTCACGTCACCTCGCCTTGACTTGCACCCTTCACAAGTCCGGCAATGTCAACAAACTCTACGGAAGCTGGAACAGCCTTTTGGGATTTGCTGAGACCAGAAAGTACATGGAGTCGCGGATCTGGAACAGCAACAATCCCTACATTTGGCTCTATTGTGCAAAATGGAAAATTAGCAGCTTGAGCCTTTCCGTTCTCCACCTACAGACATTAATATTTAACACACTCGTATATCATCAATACTCGATAACAGCGACGAGAAAATTAGGGAAAATCGATCCAAAAGTAACCATTTGATAACAATTTATGTATTTAATTAATAGCGCTAAGTTGAAACTTGATAGATTATAAATAAATTAAATTTAAGAAAATTTAAACTGAGAAATTAAAAAAGAAGAAGGGTAGTACGTTAATGTACTTACGACGGCGTTAAAGAGAGTGGATTTGCCGACGTTAGGAAGGCCGACGATGCCTGCTCTCAAGCTCATGCTTATCTTGGAAGCGGAGGAAAATCTCCTTCTAGAACTAGTAGTAGTAATCCCCAAAACGCCGATTAAGTTTGCGTTTCGAGTGAAAAGAGACGACTCCACTGGCTTTGGAAGCAGTGTTAAGGCGGGAATCAGATAATTGCATGCCGCTGCTCTAACCATTTTTTATTTCTCTCGCTTTGTCTATCGAATGAATGAAAATAATGTCCACTGGTTAGTGTTGGGGATGCAACGGCCGCGATGTCAATATCGGTGCCCGTACTCGTTACGAGAGGATATTCTGGATAAAAATTTAGAGAAAATAGTCCCCTTCTTCTTCTTCTAATATTTCCTTTTATTTCTTACCATTCGAATATACTTAATAAAAAGAAAAAAACTACCTTAGCTATTTTGCGTCATATGAACGTACACCACTTTACTCATCATGTATGGTGGATAAATCCTTTAGATAAATATTAGTTATAATTTGGTGGTTGTTAAATTTAATTTTTGTCAATATATTATTAAATATTTAAATTAAAAATAAAAGTCTCTACCTTAGCATTTTTTTTGTTCGTTCTTTACCCTTTTTAACTAATTTTAACTTTTATTTTATAATCATTGTTTCTGATTGGAATAATAATTTACATAATTTACTAAATATTTAGTTCATTAAATTATTAAAATCTCTAAGTAAGCATTTAGAACAATGTCATCATAAATAGTCGTTCTGATTACTAAACTGCGAAGTACTAATATTTTTTACTTCAATATTTATTTGATTTATCTATTAATTTTAATTTTTAAAGCATTAAAAATTAAATAAATATTCAACAGTCAAATGAGTTTAGTGAGCTGAGTATGGACATTAATGCTTTATATCGAATTCGCCCGATCAATGAGTATAAAAAATTATACTCAAATCTGATTTTTTTATAAAATAAATAAAAAATGTCCAATTATCGCGAGCCCCTAATCATTTTGAGACGTGCATTCTCTCCCTCCATAATTATTTTTAGCCTTTGAATGCGATTGGTGATGCGTGGTATTTAAAAGATTCTACGGCTAAGATTTCCTTATTAATAAGCAGCCTTTAAATAAAACACATCGTTTTGAGCATTCCAAAAGTGCTAACGTACTCTTAATGGAGCACGACTGCGTACACATGATTAGCATCTTATTTAAAATTTAACACAATTTTAAAATTTTAGAAAATAATATACAACTTTGCAACTATAATATATGTTGATAATAAATTTATTTATTACAAATCTTCCTCGTCGAAGACTCCTTGACAGTATTTCATGAGTTAAAAACATTATATAATAGTTTCATGTGTTTGCTAATTTATTTTATTAGTATTATTAAAAACATCTTTTCCAATATACAAAACTGATTTATCACTTAATTTGTTGTAAATCTATTAATAATAGTAAAAATATTCATATAATGCAACACAATTAGCAAACATAAAATACATGATAAAATTAGGATTTTGAAATTAAATAAAAGATCAATTAGAAAAATTAAATATTAGAATTAGCTAAGCATTCAACTTAAGAATCAATGTTGAAAGACTAAATAATTGCACAAAATTACTTTTGTCCTAGGAAAGTAGGATGAAATCTATACATTGATTCATGACAAACAAATAAACAAGTGTGCTTTTAATTCAGAGCAGTCGAAAAGAACGAAAAAGACAATAGTGTAAAGTAAATCTTTTTTTCTTTACTTTATCTTAATAATCTTTTGTCTATATTTAAATTTTATAATGCTTAATAATTAATTAAATTATTTAGAATTAGATATTTAAGTTAGGCCAACATGAAAAACATGCTTAAGATATCTTTGGAAAGTATAGCCCTAGTAAAAAGAATATTTTAACTATCAATCTTTTTATGTTTCGGCATGTCAAAATAGTTACACAAAAGTAACGGTTCCTAACAAGTACTGAGTAATAAATGTAACAAATACTTCAATGCAAGCAAGGGTTCCTAACAACTAATTTCATAATATATGCAACAAATGGTTCCAAGCAACGTGTTTTGTTATGAATTTCATAAATTATAAGTAAACATCAATAATACTTGCTAGAAAGTCTTTAGGCCAAAATACACAACCTAGACCGTTAACAGCCATCTATTTGAAATTTATGTCCTTGTACATAGAAAAAAAAAAGATTAAATTTTATAATTTACGAAATAAGTGTATTTAATATAGATTTTTTTAATTTAGATAGAAAGTTCACATTTTCAATTCAAATGTAAATGTTTGAAAATAAAACATAAATTATTAAAAAATAAATAAATTAATTAAAAAAATTGAAATTAATAATATTTTAGACTGCAGACATTTAACAAATAAATCTTTAGTGTCAACGTTAAAGTTGTTTGATTCTAGATCAAGTAATGCTAGATTTTATGAAATTTGGTTATAAATTGAGGTTCGTTAAAATATGCCAAATGTTTTGTCACCGGTTAATAATCTTCATGCGTTTTGCACTACTTAGTGCTTTTATTGTGCGTACCATTACTCTTTATTTTATTTTATCCACCCCGCTGAAACATGAGCTAATTTATTCATTCGTGCAATGTAGGCCATCAAACGTTCAAGACCACAAATTCCGAAGCATGAGAAAATTAATTTTGGGGAAAAGAAATTTCTAACCCTAGGACCCGCTTAACAACCGTCTTGGAAAAACATTAATTTAGATAGATCGTCTTTAACCACTTAAATGATTTTGCTCTGCCTAATAGCCATCTGCTTACTTTAATATGTTTAAATAAATTGGGAGATTTTAAAATATTTATGTTGTATTATATTCACTCATGACATGTGTATATGAACTAAATATAATTATTTAGTATATGATTATTTTTCAAAATAAAACGCATATATATATATATATGCATATGAATTTATTTTGAAGATAAAGCTGCGATGAGTGATCAAAGGATATTGTTATTGGTAGTGAAGGTAGGATAAAATTATAAATTCATTATATGTTTTTGTGTATAAAGAACCTTGCTCTAAACAAAATATGTATTTAAAGTTAAATCTATAACTCTAATTAAAATGACAAATTATTTCTTTTAACTCAAGAGTATCATAACTATAAAAGATATAAACAGTACCTGAGTTATATTTAGGGACATAAGGAAAACAAATTTAAAAACTCTATTTTTAAATTAAAAAATCATAAAACTATTTTAATTTATATATTTTTGGAGTAGACGAGGTTAATTTATATATTTTAAATTAAAAAATCATAAACAGTACCAACCAAGCTATTCTCTCATCAATAATAAAGAAATTTTCTATGGGGCCATATATTATACAAGTGTATATGCCTTCATCATCTTCCTAACTAAGAAAAATCTTAAAACATAAACTTATCCACATCGTCCATCATCACCCTCTCTTCACCAATATCATGGGTCCCCATTTGGATCATCTTTCATCTCTACAATCACAAATTCATATTTATATTTCTAAAAACAACAAAAGCAGAACACAATTTAATAAACAAATAAATAAAACCCATTCTTAAAAAGATGAAATGATAGGTGATGCCTCTCCTTTTCAATCTCGGCCTTTTTCGTCTTTCCATCAAAAAGCAATGCCACTACTACGCCAACAGTAACGGCCCCGGCCCTTTGCCAAATCAAACTGAGGAGTCCAAGACCACTAATTTTTTTTTCTTTTAATATATCTCAAAATTTACCCTGTTTTTAGTTTTGGCAAATTTCTATAGAAGGATAAAATTGTTTTAAATAGGAATAAGTCCTGATATGACACGTAATGAGTTTTCCTCTTTAATTCCTCAACAAACTAACAAATAAAACAAAATAAATAAAATTAAAATAGACAACCAAATAAATGGAACGCATAATCCTAGAAAGAAATAAAATAAAATAAAATCATTTAAAATTTACTTTAATAAGAAACTTCATGTATAATTATCAATATAATATGATAAACCTTTTAACTAGTAATATTTACAAACAAATTAGTGCACTAAAAAAATAATGAATTAAAGACTTAAAGTCATTTTAGTTTCAAAAGTATTGTGTAAAATTTAAATTTAATAACATGAAAGACTTAGGGCCAGTGTGGGATTGCGATGGCCGATGAAATAAGCTGCTTCTGTTATATTGATGAAAAAAAATGATTAAAAAAGCACCTTAGTGTTTGGCAAACTGTACTGTTGTGATTGCTATTAGTTTTAAAAGTATAGTACATGTGTTTGATAAATTTTACTACAAAAATATTGTTTTGGTATATAATGACCAAAATTATAAGTTTAAATTCCCTTTTATTTTTTGGAGCATGTTTAATAAATTGTGTCAACATTCCTTTTTTTCTTTATAAAACACATAAAATTACATAAAGTGAAAATACTCAATTAAATAAAATCTCATGAAATTCATAAATTTTACATAAAATATGATAAAAATTTATACTAATACATAATCGAAATAAAATAAAAAGTAATATGCATTACATTCACATTTTACTTGTCACGATTTAATTCTCAATTTTTCATTATTGTGATCTAGAGTCATAAGTATTATAATACTCTTCTTGAGTGTAGGGTGGGCAAAAAAGCCCAGCCAGACCCTTACACATGAGAGTCTGGACACAAGTTTAAGAAAAAAAACTTGCAAACTTAACTTCTTAATTCATAAATCAATGATGATTCAAAAAAGTTAAAATTATAATACTAAAATCTTTTTTATGCGTTAATTAATTAAAAAAGTGTTTGAAGTATTATTTTTTTAATTTATTATTGATTATAACAACTTATTAATTATTAATTCACTCATAATCAGTGCGGTAATAACTTTCTTTTTAACATTGTAATATAGACTATACAATAAATACCCCCTTTGTCATCTATTGGAACCTGAAGCCCAATTCAATACTTATCACTATGGGACTGAACTCAATGTATCAAAATTGTAATCTAGACTCTTAAAATTTTATCTTGAATTATATGTCATCTGATGTGATAAACAACTTGGCCAAGAAGCTGGTGGCGTCACATGTTAATTAAAATTTACAGAAGCAATATTCTTTTTTTTTTTTTTAAATGGAGCTCCATGTGTTAATCGGGTAACGGAGGCGGAGCCTCAAAAAACTAAACAGTCAGGAGACACTTGCCAAAAACTTCAACTTCACCGTCCTCTATCGTCCAAGCTGTATGCTAACTAATACAATAATATTAGTTAATTTTTTTTAAAAAAAGATTAGAATTAAAATCACCATCGTTATCTCTTCTCTTTTCTTCTCTTCTCTTCTCTTAGGGTTCCTCTCTATCGTCTCTCACTCTCTCTTATAATTTTTGAGGGCAGAGGCAATAAAAGCAAAAACAATATTATATTATGTAGTTATAAGAAAATTAATTAATAACGTCAAAAGCACACAAATGAGACGACACTGTGCACAATTAACTGTACAGATCTTCTTCTTCGTCGACGTTTTAAAAACCCTATACATCAGATTTTTGACTCCTCAGGGTTTTTAGTACTCACTAGTTAAGAATTTAGATTTAGATTCAGATTTTAGCATTTTTCTTTTTTCTTTTTTGTTTCTTTAGATTTGGCTTTGATATAGCTGTGTTGTTTTTCTTGCGTTCTGTTTTGTTGAGGGCTAAAAGTGTAAATTATAGGTAACTTAGATATGGAAGGGTTTGATAGTGGGGGAAGTATTGGAAAAGCCCCTCAATTTGGTGAAAATTCTACAGGTTCGGTTCGTTTTCACTTGCTCAGCTTTTGCAGATTTTTTTTTTTTGGTTATGCAGTTATTATAATCTGGTGTTTTTTTTTTCCCTTGGAATTTTGTGATGCAGAAGATACAGTATTTGATGCATCGCAATATGCATTTTTTGGTAAAGATGTAGTCGAGGAAGTTGAGTTGGGTGGATTAGAGGATGAAGAAGATAATTTGCGGGCACCCACCTTTGATGAAGAGGAGTTTCTCTTTGATAAAGAAGAGGTTTATTGTTTTTCTGGATTGCTTTGTTAAATTTTTACTGTAATGATTGCTTTGTTAGGATCCCATATGAACAGATTTTTTTAATTGTTAGTAACTTTTCTGCTTTTTAAGTGGATGTTGTTATGTTTGGGTAAAGAGCATTTAACTTAAATTTTGCCGGTCTTTTTGAAAATGAAGATAGAATGTAACAGTGTTCTATGTGTTTTCTGCTCGCGTGGCTTATAATTGCTGCTTAATGGTTTATTAGTGATTAGTCTTTCAGGTCGTGTTGATTTATGTTGTTATTCACTTATTTGGTTGAATGCTCTTTGAAGTAGTTTTTAGGATTTTCATATGCCTTTTGAAGCTCATGCATGGAACTGTTTGTGATGCGGAGCACAATTGCTATTGTGGTTACGTTGTATCATGAAGTTAATGAATTCCCATATATTATTATTGCTTATAATAGACAAGCTGCGGTTGGATGAGGTTTCCATAAATGGTAAAGGATGTTTTATTTACTCGTTTGTGCGCAAATCGACAATCAGACCTTTTTCTCTCTCTCTCTCTCTGAGTTGCTCACTTGTATGGCTAGTCGAATACTTCCAAATATGGTTTCGAACTTTAAGTTAAATTGAAAACATTCGACTGCTGAAGTTTGTACCAAGACAACCAACTTTTCTTTATATTAATTGCAGGGTGAAGTTTTAAGATCACTATCAGATATTGACGATCTTGCCAGTACATTCTCAAAGGTTAGTCTACCATGCATGAAGTACAATTATTTTAGTTGATTGTAGCAAACACTTTGTATCTTTATTTATTTTTGGGGCACACCTATGTTGCAAAGGGTGTTAATTGCAACGCCCTCAAGTTTTTTGTTATTGAGTCACAAGTCTTCTGTACTTAATAATAAGTTTTTCGTTACTGGTAGTGAGCTGTTTGTTATATTAGCAAACTTATTTCTTAACTTAAAACGTGTTTATGAAAATTTGTAGCAAATAACGTAAAATATGTTTCCAGTGAAATAATTGTTTCTAAGAATGGAAAACGGGTGAGTGTTGCAACATGGCATTATTCTCAAATTTATTACTTGAAACTAGTAATCTTGGTTCTTTCTAATCTGGCCTTGTAGCAGGCTGTGAAGTCTCAAAACTAACCAAAGCTTAGTTAGTGGCTCTCTTCTTATTTGTTTCTTTCTATTCACTGAGTGCTCATGTATATTGTAAAAAATTCTGCTTTTATTATGTATATTATATATTACATCAGAGAATTAAACAATTGTTGAAATCAGTATCTTGATCTCCTTTTTAGGCATTTGTTTCACATATTTTCTTTCAGGAGTGGAGTTGGAAAAAACTTTTTTCCCTCCTTGTCTTTATGGTCTATGTTTCTTTGTTTGCTGCAGTTGAACACAGATGTTAGTGGACCGAGAGGTGCTGGGATAATTGGTGATTGGGGATCCAGAGAAAGTGAGTACAACTGGATGTTTTACATAAATTTTTTGCAATCTGAACTGGTTTTTAACCCAATCAATTTATATGAACTTTAATATTCTTGTCGCCTCTTTTATTTTCAATTTCTGTAGTGTTTATTTGTTGGTATAAACAAGAATTCAACATTAATAATAATGAAAACTTCTCTCTTTTATTTCTGAAAAATTTGATGTGGTCTTGGGATTGCGTATGATTTCATCAAATTTGAGGCTGGTTTTTTAACCAATGAGATTTTTAAGTATTTACCTTATGAGATTGGTTTTGATAGCCAATGAGATTTTTAAGCTTTTAGGCAACCAACGAACTAGGACTTGCCTGATGGTTTTTCAATTACAACACTTCAATTTTCTGTTCGGGCTATAACAGATGCTGGTTTCTGCTAATTTAATGATGACTTAATAAGCAAAGTGATTGGCATCATCTAATAAGTGGCTATATATCTTCATGTGTAAATATCTGGGTGCTGTTTCAAAATGATTCTCTTTGATCATTTCTATGAGGGACCGAAGAAAATGTAACCGAGAAACAATTTACGTGATCAATTAAGTGTAACGTTTGACATTTATGAACTTGTAAACAATTTTGGGTTCTATATGATATATTGAGAAGATTTAAAAAATTATCTAGTTCAACAGGTCATTGCGTTTTGTGGAGAAGCTTGGCTCTATAGTGATATCTTCTGCTGCTTGTGCCCAAATTTTAAAATGTTTCCTGGTCAAAATTTGATAAGTACATAGACTTGACAACATTTAAAATCCACAGTTGGTTTCCTTCTTTGTTGGTACTCCATTAATTTGTAAATATTGGTAACCTTGCTGTTGTTTAGGTTAAAAGAAACAAAATTTCACGTGCCTGGTAGTGTAGCAATTGTATGTGGTTTGGCTTGGAATTTTTAACTATATCAATCTCTTCTCCTTTCACCAGCGTTCATATCCTTCCCTATTATTTTCAGTTGGCTATCTTAACATATTAGTTTTTGTATTGTAAATGTCTGGGCTGAATATAATCTGTTTCTTGTTCAAGTGACAATATCTTTGTTCCCATTGTAAATGAGCGTTTTTTATATTTGGCACAATCTGTATGTTCTAGTTGTAACGTGGTTCTTTCAGGTTCATCTGCTGCTGAATGGGTCCAAGGAGATGATTATCGTAATTTTTTGGAGCAGCAGATGCTCGACACTGAAGGCATTCCAGAGGGGAAACGGTGGTCATCACAACCATATTCTTTTCCTCACATCACAGAATCAAGGCCTCTGAGCAGAACGTCTTCATACCCTGAACAGCAACAGCAGCTTCTGTATAGAACGTCTTCATATCCTGAGCAGCAACAGCAGCTGCAACACCACCACCATCATTTCTCCAGCGAACCAATTCTTGTGCCCAAGTCGTCTTTCACTTCGTATCCTCCCCCAGGTGGTAGATCTCAGCAGGCTTCTCCAAATCAACATTCCGGCCACCTGAATGTTCCATATGTTGCCGGTGGATCCCAATTGTCATCTTCACCAAACCTCTCTCCATTCTCTAACTCTCAGCTGCAAATGGCTGGGTTACATCATGGGACACAGTATGGTGGAAAGTTGCCTCAGTTTGCTCCTGGTCTATCCATTAATAGCCGTCCAGCTAACCAGTGGGCAAACCAGACTGGCTTATATGCTAGAGACCATTCTGGTCTTGTGAACAATATGCTGCAACAACAGCTATCTCATCAAAATGGGTTAATGCCTCCCCAAGTAATGCAGCAATTACAGGCACAGCAGCACAGGCTGCAGCATCCTGTTCAACCATCATTTGGCCATTTACCAGCGATGCAATCTGAAGTATTTAATTCCCATCTTTCTTCTTCTCCATCCATGATGAACAACTTTGAGGCAGTGTTTGGCCTGGCTGACTCAAGAGATCTAAGACCGAAATCAGCTCAGAGAAGAAATGGTGGGTGGCCACAGTTTAGATCGAAATATATGACGGTGGATGAAATTGAGGGTATTCTTAGAATGCAGCTTGCAGCAACACACAGTAATGACCCATACATTGATGATTATTACCACCAGGCCTGTCTGGCCAAAAAATATGCTGGTGCAAAGCTTAAACATCATTTCTCCCCAACACACTTGAGGGATCTTCCTCCACGAGCACGTGCAAATACTGAGCCACATGCTTTTCTCCAGGTTGATGCTCTTGGGAGGGTTCCATTCTCTTCAATTCGTAGGCCTCGCCCTCTTCTTGAAGTTGATCCTCCAAATTCACAGAGTTCTGGAAACACGGAGCAGAAAATTACTGAGAAGCCCCTGGAGGAGGAACCAATGCTTGCAGCTCGAGTGACAATTGAAGATGGTATTTGCCTTCTCCTTGATGTAGATGATATTGATCGTTTTCTACAGTTCAATCAGACCCCAGATGGTGGAAACCAGATGAGACGGAGGCGGCAAGTCCTGCTGGAAGGGTTAGCAGCTTCACTTCAATTGCTTGACCCATATCGCAATAATGGCCACACAGCTGGGCATCCTCCCAGGGATGATCTTGTGTTCTTACGAATAGTCTCTCTGCCCAAGGGCCGAAAACTCCTGGCAAGGTACCTTCAGCTTCTCTATCCAGGTGGTGAGCTCATGAGTGTAGTCTGCATGGCCATTTTTCGTCATTTAAGGGTCTTATTTGGAACTCTGCCCCCTGACTCGGGTGCAGTTGACACTACAAATAACCTGATGAGGGTTGTTATATCATGTGTTCATGGATTGGATCTTCCTACACTTAGTGCCTTCCTTCGAGCAGTGGTTTATTCCTCAGAGCAGCCCCCACTTCGTTCTCTTGGAAGTGCGGCCGGGGATGGGGTTACCCATATCTTAATGTCAGTACTTGAGAGGGCAGCTAAACTTTTGAAAGATCCCCTTGCAGCTGGCAATTATGATAACAGTCGCTCAGATTGGCAAGTCATATTTAATGAATTCTTTAACCTTCTCTGGAAGTATTCAGTAAGCAAATTTGAAAGTGTCATGCAGTCCCTACGAATGCAAGTACCATCTGATGTTATTGATGCAGGGGAAGTTGCCAGAGCTATTAAGAGGGAAGTGCCAGTTGAACTCTTAGAGGCAACTGCCCCTCTCACTACAGATCACCAGAAGCAGTTGTTATATGAGTTTTCTCAGAGGTCCTTGAAACCTTGATGTAGTTGGATTTAGCAGTCATTTTCTAAGCAACAGTAGAGCATAGACTCATTGCTGAGTTTAACTTAATGTGAATGAGAATCACTAGGGGGCCTCTGAGACTAAATTTTAAAAAGACAAGGAATGTGCAACCTGATTTGACCTCTAGACAATTAGGCATCTGTTCTAGATTCATGCTTTGCAACTCTGGGCGAAGAAATGAAGCAGTAAGCTAAGGTGAAGCTTCCTTGGAAACTATCATATGGTCAATTGACTGCAAAAACTTTCAGATTTACATTTTTGTTTGTTTTTAGTTAATTCTATGTTGCTGCTTGGGCAAAAGTATGAGCAGATCTATGTGTATTATGTTTGAACTCAGCTGGGATTTATTTCTGTTTTGGTTCGTCCGTCTACCTTTTGCATGGGGTTTTATTTCGATGCTTTGCTGTGGAGTTCTTGATACAGAGATTTAGTGGGTTAGTTTGTACAGGGTTAAGTGCAGAAGACTTTCCCGCACTCCTGTTCTATTATTTTCCAAGGAGGTGGGATGATATTATGTTGTCTCTGTATTTGAAGTAGGCGTCAGGCCATTCTGCCCAATCTTAAATGGCAATAAAGCCAAGCAGATGTTGGTTGTAGTGTTTTCAGCCAAGCAGATGTTGGTTGTAGTGTTTTCAAACAGATAATCAAGTTGCTTTTTGAACTATGAACCAAATTTATCATGTTACAGTGGGTTGTTATAGCTGGTCTTTGTTTAAAACTATTATCTTGTAGATTATGAAGGAAATTTTCAGGCTTCGAATAAATGTTCTTTTTATGTTTCGAAATAGGGTATGGGTTCAGTGACTTCAATCATTATTTTTGGTTCATGCAAGCAGAATGTTATGCTCATGTTCATTTGGGTTGTTTCATTGTTCGTTTATTTGTTTAGTTTAGTTTAATTTTTTTGTTTTGTTTTTTTTCCCCAATTCAAATTTGAATCTGGAGGTTGATATAAGTTAAAAATTATTTGAATTTTATCCTCCCTATTTTTTAAGAGAAATAGGAAAAAAAAAGGGCATCTGAAGAAGCATGGTAGCTCTCCATTCAAAATGGTAGTCCCCGGGGGCCAATATTTTGCCATTCAAATATTTTACAAACTAATCATAAATAAATTAAATATGTTTTAATTGATTAAATAATTTTTTGTTGTAGAAGTTAGCAATTCGGCTTATAGCCTAAGGTCATGTTTGGGAGCAAGATAAAGTGTGAGATCGGACTAATTTTTTAGCTAAAACATCTAATTTCATGTTTGGCAAACTCACTCAAATTAGATTAAGTGGATTAATTTTTTTTGAGAGAGATTAAATTTAAATTTATTCCTAAAATTGATGGATTAGTTATCCTAATTTTCACATGGGTTTAAGGAGAATCAGATTAAGGTGGCGGTTGTTTTTTTGTCTGAAATCTGAATAGATCTGAATTATTCTAAATTCTGAATAGATCTGAATGTCTGAATCTAAATAATATGTTTGTTTTTTTGTCTGAATTTCGAAAAATAATTATTAAGTTGTTTGTTTTTTTCAACTTAAAAATTAAAAAATATGTACTTTTACATTGTATCCTTATTAAATTTGAATGTCAAATAAATAATATATTAAATACTACAATATTTTAACATTTATATGTAAAACTATATTTAAGTGAATACATAATAATTTTAGAATTTTAATAAATAAAATACCATAAATTTTAAATTTTATTGTATATAATATAAGAAAGAAAAAAAACTAAAAGATACTTGAAACAATTGATTTGCCATTTCATCTCGAAATTGTCAGATGTAATTTTGATTTTCAATACTTGAGGAGTTGATACCAAAGTGAGAAGAGATTTCATGACGGCTAAAAAAATAATGATGAGATTATTATGTGAGGTAAATATCTATGGGTGAGTTTTGGGATAGACATAAAAAATAAATCATAAAGCAGGGATATTTTTGACATTAGAAAGTAATTGACTTAATTCAGATGTCTTTATTAAGTAAAAAGCTAAAAAAATTGGCTTATTTTATTAAGTTAAAATTATCTAAAAAGTCTCATTAAATTATAAAAACAAACACCTCTAATTAATTTAATTAATTAAGTTAAGTCATTTTAAGTTATTAAGTTAAAAAACAAATGCCACCTAAGTATGTTTGTCCTTTTATAATTTCTTTTTATTTGTGATTTATTTTTTATTTACGTATTCTTATTAATTAATTAATTAATTTATTTTTATTCATGATTCCATAAAAATTAAGTAATTTATTTTTTTTATTTTACCTATGAAATCTTCTTTCATTTATTTATTTGTATTAATGTTTAATATTAAAATAATTAATTAATAGTATATTATATGTATTAACAAAATTATTGTTAAGAAACATCCCATTTATCATTTGAATATTATGTTAAACATTAAACATTTGATAAATAATTAATTATATATAATTTTTTAATAATATTTTATTTAATAGGAAAAATATACATCATATATAAAACACATATAATTTAAATAAATTTAATTGTTCAAATTAAATATTATTTAACTTTACTTATATTTAATTTAATATAGTCTAATTCGATATTAATTCTATATCGTACCAAACATAGGGCATCACTATATATAATATAGTCTAATTCAATCCAACCTAATTCAATCTCGTTCTTATAGTCAATCCAATTTAATCATGCATGCCAAACGTAGCCTAATGGACACGGGATTTGATAATGTTGCAAAAGTTGCATTAAGGTTTTAATTAATGTTGTGCAATGTCTTTCGTTTCGGAGTTTATTTCAATCATTGTTGGGCCCAAGCAGAACATACTCTTATGGCATATTTGGTTTGAAGAAATATAAGGAGAGAAGAGAAAAGAAGGAGAGGGGAAAGA
The DNA here is from genome assembly GCA_018350135.1 of Citrus trifoliata. Taxonomy (NCBI): domain Eukaryota; kingdom Viridiplantae; phylum Streptophyta; class Magnoliopsida; order Sapindales; family Rutaceae; genus Citrus; species Citrus trifoliata. The sequence continues at coordinate 15,154,543 of CM031386.1, read as the reverse complement.
AATAAGAGTAAAAATATAAATTTGATGTTCAATCAAATAGTAAAAATGAGATTGACCCCCTTTTCACTCTTTTTTTTATTTGAAAAGTTCACTCATTTTCTCTCCCTCTCTTTCCTTTGTATTCCTATCTTCTCCTACCATTTCTTTTCACCAAACATGGACTTAGGGTGTATTTAGAATCTGCTATTACATGGTATTAAAATACTATTCAAATTAATTTATTACAAAGGATGTGCTTGACAAAATTTGGGAGTTCATTATGATGCATTATAATGCACTGCAATGCGTCATTCACGTGCATTATACAAAGTTACAAACCTGAGAGAATTTTGAATTTGTGTAATGTATTTTTTGCCTTTGAATTGAGTCAAAAGTTAATGCCTCAAAGTTTTAACTATTATTTATTTTTATTAAATAAATAAAATGTAAAAATAAATTATAATATTATTTTATCTAATAATACTATATTTTCTTATATTATTGTATAATATTATATGTATATATTAATAATTAATATAAAAATAATTATGTAATAATTAATTAAATTTAATTAATAATAAATTTAAATAATATTAATTTAATATTAATATAGTATACTATAACATCAACACTATACAACAATATCATAATATGATATTATACAATACAATATAATACAGTACATCTATATTAAATAATATCATATACTAAGTGCACCCTTAATGTAGTGTGTGGCCTTAAGCACCATATTTTGTAAAGCTTGGGCTAAGTCACCTTGAAATCCGAACTTGAGAGAGAAACACATACAAAATATTTGATATTACTTTTGGGAGATTGCATGGTAATTTTAAAAAGATAAAAATTAATTTTAATGTTTGCTAATTTTTTAAATTACTTTTATAAAATTATTTTATCTTACATTTTGAAAAATGGGTTAGACAATTTCTAGTACAAAAGTTGCTAAGTAAGTCTATCAAACTTCTCAAACTAATTAGGCAAAAATAATTGCAGAAAAACTAGAGAGAATAGAGAGGGAGCAATGTAGCTAAAGTAGATTTTATTTTTTGAAAGAGAGAATACAAGATAGTTTTATGGGGAAGGTTTGTCCATTCTAGTGCCTTCCATAAATCTTGCGCAATTTGCCTAAATATATACATATTTTATAAGTGCAGACATGTAAAGAAAACTCTAAATATGTACGAGTGCTAGAATATGTTGGAAAATTTCGGCTCGGATTTGGGTTATTGGGCTTGAAAACTTGGGTGGACCATTACTTAGTGCACCTTAGCTCGTCTTTTAACACATTTCGGAGTGCCAGTTTAACCTCCTTTACTAAGAAAATCGAGCGGCCGGTAACATGTGGCTGTTTTTTTCTTCATTACACACAAAGATTGGGTACTTGTTTTGCGTTCAACAAAAGTTCCGATTTGGTTCTAACGTCTAACTTGGGGCTCAAAGCGGAACTTAATGAAGAGAAATCAGGCTTAAGATAGAAATTGGTTTTGAGAGAAGGGGAAAAAAAAAAGAAATTTAAAATAAAAAATAAACTTGAATCGAATTTTGTACGATTTCATTTATGCAAGTGACATCAGCATTTAAAAGTTACTTGCAATCCTTTCAAAACAGTGCAAAACTTGGCTGTTTCAGGTGAGATTACGAATTTACCCTTAACCATCAAACGGACACCACCGTCGCCAAGCCTCAACATTCCATAGGGGGTTATTTGAAGAAACAAATTAACAAAACACAAACAAACCCCAAGTCCCTACGGCTAACACGCCGCACGCAGCCCTGAACCCCCCGCTCGTGCCGCTGTGTTGTCTGCTCGTCGCATCCTCGGCGCCGCTGCAAACCGAAGGTAAACTTGAAAGCTTCTGCCTTTTATTTGGCTTTTCATTTTTTGCCAGCTTCCGATTATTTTTTTTTCTTTTTAATAGTGATTAATTAGTGTAATTCCATGTTGAGTTAGAATGACGAGTCTGCAAGTACAGTTGCTGCTTTCTCGTTTCTTCTTCATGTCACACTTGCAGCTTTGCAATTGACATTTTGTGTTGGATATGTGAACAATGGATGAAATAAATTGAGATGCTCTGCCTGTTTGCTATATTTTGCTTTGTTGATATTTTTTTAATTAAAAATGCCATATTTTGGAATTCAGTTTGTAAACAAAGCCGAACCGAATCAAACCAAACTGATTTTTGAAAACCTAATGAAGCCAAACTGAATTTGTCCAAAAACTTTCAAACCAAAGTAAACCAAATTTGTAACCTGAATGGAGCCAAACTGAGTTTAATTCAGAAGTAATTAAAAAAATGTGTTAGGTTCAGGAAAATCTTTACAGGCCATACATAAAGGGCTCATATCGAGCTCAGAACAATGAGTCCCCTTAGCTATTTAGCACTCTGTTGTACATGCACGATTTAACCACCATGTACGAATTACCATAAAGATAAAGACAGTCACGTGTCGTAATTAGTCTACAGAATAAACTGGCATGTCCCACAAGGCTTCAAAATTCAGTTCTCTGCGTATTTGAGAAAACTTTTGGTACTTTTGATCATTTGTTATTATTGAAAAACCTTGATGGAGTGAATCCATATTTTAAATTTTTTTTCTTTTTGCAATTAATAGAGTGACATATTTAGCATTATTGACTCTAAAGCTAGTGCAGGAAGCATCTTTTTCGTACTTGGAGCTGAAGTTGGATTTGATTTGAAAATTTGAGCTAAAATGATGGTTTTGGGATCAATTGCTAGTAAACGGTGTATATCAACTTTGTCTTGTCTTTGTCAGAGAATTAAACAAACAGGTAATCGTTATTATTTCAACTGCCCTTCCTTTAAATTTCTATGCAAATTCTTCATTTTTTTATAATTATTATGCTCTGTGCAATGATGAAAGCATTAGAAGCTAAAACAGTTTGGTGGACACCTTACCTTTATTTGGTAGCTAATACTATCAACTAACTATTTATTTTTATTTAACGGCTAATATTTGCATTCCATACTAGCTATGAATAAAGGCATCAATACCTCAATTCTAAATATAGCAATAGTTGTTTCTTGTTTTCAAGTAGGTATGAATTTTCCTAGGAAATGAATTTGAAAGAAAGTGAATAGCAAAAACAAAGCTCAAAAAATGTAAAGAAAATAGCTACTTTGTTTTTGGACCCTTTTTTAAGACCGGATTAACATATGGCTAAAAGCTTAAGGATCTGAGGAAGGTGGTACTCTGTAAACCTTTCGTGATATGGTTGTTTCACAAAAGATTATTTTTATAAGAAATTCTCTCTCCCGATTAAAATTTTAGTAATTTTTCTTTTTAAACCTTTATATGTTACATTTTTGTATGGTCAGTATGATTAGACAGAAATGAGAAAAGAAAGCATCCAACAGAAACAGTTATTTGCGTGTTCTTTTAATTACTTCTGTTTGATTTAATCTTGCAGAAAATGAGATAGTGCACATGTTTCAGTTGTCTGGTCCAATAGATGAAATGCGAAACTTCCCTGTTAGTAAGAAGTTCGCAAGGAAGGATACATCGGTTAGAAAATTGGATGAAAGATTTATTAGGATTTTGAAAATATTCAAGTGGGGTCCTGATGCTGAAAAGGCTTTAGAAGTTCTAAAGATGAGAGTGGATCATCGGTTGGTTCATCAAGTTCTTAATATAGATGTTGAGATAAATGTTAAAATTCAGTTTTTCAAATGGGCTGGGAGGAGAAGGAATTTTGAGCACAATTCTACCACCTACATGGCTTTGATCCGTTGTCTGGATGAAGCTAGGATGATTGGTGAAATGTGGAAGTCAATTCAAGATATGGTTAGAAGTACATGTGTTATGGGTCCATCTGTTTTATCTGAAATTGTGAATATTTTGGGCAAGGCAAAAATGGTGAATAAAGCTCTGTCCATATTTTACCAGATCAAGAGTCGCAAGTGCAAACCAACAGCAAACACTTACAACTCTATGATATTGATGTTGATGCAAGAAGGTTATTATGAGAAGATTCATGAGCTTTATAATGAGATGTGTAATGAGGGAAACTGTTTTCCAGACACGGTAACATACAGTGCCCTTATATCGGCATTTGGGAAATTGGGTCGTGATATTTCTGCAATTAGGTTGTTTGATGAGATGAAGGAGAATGGCTTACAGCCCACTGCAAAGATTTATACAACCTTAGTAAGTATATATTTCAAACTGGGTGAGGTTGAGAAAGCTCTAGGTCTAGTCCAGGAAATGAAAGGAAAGGGTTGTGCCTTAACTGTTTATACTTACACAGAATTGATTAAAGGGCTTGGTAGAGCTGGCAGGGTTGAAGATGCCTATGGTTTATTTATGAACATGCTGAAAGAAGGCTGTAAGCCTGATATTGTGCTCATAAACAATTTGATTAACGTTTTGGGCAGGGCTGGACGCTTGGAAGATGCTCTTAAACTCTTCAACAAAGTGGAAGCTTTGCAGTGTAAACCTAATGTGGTCACATATAACACTGTAATTAAAGCGTTATTTGAATCCAAAGCTCCAGCCTCTGAGGCATCTGCATGGTTTGAAAAGATGAAGGCAAATGGCGTTCTTCCCAGCCCATTTACTTATTCAATTCTCATCGATGGTTTTTGCAAAACAAACAGAGTTGAGAAAGCTCACTTGCTGCTCGAAGAGATGGAGGAAAAGGGATTTCCTCCATGTCCAGCTGCCTATTGTAGCCTGATCAACGGTTATGGAAAGGCAAAAAGGTACGAAGCTGCAAATGAGTTGTTTCTGGAACTGAAGGAATACTGTGGATGTTCAAGTGCTCGGGTATATGCTGTGATGATCAAACATTTTGGAAAGTGTGGCCGTCTTAGTGATGCTGTGGATCTTTTTAATGAGATGAAGAAACTTAGATGCAAACCGGATGTTTATACTTATAATGCGCTCATGTCAGGAATGGTAAGGGCTGGCATGATTGATGATGCTTATTCTTTGCTTAGAAGAATGGAGGAAGATGGCTGTGTTCCAGACATAAACTCGCATAACATTATCCTAAATGGCTTGGCTAAGTCAGGGGGTCCAAAGCGCGCTATAGAAATTTTTACAAAGATGCAGCATTCTGAGATAAAGCCAGATGCAGTTTCTTACAATACTATTCTTGGTTGTCTTAGCCGGGCTGGTATGTTCGAGGAGGCTGCTAGACTAATGAAAGATATGAATGCAAAAGGTTTTGAATATGACCAGATCACGTACTCGTCAATACTTGAGGCGGTTGGCAAGGTCGATGAAGATCGCAATCCTACCTTGTGAAAGGGACTTTTTTTGACGTAAATGCCTTGTTCTTCTTCTTTCTGTTGTTAATGATTAAACTTCTGTCCAATTGAGTTTCATGGTGTTATGAGGACTGCAAAGAAGCATGGTAGGTTTATCGACTTGAAACATGCATTATTTATTCATTTACTTTTCACTATTTTGGGGAGTTTTGGGTAGGGAATTACTTTTGCTGGAATGAGTTACCTTGGAGACTTATTTTGGATGAACCAAAAATTCACAAGAAACTCCATAAAAGCACTCTTGTTGTGCACTAAATAAAAAAAGTAGGCTCTTATACAAAATTGAGGAAGTGTGATAAGACAAGTGCTCTTCAAAACTCATCTGATATGTAGATATTACTGTTGGTAAGTAGAAAATGGTCTGAGTGTACTGGAAAAATGCCGGTGAGGCTTGTGTCTTTGACATGAGAAATAAGGTAAATGCGATGTTGACAATATATTTCCTCAAAAGTCTAGCTTTAGTCTTATTTTGCTTGAGTTAATGTTTTTCGATGTCTCCATCTTTGCGATAAACATCAAGAATTTGTTACTGACAGAGATGGGGAGCAGTTCACTAAACTTCAGGAAATGGTAGATTGGTTGTATGAGGATGGAGAGGATGAAGCTAAAGGTGTTTACATTGCCAAGCTTGAGGAGCTCAAGAAGGTAAAGTCGTATTTAATTGTTGTGTACTTTTTGTTTATGCTCGAAAGGAATGGGAGTGGCATATACAAAGTGTAATTTAATTTTATGGTTTTAAACAAATGGCAGAGTTTGGTGTTTTTTTTTTCTTCGAATTTTGGGTGTTATTCTAAGTTGTTATTTGTTTTCATATTATTATCTTGTAAAGGAACAATAAATAAGTTGTTATGAAAATATAAAATTCATCAAGCGAACTCTTTATTTCCCTAACCTTTAAGCTTCCTATACCTCCCACGGTCCCATTATCTCCCTAATTTAAGAATTATTGTCTCTTGTATGTATGATCTACTACTCACCACTTTATAGTTGTATCACTTTAAAAGGAGGCTCTGCTCCATATTTTACACATTTGAGTGGAACATAAAAGACCATTCTATATTGTGTCTCTGCTTTGTTCTCTCTTCACCCCTTTTTTTTGGGTGGGTATAGACTCTGTTCATCATATTACATTGTTGAGTTACTTGTTACCTATTATCATTTAGCACATTATCAGCACAAGTCTCTAATAACAAGAGGTTTATGTTTTTCCTTCCTGAAATTATGGTAAATTTCTCTACTTTATTTGTCTTTCATATGTACGGAAGTCCAATTAATGTTTTTAACTATCTTGATTTGTCTTAACATCAAAATCACATGTTATTTTGTATTTCAAATAGTATAATCTATCATACTTATATCTTTATTGGCCATCTACTTATAGGGTCCAGCTACGTTGACTGAGTGATTACTTACCTCTGATTTTTTTCTTTTACCAATTTAGCCGTTAGATTGCAAGCTAAGAGATCCAACGACTTTGAACTAATGTAGACAAATTTTGTCGGTTACCAAGATGACCTGTCTCAGTTATGCAAAAAATTAGGGTTTCATCTTTGTGGGTTGGGAATATTGATGGTTGATGAAGGTTAAGGCGATTCTCGGTGTTAGGTTTTCTGACTGAGGTGAGAAATCTATGAATCCAAACATCTCTTAATTGGGTTCCTCTTTTTTACATGCTGGGCATTTAAATAATTGACGTTCTTGGCGTTAGCAGAAGTATCAATCGAGTCCTGCATCATTCAACTGAGAAGAGAACTTGTAGATGAGCTTTATTGAAGGGGATTTTGTGTAGGATTATATTGTTGGTGTGGAGAATCAACTGAGTGCTTACCTATTTGCAACCGAGGTAGGTTTTTCATATGAATTTCAAATTTGGGTCTGCTAATTATTGTGCGTGTGCATAATTATTTTGTGGTAAATGGTTGGAGGCAAGAAGACTTATAGGTTTAAAATGGGTAAATTGGGATCAGAAAACTGCTTGTTTGCCTTTAAATTATACAACAGGTTATACACAATATATGGGTTGTGAGTAATAGATTTGCTTGGCTTATAATGATGAATATTCGTTAAATGAAATTTGGTTGGATCAAGTTCACTATATGTTTGTTGAGGCCGTCATTGAAGTATGTTTTTTTGTCTTGCCCCTTTTAGCTAGCTTGCTTATGTCAAAACACTTTGTAGAATGTAGATGATATAGCAGTTATCATTAATTGTCCAGAATTGTATGTAATGGTTATCTGGTATCTGAATAATTAAGTGTCACCGGACAAGTGAAGCCATGAAAACATTCAGTTTGAAAAATCATAAGCGATATTTTTTATACATTTTAGAGTAATTGGAATGCAGGAATGGATTCGGGACAATTCAAAAGTAGAAGGCACGCGATTTTGATAGTTGCAGCGAAACATTTGAATGATGTAAATGGTGAAGAAAGGAAGCCAGGCAAAGCAGCTATGGATTTATAAGTTCTTGCAAGTTTGTGGAAATGACCAAATTCCGTAACCGAATCAATTATTTTTTGAGCATTCACAAGATTGAACTTGATTTTTGGTTAATGAAAGCTTTTTATGGCTATTTTAATTGTTCAGTGGGGAAGCTGTACGTCAGCTGAAGGCATTGGATGGAAGGGCATGCATTACGAAAGAGGTTGGTAAATTGGAAGTCACGTTTCAATTGATTTAGTTGAAAGAGAAGATGTTTGGAAATAATAGGTAGTAATTTTCATTGAATTCTCCAAGTTGCACAAGGAAATAGGATTGGAAATTTAAGAACTTGCCTCCGCAGAGGGATAAAAAAAGCAAATATATACAAGTCAGAGTAGAGAAAGGTGCCGTTGGTTATTGTAAATCATTGGAGTGTTGAAGTGTGGGCTGCTTCTCTTTTGTGGTATCGGGGGAAATTGAAATATGGTATGAAATCTTGTTATGTATGTTTTAGGTCATTATAAGGATAATCTGTATCTTTGAATGTGGTTTCATGATTGCGAACTTGTCATTGCCTGATGTCATTCTACGTTGCTCATGATGCTAAATGTTAATAAACTCTTTTGATTCCCTAGTAATTTGGCAAATATAGCCTATCTGCACAAGACACTGTTATCTTGTATATGGGTTATTGGGTATACTTTTGTGTAGCATAAATAATCTTAGTTTTTGTTTTTTTCCGCTGTCCACCATCCATTTTGGACCTTTATACATGTTTTGAGTTTCTTATAAAAAATATCATGCGTCACATTATTAAAGAGGCCAGTTTTTAATACCAAATTACTCTTATCTATTGTATAGCAATCTGAATTACGCCTGGTATTTGGTTTGCAAAGGACATTCAATTCTGCGCGTAGGCCAAATTAATTTTTGCATAATCACATTCTTAGCCCCTGTTTGGTGTGAGGTTGGGCTATTGTATCTTAAAAACTTATGTGGCTTAGAAATTTAATTGATTTATTCTATCATTTATATGATGAAAATTTATAATATTTTTGTTAAAATTATTATTTAATATCATATTTATTATACATTATTAACTTTTATTTTATAAGTATTTTTTTTAAGTTATAGCATCTTAATACTAACTGGGGCCTTAGTTTACCACACGAGACTCCTCCCCTCCCAAAGATTCAAACAAACAATATTGAAATGTGGAAGTAACATTTACAACATCACAATGGATAATGATTATTTCAATTCTTATTTAATATTCATTGTCATAAAAGGAAAATAATGGCTTAACTTAATTTATTTTGCTAATTAGTGTTGATGTTGAAAAATGGCCTAAACTCAAACGATGATCTGAACGCTACTGTCCACACTTGCCCACCACAAATATGGTTAGGATACATCGGAGAGGGTTCTAGCATAGATCCTCCAATGCATAATTCAGATATTTGGGGTAGAAGGAAAGGAAAACGAATTAGAGAAATGGGAAATAAGTTGGTGTACAACTCAACACTGATCATACCTTTTTAGTATTAAAAACTTGGGGGGAATGATGTTGAGCTTATAGGAATTATTTTATTGTTATTTAACAATTAGTTTCAAACACAAGTAATAGTTTCTCAATATTGAAAACTAAGACACTAGTGTTTAGGTTGGATTTTTCTAATGGCACTAAGGAATAAAGCCGACCCAAGCGTACTTGGAACCTACTGTTATTGGGCCAACTTTATAAGTACAACCTAGAGCCTATGTGAGTGACTAGTAGTCTGAAATCTACATGAACACATAGGTTTATAAGTACAAGAGTCTATGTATGCAACCTCGTTTATAAGTATAACATGAAGTCTATGCAGGCGAATTGAGGAATTTACCAATTCGATCTAAAAGTGAAGTAATTCAACTTGAAAATCTATTTGTCTGACTAAAAAATGTACTAGCTTAACATGGAGATTTATTTTTCAAGATAAACGTGTCCTATTTTTTATGAAAGTTATGTGCCACAACCGTTTAAACTACCTTTGACTGATAGACAACACCTTTCAATTGTTGATGAGAGTGTGACAAAAATCAAAGAAGCAAACATCATTAGCTTATTTAAGCTAGAGAGTGCATCGGAGGAGGGGGTTAGCAAATTTAACTGAAAACTCCACAAGTTATCACCTATTAACCATTATACCTTTTACACTAGAATCCTTGATTCTACTATTCAGTTTTATTATTTCCTTTTCTTATATACCAAATATCTAACTTAGGTAGTTGGAGGATCTAAGCCAGAACCCCTTCCGGCGTATCCTAATCGTGTTTAATGGTTGACAGATGTGGAGAGTTATGTTCGAATTGTCGTT